>JAGXJF010005546.1:0-140440 GCA_019208055.1 Stipa capillata | reverse complement strand
ACCCCGCGTACGCTCTGCGCGGCGCCGTATTAGTGCAGACGGCTCCACATTGGACTGCCTGCACTAATGTTAGTGCAGACGGCTCCATATGGGAGAACCGTCTGCACTAAATCAGTGTCCCCGCATTGCACTATTAGTACAGACGGTTCTCAATATGGAGCCGTCCGCACTAAGGTATTGCAGACAGGTCTCAATATGGAGCCGGTCTGCCTAATGCGTGGGTGGGCGCTTCCAGTGGGAGAGGGGAAAAACACCGGAAGTGGAAGGCAGCGCATGCGGGGGGGTAAAGGGGAAAGGACGAGGCGGCCCAACAGGCTTCGGCATCTTTTCTTAAAGATTTTTCTTTTTCATTTTATACAGAATTCATTCCTCCTGTCATTTTATGTATAAATATTTGTCCAAAAATTATGAACTTTTTAACAGGCGCCTTCTAAGCATATTTGAAAACCTGCTGTAGAAGTTGGAGTGATTTGGAGTTCATTTGAATAGGGTTCTAGTTCACAGCTAGGGTTTGTTGACCTAATTCGATGATTGAACTAGAGCTAGGTCCCTCTCCTTCTCCAGAAAATTCTAGAAATTTGGCAGGAGGTTCAGTTCCCCTATTATGTCATCCCTGACGTTTGGTGATATTTGTATACTCATTTGCGTTACGCCCTTTTCTATGATTTCATGAAGTTTAAGTCATTTCTAGTAATAGATACCCCTATTTCTAGTAATACATAACCTTGAAATTTTCTACCCTCAAGATATCATACATGTTCGTGTCACATTTGGCATTTCTTTGGGGTTCGTTTGCTCGATATTAAGTCATATTTAGTGCATTTCTCTCTACGCATTTAGGGAATATAATTCAAATTTGAACTGCAAGTGCATGAAAAATTGGCAAATATGATGGAAAAATCATTTGTGGTCTTTGAGTCTATGTTTCGGCCTTATCCAAGAAAAGTAAAGGAATTCCAAACATCAAGGTGCAAACACTCGACTCCGACAGGCGGTTATTGGTTGTTAATGTGCGAGAAATGCAACGAAGTCAGAAAAAACATGAAACTTGGCATGGTGCCCTCATATGGCATCAATATAGCTGTGGATAAAAATTTTGAGAAGGTTTTGGCAAAGTTGTGACGTACACTACTTAGAAACCCCAAAGATCTCCGAGGAAGAACAGGTTTTGAGAGGGAACGGGTCAGATTGAAGGCAAAGTGACGATTACTCATCGCGTTAACCTTGAAATTTTTATACCCTCAAGATATACCATTACATGTTTCCATGTCAAAATTTGGCATTTTTCGGGGTTCGTTGCTAATTTAAGTTCATTTAGTGCATTTCTAGGCATTTAGCGAATATAATTCAAATTTGAATGCAAGTGCATGAAAAGTTGGCAAAAATTGGCGGTGGGTCGTTGCAAAGATCTAATAGTAGTACTTATCAGTCTTATGTTTAGCGGCTATTGATCAAAAAGGAAAGGAAATTCCAAACACTCAAGGGTGACCGAGACTCGACCCCGAAACATTGAGGTATATTGGTTTTAGTTTAATTCCAAAAAATTGTATAACGTAAGTTAGAAACATGAAACTTTCCGATGGTCATCATATGTATCACCTAGAGGCTATGCGCTAAAATTTGAGAAGGATTTAGTCTAAAGAAACTTGCTATGGTGTCATCATAAGACACCCTTCTCGTGGAGATAAAACGCAAGACTCTTGGCGTCTTGATTAAATAAAAAGGTAACAAAGAAGAATAGAAATGCCCGGCACTGGGACTGGGGTTTTGGTTTCAATAAGCCTGCACCTAATCAAGCCCATCACAGGCGACATGGGCACAAGCCCAAATCAAGCCCATCACAGGACGACTCGGGCACAGAACCGTAATGGACTAGCGGCACCAGTGGCCAGGCGGAGGATCTGACGAATCTGCGCTTGGTTGTGAGAGAAGCTCGATCAGCCACCGCTCAGAAGAACGGTATAGTAAATACTGGTTCGAAGCTAGTAAACTAGCGAGGTGGGACTAAAAGTCCCACCCCGAGTCGGAGCTACTTGCACTGTGAGAGCGCACTAATAGTCCAGACGGTTCAGTATATTGGAAAGCCGTCCGCACTAGACTTAGTGGCAGACGGCTCCCTATGAGACCTGTCTGCACTAACGTTAGTGTGACGGCTCCACATTGAGAAAACGTCTGCACTAATTGTAGCAGGGTCCCGCCTGACCTGCAATTAGAGCCCCTTGCTACATTAGTGCAGCCGGTTCTCCATTGTGAGCCGTCTGCACAACGTTAGTGTCAGAGCAATGTCTCAATATGGGTGACAGTATTTTGCACTCATTGTCCGTAAGGTTCGTATTGCGGGACCTGTCATGTGACTACCTTCTGTAATAATCCCCTCTGTTCACGCCAGCCGGCTCCAGTTTCAATATTTCGCTAAGTGACCCTTAGCCTGTCGCGCCGAAGCCCCTCTGCCCGTACGACGAGCACGCGGCCGCTACCCGACGCAAATCCCGTCTGGCACCGTGACGCCGCCGACCGCGCGGAGCGCCTCGGCCCGACAGACGCTGCCGCCGCTCCGAGGCATCCTCTGCCCCAGAGAGGTAGCCGCCCGAAGCCTCGGCTCCCGACGCGCCGCCGGCCTGAAGACCGCCTGACAATGCCGCCGCCGCCCCGAAATCCCTCGGCCCGCGCCGCGTCGCCTGAAGACCGCTTCCCGACGCCGCCTGCCGTCCCCGAATCCCTCTGACCCCGACGCGCTGCCGCCACACGACACCGCCGTCCGCCCACAGCAGCCCTCTGACATGTAGGGATCTTTTGATTCGGATGGATGAAATTAGTAGATTCAAAGGTAAATGTGCATTCAACACTTAGGTACAGGCACAGTATTTACCAGTAACTTATGTCTTGCATAGTGACCGGAGGTAAGAATTAGAGTATACCAGGCCTGTTGACAATTTGGAGAGCGTAATGTGCTTAGCTAATAGAAATTTACTTATATTATTAGCTACCACCTATTCTCTAATGTTAGACTTAGATCTAGTAGTAGCAGTTTGATAAGCAGGTGACAGTTTAGCTGATGCTATAGCCAATAAATTCAACGTGTGATTAGTGGGGAACGGTTAAGTTAAAGCATCAGTTATGTCACGATAAATTTCTTGAAACTGATAGGTGCGTCATCTAAATGGGAGAGTATTAAGCTGCTACAGCACGTGCCATGCATTAGATTGATGCATCAGTTATATAGCTAATGTAGTTACCTAGGCCAATGTTCACCTGTTTAGACTAGACTAAAATGAGAGTTTTAACCGGGCATAAGTATTGGCATCAGTTGTAAGATATCCAACAAGAAACTTATCTACTTTTCGGCATCAATGGACAATCGGACACTGTTAATCATTCAAGTTTCATGCTATGTAGTTTGATAGGTACAACTTGGTGCATAGTGAAACCTTTTAAGTAATGATTAGCCCACATCACCTAGTTTATTAGGTCTTATGACTTGTACTGATAATCGTGATAGCGACTAGTCGTAGAGCGGCTCAACTATATTTAGTTATCCACATGCGTGAGGAGTCTGAAGCAGTCTGAGAGAAAAAGCCAACAACCTGGGTTTTCTCAATAAGGGGATGAGACAGGACACTAGCAGAATAGAACCCAACTACAGAACATCTAGCGCGGCTTTAGGGTTGCAAGAATCTGCGATGTATGTGGAGATACGATGACGACATTGGAAAGGATAAACCTCCGACTGAGGGTGAGTAGTGGGACTCATACGTGCTGTTGTGCATACAAAAAACTTCGTAAGTCCTAGCTAGAGTCATGTGTATGTCGTTATATGAAAAGGTCTGGAATCTGTCGCTCGTACTGCATGTCTGATTTTTAGTCGTATGAGAAGATGGCAGTCCGGAGAGAGCTGTAGAACGTGAACAGCCGGTGGCCTCGTTTCTCATCCCTGACAAGACGATGTCCGCACGTGACTCCTCGCAAACCGGCTCAACACGAAGGCTCTCCCAACCTGCAGAAGCCTACGATCTCGATGAGCAAACACACCGAAGAAGTCTGGATTGTGGGCACAGCGAGCGAAGAAGCGAGGTGGCGAGCAAGACATAAAATAGCACGCGAGTCACTACACGATAACTCACAGTCAGGCTGAGGGTGTGCCGTATTGCCTCAGCAGGCTACAGGCGGCACATTCCGTAGAGCGTGCGCCTCACTGGCGCAGGGAAAAGATCCCAGACCAACATACGCAGCTCGGCCGTCAGTGACGGATCACGAGACAAGAGTTCCTGTGGAACACCCTCAAGGACAGTTCGACTTCCGGAATGGGTACGAGCCAGGCCGTGGACCAAGACATGTCAACAAGCACGATGACATAGAAGATGCGCAAATCTTGGGAAGACCTCAAAGGAGCAGTGAGATCAGACTGTACTCAACCTAACACTGACTGTCAAGTTTATTAACGATCTTATGCGCGTACTAGGCAAGGACTCCGAAAAACACTTACGGGGTACTCTGGGAGGATCAATGGGCTAGAATTCGTGCGAGAGAGTGCAGTCAGGTAGAATGTCGTTTGTCAGGAGCAAAGGACTGCAAGTTTTTTTTACCTCTGCTGAAGCCGGATAGGAGCCAGGCTTTAAGTCAGGCAAACAGGGCGCGCCAGCATGCAACAGTTTCACCACCACAGGCTCGAGAAGCGGTGGGTATTGCGCGCAAGGAGTTTGGAAATGTAGAAACAGAGGACGGGACTTTTCCTATGGGTGAGCTCCATACAAGGGAGTACTTAACCAGGTTTATCCAGAATCTATGAAAGGAAGGCCTATTATGAACTTGTATTTTGGCAAACAGGTTATGCGTGTTGCGACTCATTGCGTCATTCAAGGTTTACACTATGACTTTCCTAGGTATCTCGTTTTATAAGACTATGACGATGTATATGATACCAGGTTTTTCAAATAACATGTTAATGTCAGTATACACATGTTCGCTATGTGAGACTTTCGGTGGTATGCTCTTTTGCAGCAAGCCTTCTATTACATGCACTACCTTCATTAATAAAGCTAGAGAAAAACGCTAAACTACTGACGTTCAGACCTATGTCGCGTTACAATGCCTAAATTTCAATACTTCGAATATTGATTTATTTTCTTAAACCAGTAGCCCGTGGAGGTATTTGTTATCTGTGTGTTCACCGGTCTATTGTTCGTTTTGGTTGATGGGCTTCAACTAGACTCCAATTTATAACGTATGTTTGTCATGAAAGCCTTGTCTCTACTACTTAGTACTGGGTCAGCGGGGCGGTCTAAGAAAGATAGTGAACTGAAGTGTCAGGCGACACGTCAAGTAGCTTGCCCAGATACCCAGTTTGTGAGAGGCGGAGCGCCCCAGAATGGTATCTGCGGGCATGCAGAGCGCAACATACTCGTGATAGCATTACCGATCGCCTTCAACAAGCCCGAAACCGTCCAGGTGGCTGAAAACATTATGCGACTGTCAGAACAAGCCGCTCAAGGAACTTTCCAACCAGCCAGGGAGAAGGACATACTAACCTCGGCTCTGGGAAACAAAGAGCACCCGGGTCGAACGCGTGGCCTGGGGGGTGACGGTTCCATGGAAGCTTGGATTCCCCGACGATGCGGAACAGTACAGGAGTCGGAGGAGAACAAAAGCAGAGCGCGAGGCAGCCGAGCGTGAACGGATGAAGAAAGAGCTGATGGACGAAATATTTGCAGGCCTAGAAGAGAGGATCGATGCAAGGGTCGAAGAACGGGTACGGCAGATAAGGCAGGAGGATGCAGCCGCCGGGGGCCGAACGCAGCCCCGCAGCCTCATCCCCACATGGTCGGCGCCGGAGTAGCTGCGCATCCGTGGAAAACGAGAATGCCGAAGATGTGGAAGAACAATCCCCACCGCAGCACGTTCGAGATGACGACCGCGCCGACGACTTACCTAATTTCGACCCTATTCTGCCTGAAGACGTCAATGAAAGATTCCCTCTCGACGAGATAGCGGTGGCAACCAAGTGCAAGCTCCTCGTGCCCAGCAGTTTTGGCCCGGGTGATATGCTTGAGGCTGGCCAGGGGTTAGTATTTCCACCTTCAGAAAGCACGATGACGGTGCACGGAGTTCCGCTAGCGGCGGATAACGCTAAGGTGGCAGTGGACATGGTGCATGCGAATTGCAGATCCTTCAGACTTCCTGTACCGCCGGAGGACGACGTCACGACACTGGGGCAGGCCCTCCACACGTTCATCCAGTGGCCGAAGAAGTACATTTCCCTGGTTGCCCCTCCACCTCCTCCACGGCCGCTGTCTCCGGTGCATTACGGTAAAGATTTCTCACGCCGTCCTCCTCCACCGAAGGTGAAATCCGCCTCAGCACGATCTCAGCAATCTAGCAGATCTAGCCAACAGGCTGCCAACACAGCTCCTCAAGCTCAGCGTAGGGCCACCAGAAATAGCACAAAGTCGGCCAAGGGCAAAGAGGTAGACGAAGAACCGGAGATAAGAAAATACACGGAACGGCAGCCGCTAGTGACACGGGCGGCGTTAGAGCGACTTGGTTGGGCAGCTCAGATTTTGCACGATTATTACATGAAGAGGTCCAACAAGGAGACAGAGCTTCCTTAGAATATCTGCGCCGCGTACAAGCGGCAACATTTCCTTCATGCAGGTGGAACCTTTACCATCGAGTTCTCGGATTTATCAGACCTCTACCGTCATGACGCCCTCGATGCCAGCCTATTAAGATGCTGGACACTATAAGTGTTCTCAATCACTGTTTAAGCTAAATGAATTGCCTAACTTATTAATACGCTCTTTCAATGACATTACTTTTATGTACAGACATATGATTCAAGAGGCTAGGATAGATAACCCTAATATCGGATTCCTCGATCCGGGAGTGGTCATATGCACAATGGTCCAATTCCAGCCGAACGAGGTCGAGGATTACATTTCGGACGCCATGCTCGTTCAGTGTACTAAGCGCGCCATTCTTCTACCGTACAACTATGGCTTCCACTGGATGCTCGTCGGCCTCGAGCCAGAACGTCTACATGCCACGTACTTCGACTCTAGGGACTACCCACCAGAGAAGTACGCAGATTTGACGACGGTGCTCAACGGGGCGTTCAAGAAATATGTTGCCAAGGGCGGGCTTGTGAAAACAACAAAAACCGAACCTACCCACCGATTTCATTTCCCGGTAATAATTCCTCCCTCGCCCAAGAATAATCACCTCGCACGTTCTAATATGTATTCGGTAAAACTAAATTACCCTGCAAGTAACCATGATTTCTACAGTGCCACAAGCAGCCGCCGGGCAGCAATCTCTGTGGATACTATGTGGCGACATATAGGATGCAGATCGTTGGCTCTAGTCCGGTAGATCTGGAGGTTAGTGTCATTACACTATATGTAGTTCCATTTTTCATCGTTCGGACGTCGTGCCTAGCCTAGCTATTTAATTTCCTTGTGCAGACTTTGAAGTTCCCTACAGATGAGCTCGACACTGAGGGCGTCTCGATTGTTCAAAAACGGTTAATAGCTTTCATATTTAGAGAGGTGTTGAAGGAGACCGGAGAGTTCCATTGTCCTCAAATTGCTCCTCAATGACTTGAGAGTTTTTTTCACTAACAATGCATGTAAATGACTTTGTGGTTGTCGAGAATGATCTTTTAAGTTTGCTTCTGAATGTTATGTCTAAGATCAGTGATTACATTGTGTGTCTGTGTATGCTATGCCCGTGATTGATCACTTTGTTTCTAACGTTTTCACTGCCGCACGGCATCGTTACCCTGCCGCACGGCTGCTGCGACAGCGGAAATGGTACCGTTTCCGCTGCCGCGGCAGCAGGCGGCAGCAACGTCGCCCTGCCGCACTGCTGCCGCGGCAGCAGAAACCTCTGTTTTCGCTGCCGTGGCAGCAGGCGGTAGCACTGTCGCCCTGCCGCACTGCTGCCGCGGCAGCGGAATAAGTCATTTCCGCTGTCGAGGCAGCAGGCGGCCGCAACGTCGCCTTGCCGCACGGCTGCCGCGGCAGCCGAAACATCCGTTTCAGCTGCCGTGGCAGCAGGCGGCACTACCGTAGCCCTGCAACACTGCTGCCGCGGTAGCGGAATCAGCCATTTCCGCTGCCGCGGCAGCAGGCGGCAGCATGCCGCCTTGCCGCACGGCTGCCGCGGCAGCCGAAACGTCCGCTTTAGCTGCCGTGGCAGCAGGCGGCACTACCGTAGCCCTGCAGCACTGCTGCCGCGGCAGCGGAAATAGGCGGCAGCATGGCGCCTTGCCGCACTGCTACCGCGGCAGCAGAAACGGGTTGTTTCTGCTGCCGCGGCAGCAACGCTCTCCTAACACAGCATTTGTGCAGACGGTTCCAGGGGTAGAACCGTCTGTACAATTAATTTATGCAGACGGTTCTGAAAACGGAAACCGTCTGTACAAATGCTTTTGAAGTACTGTTCTATGCATTTGTGCAGACGGTTTTGTTGTTGGGAGCCGTCTGTACAAATGCTTCGGAGGCACTGTACCAGATAGTAGTACAGACGGCTCGTGTGTGGAGCCGTCTGTACTAAGTGTTTGTACAGACGGTTCAATAACCGTCTGGACAAAGTTCATTTGTCCAGACTGTTTCGTCCAGACGGTTCGGAAAACCGTCCCGCCCGGTGTTCCGAACCGTCTGGACAAATGAATTCTGTAGTAGTGTCATGTTCACCACTCAGCGTGCATGAATCAAAAACATTTGCTGAGATTCATCAAGTCTAAACTGAGGAAAGAACCTGATGAGGTATATTCATGAATGAATTGCTGTGAAGATTGACGTAGCTCGTTTTTATACACATAATATGGTTGCCGATTTATAATCATAATTATGTATGATATGTCATTTAGGTTGTCATTTTCAGAGATGGTACTTATATGACTTTGAAGGAGGTTTTTGAGAGCTTGGACTTAACTGGGTGAGTTTTGGTTTATGCCATGTATATATAATGCTGATGCCACTGTTAATTGGTTAAAAATTTCTTATTTTTCTTAGGTATGACTTGAATGTTGATTTGCTAGACGTCCATGCAGACAAAAGTACATTTCATCGTTTTGACAAATTCAACCTTAAATACAATCCATGTGGCCAAAGTAGGCTCCGGGGGATTTTCCTTAAACAGGACAATCTTATTCAAGGTATTATTTGTTTGAAAGTCCTATTTTTCGGAGAAGCCTCCTATTTTTCGGAGGGCTTATTTATGTCATTGGCACCTTTGTGCAGCTTCCAATTTTTATTTGAGAATGCCATGCTTGCTGTTCTATATTACTATCATAGTTCCTCCTAAACCTTTTGTCCTGTGGGAGTCCTATAAAATGTATGTATGTTCATGTAAAAGCTGGGAACATTTGTCTTGATGCAAACATGATCGCATCCAGACTAGTGCTTGTATTGACAACTGGTGGTTTATATTATGCATGTGTAGTATGCATTTAGCTTCTGATTAAGCAATTTTTGATGAATTACTTCTATCAATCACTGAACATTAAAAAAAACTATGTGTTACCACTAACTGGTGTCACCTCAAGTGCAATGCTATAAATTGGGTATTTATTGGGCTTATAAGCATGTGATTAGTGTCATTCTATACAGTGTGGATCCTTAAGTTAAATGATTGATGCTCTAAGCCCATAAAGTGTAAACTAATATACTTGCTAGTCCTCTTCATTTTATTGCCGAATGCCAACAAAGGTAACCAGAGCGTTTCGGCTGCTGAGTGGCATAGCGGTGCAGTTAACTACAAGTTAATGCTCGTTAAGTTGTATAAGTGACCTGAGCAGTGTTTGGTATCATTGCTATGGGCATAGAGAACAAAACATGACGAGGTATTCTCGAAAAAAAAAGATATGATGAGATATGGACATAGTTATTGGCTCTTTTTTTTGCAGAATGTCGACATATCAGTGTACATTCAAACTACAAAATAACATGTATATATTTTCTCTAGTGCACACTGTTGTTATTTCATCAGCATCACACATCACTCGATACCACAATGGCATCGCACAATAATAAATGTCATCGTGGTAATACCTAACTACTTAGCCCTTCAACAGATTGTTGCATTAGTGCACTGAAAAATTGGAAAGAAAACAAATGTACTTGATTTATGTGCATGAGTGCATCAGAAAAACTGCCCGTATCTCACATGTCAGGTGATGTCCCTGGTGTTGAGCGGTGTCCAGCACATGCCTGGCTTTGCCTTACAAGTATTGAAACTAAATTTATATTTTAGAGTGTATGCGATCTTGTATGCCCTGGAGGCCTGGACACACATGAGAAGCACGGCAGTGTACAATATAGTCACATTATGAAGGTAGAAGGCTAGGAGGAAATTCCTTTTCAATGTTAATGCTTCACAGAGGTAGATCTAGGGAAATCAAGATGACCAGAGTGGATCATTGAGGGAATAGGGAATGCCCATTAAAAAGTTAGTATAATAGATTACATATCAATTGATCGTGGAAAAATAAAGGAGGTGAAATAAAACTTTTCGTGCATGAATAGCTACCAAAGAAAGCTGAAACATTTGTGCACAGAAGTTTCTACTATATTATTTGTACCATAGTGGTTGCCCTGGCTGTTTTAGCCCTGCACCTTCAGATATAGTAGCCACTTTGAGTGGCCATAACAAATGCTCTGCCATGATGGTGCTATAGAAAAATATTTGAAACACTGGGTGAAACCCTTGTGCTTCGTGCTTGAAGGTTTAAGTTATTCAACTTAACTGCAGGTGGATAAGCCTTTTCTTGGTGTCCATTGTTCCTTTCTCTTTTTGCGATCATACACAAGGGTCTCTCTGGCCTACTCTAGGCTTAGTGTGAGCTGATTTATTGGGATTTATTAATTATCTTCTAAGATAAACCCTAATGAAATTTAGTAAACCCAGCTTATGAGTTCTTGTGCTTATAAACCTGCAAACCACCACCCTTAGCTTCAGCTTGTCTTTGGTTGTGCGTTACTGGTTTCTGCTTATTATGACAGTATGTCTAAGCTTAAGTTAGGTGAAACAGGCCGAAATATTATCATTTGAAAGAAACAGGCTGAGGTTGGTGTATATTTATGATATTTATTTGTTAATGTGTTTTTAGGGGAATGACTCTGATTGCTTACTCACTTCATCAAATATTTTAGTGTTCCCAAGAAGCTGTCATGGTGCGTTTTTTGAAATATTTATATTACTATTTGATTTAAACTAGGACGTTTTCTTGCTGAGCTGACGAAGCAAGTTTTTCTGACCTTAATGCAAGCAAATATCAGGTAAAACTATCAACTTGATTATTTATTTATCTTGTTTCTTACGCAGATGCAATTCTTTTTTGAGATCTTTAGCCTTAGTCTACTCTAATTTGCTTCACCAGATGGCTGAATATAGGATTTCAATCTATGGGAGGAAGCAAGGTGAGTGGGACCAACTTGCGAGTTGGATAGTAAACAATGAATTGTATAGTGAAAATGTTGTCTGGCTGGTTCAGGTACCCTTTCTCTATTTTTGCTGGTACTTATTGCACCTAGAACTAGAAGTTTCTATAATTTTCTCGCAGTTGTGTAATTACAAGCAGAACATTATTTCTGTAGAATGACTTCCCACAGCAATCTAGTTTGTAAAATCTGTGCATCCTTATTTTCTTGGGAGTTCCATAGTAATATTTGGAAAAAAATTCTTTTCTTTGTTCCTTGTAACTAATATTTACTTGAACTAAACTACATGGATGACTAATTGTGTTTTCTATCAGTTATGATCTACTAGCGATCTCAATGAACAAAATAATTCTTAAATCTTCAAAATAGGTATTGATGGAAAGTTGGTACGTGATTCATTATGTTTTGATATGCAGTATCCCATGCAGATAATTGTTTTTGTTGTATTGTTTTGCAGATTCCGCGCCTATATAATGTGTACAAGCAAATGGGCATTGTTACATCATTCCAAAATCTTCTTGACAATATTTTCCTTCCTCTGTTTGAGGTTACTGTTGATCCAGCTTTGCACCCGCAACTTCATGTCTTCCTAAAGCAGGTTCAGACATTGTATTTTCTCATTATTGTTTTGATTTGGATAATTATTGTATTCCTGCCACATTTCTTGTCCACACGCGCATGTGCAGTTACTATACGCAGGCTGCTGTTTATTTATATTTTATGTAAACTCAATAGTGCTAGAGTCACTAATGTAGAACAAATCTATGAAATAACATTATGAAATTTCCATCTAAAAATATGATGAAAGGTCAGAGAGATGGATGGCCTTTACCACAGTGATTCCTGGAATCTATTTAAAAGAAATATGGCATACCTAGAAAGATCATGTTTGTCTGAAGCATATATTTAATTTGCATAATCTTTTCCCAGAGCAGTTAACCTAGTTTCCATATCATGTGTGAACAATAAAATTTTTATTCTTCTGAATAAGCTGAATTGTATGTTGGTGCTTCAGACTGAGCTAGGGAAGTACTGAAAAGGGCTAGTTGATTTTCACCATTAACGAGATGAATTGTATGTTGGTGCTTCAGGTTGTAGGGTTGGATTTGGTTGATGATGAGAGTAAACCTGAAAGGCGTCCAACAAAGCACATGCCTACACCTGAACAATGGACGAATGTCTTCAACCCTGCATTTTCATATTATGCATACTACTGCTATGCTAACTTATACACACTGAACAAGGTAGGCATATTGTCCTTCTACCTCTAATTTTCTCTGTGTTACTGAAAGTAATACTTCTGTTCGATTTTCAGCTGCGGGAGTCAAAGGGTATGACCACTATCAAATTCCGTCCACATGCTGGTGAGGTAAAATCTCTTCAATGTTCCACTATGATATTATGGTATTGTGTTTTCTCTAATTGGTATGGTCACACAGGCTGGAGACGTTGACCACTTGGCAGCGACATTTCTTCTTTGTCACAGTATATCACATGGAATCAATTTAAGGAAGTCCCCTGTGCTTCAATATCTATACTATCTTGGTCAGGTAATACTGCCCGTTTTAGCATTTCCATAATCCGATGTAATTTTGAGCGATTTCTGTGGTTGCATTTAATAGCATTTAATCATACAATGTTAACATGACAGCAAAAGGCTGTCTAATATGCGAGGTTACGTTTTTTTATTTTTAAATGATGCTTCTTTTTGACATGTTGCATTTGAATTTTATCAGATTGGTCTGGCAATGTCCCCACTAAGTAACAACTCGTTGTTTCTTGATTACCATCGGAACCCTTTTCCGATGTTTTTCCAAAGAGGACTGAATGTCTCACTGACCACGGATGATCCATTGCAAATTCATCTGACAAAAGAACCATTGGTGGAAGAATATAGCATTGCTGCTTCGGTATCCCCTCTTTCCGTATCCTTCCAATATCTCTTCATATCATGCAAATACACATGCACACACGCGCACACATGTGCATGTGTACGTGCTTGTGCATATAAGTATGTAATTCAGTATGCACATACGCCCGTGTGCATGAACTCATAATATGCGACAAAACCACTGCATTCATGCACAAAAAGCATCAGGAGCTCACAATCATTGTGGTATTGTTTCAGCTGTGGAAGCTCAGTTCTTGTGATTTATGTGAAATTGCGAGAAACTCTGTGTATCAATCAGGGTTTTCACATGCTCTCAAGGTAAGCAGACCTCTTTTGTTTCCTCTTTGGAAGCTTTATTGGTGGTTCTGATCATGCTACATTCATCTGTCATATGTACTATTTTCATAAACGATTTTTGAGCAAATCTTGCCTGCTAAGTTCAATAAATGTTAATACACAGCATACAGCAAATCATCGTTTGATCACTTGCAGGCACACTGGATTGGCAGGGACTACTACAAAAGAGGCCCTTCAGGGAATGATATTCACAGAACGAATGTGCCACACATCAGGATTGAATTCAGGGACTTGGTATGAACATTGTTTCCTTCCCTCTATTTTATTAATAACACAACTCTGGATAGCCTGTTAGCAGTCGTTTCGTAAACCTTAACTGGGATTCTGACTACGAAAAGTGCCGCACGATTTTCAGATCTGGAGAGATGAAATGCAGCTGGTTTGTCTTAATAACGTCATCTTACCTGAAGAGGTGGACCAGTAAGAGGTACCTAGGTGTATATGCTGTAGTCGTCATGGGAATTATACTTCATGTTTGGGTATACTTCATGATCCACACTGCGTCGGAGTTCCAGCCGGCAAAACCACCAAACAAATAATGTCCCAAGCACCGCCAAAGTGGAAGATGACCTACATAAATAATGTTGGATCGCGGATGCGGAGCGACGGAGCGGCTCACAGGTGTGCTAGATTAGCGTTCCAGGGAGGCAAGTACACATCTGCTTGGTGTAAGTGTAGCTGCCCCCTCTCCTTTGTAAAGGATGTAATTATCAATGGATGCTCTCCACCTACTATTATACTGCTGCGAATAAAGTGATGCCGCCAGTTTGCTCTAAGAAAATGACACGCCGAAACAGTTAGCATTGCGGCTTGCGGGCAATGTTGCTGAAAATCAAATTCTTATAAATAAATAGATGTAGTCCTCGTATCCTTTTCTCGATATTACTATGATGTTATGGTGTACAAAATAATTGGACCTTGGGCGTTCATAGGGCGAGTAGGTCTTCATCCATGAGTTAACAAGAAATGCTGGCCTAAGTGTGCAAACGGGCTCTGTAGGCATTTGGCTAACGTATTCTTCATCCAGAATCTTCAATATAAAATCTCGGTACTTGTACATTTATCCGTGGGGTTATAATGAGATCATTCTGAAAGAAGGAAGTGCCAGTATTAGCGTGTTATTCGATAACAATAATTGTAAGCTAGCCCAGCCCAGGAGTGTTCTGTCAATTTTTTATTATAGGTTTCGCCTATTTTATTGGGAATGTATCATGCGAAAACTCCATTATGATGAAAACTTATTTTTTGTTGGTTGAAACACCAAATCAACATGAACAATTTCCAAATTGATGTAGGTAAGGTAGTCTTAATTCATCAAAAAACTTCTCAAAATTTCAGATTCAAATTAAACTTGGGTTTGGAGACACGAAGAATAGAAGTCCATGATATCTTAGTTGGCAAAAGGAAAATAAAAAAGAATACAACATTCACTTTTCACAACAAACTTCTCTTTTCGTATCTCCTGAAAAAAAAGTGAATTTCACTTAATGAACACTCTCACCACCATTACGAGACCATGGACTCGTCCTAAAGTACAGAAGTACTCGACGTTTACACCGAAGATTCTGAGTACAAGGAGCTGATGAACATACTAGAGTCCTTTGTTTTCTTTCTTACAGACTTCGGATAGCGGAAGTAGACTCATGTCTTGTTTGGATCTTGGATTTTTATTAAATTCGTTTAGATCCCAACCTAAAACCTTGTTAGATCAGGATAAAACTCCGGTAACCAAACCAGTTTTCAAAACGTTTAAAACTATGTGTGCTTATGGAAAACCACTTCTTACCCTTTTTCACAAAACCCAAAAATGAATAGGATATTAACCAAAACCAGTTTTTAGTCAACACTAACACAAAAATAATACCCTAATTAAAAAAACTTAAGACCTGGTTTAGCGGTAACTCACATAAAAACACGTTCTCATAACATTGATTAACTATCAAATTGGCCACTGCGAGTTTGTGGTTGCCTTGCTCCCCTGCATGGCCCGTCCACCTCATCCAGGCTAAGATTGGCCTGTTGGGACAACTTGTGTCAACATATTGTTGGTTTAGTTGCATTAGGCCATTTTCAATGTAAAGGACGTTTACATAGCTGCTTAAAAGAGAATAATGACACATTAGAAAGTGCTTCATGTCCTTCAATGCAAACAATTATTTTAGGAACGCTTAGATCATTTAAAAGAGCTTAAGCGTCTGACTCTTCTCTAAATGGGGATGCTAACATAAAGACTGTGATTGATGTCCATACTAACGGAGTGATTATGAACTTTTTCCCTAGTGCCCACTGCTAGTGTCTCATTGAAGATGACCTTAAGGCATCAGATGATTGGATGCAATGTTTGATTATTGTATATTATTGGATTTTAGTGTCTCACCGTGTCTAGCCATGGAGTGAAGAGCCTCCCACATCTTTTTTTGACAATATACTAACTTTATTGATTAAATAAAAACAGTACAACGTATCGAAGAGACTAAAATAAACATGCGCAATAGAGTCCCCGATAAAAACGAAAGTTACATCAAGATTTCTCAAAGACGTCAGCTCTAGCTCCACCCTTTGCATCTAGGCATTCTTCCATGCCTCCAATGAATAAACCGTAGAAGACCAAACCTGCACAATTCTGACTAACCTCAAAGGTTTTGAAGAGCCGCATGAGCCACCCGTCCAAAAAGGTGGGAACGTAAAGACATGTTTGGTTGCCCTCCATACTCTACCACACTTCTATGCCACAAGTATGGCAAGCAACAGTTTTTGTACGGTCAAATCGGTCATCCCACTTGTGCAAAAGTTGGGTAACAAATGTGTTTATGATAGGTGATAAGAGGTTAGGAAAGTATGTCACGCCATAACTATGGCTGCAACCAAACACTGCAAAACTTATCTACGTAATGTATGGTCAAGTGTGGCTACAAACAAAACATGCCTAAGACCACGGAACGCATTGTGGCCGGTGACACGCCTCTTGTAAGACAGGATGTCAAACCGCTGCTTCATTGCGGGATCGTTGTGAAAAAAACCAAGAGCATGAAAGGACGAAACATCACCATCATCGCCACCACCGCCAAGTCAGACCGAGGCGCCGGAGGAGAACCCGTTGGATTGAGAGTCGTCGATCCACGGAACAAAAACACCACTAGCACCCTAGCGTCGGTCGTGACAGCCACACCAGGACGGGAATAGAGTCGGGAGACCTTTATTTCGTATGACACCGCCGCCTCCATCATCGGGATGCCGTCGTCAAGGACACACAAACTAATATAGTAGAAACCTAATCTACACGACAAACATTGATCTGTGATTCCTCTATCTCATGGTGTTTGATCGATAATCCGGGAGGAGGAGAGCCAACAAAAACACCAGTGTAAAAACGATGGCCGCTCTTTTCTTCTTTTTCATAGGCGCATAAAATGAGTCGGGCCTACCTAGGCGCATGAAGTGACCAAACATTTTGAAACTTGCATCCACTTGCATGGGCCATGCTCGATACAAGCAATCAACACACGTTTGATGGAAAACGGTCCTGACTATAGAACATCTACACAGTGATTACCACATGCCACACAGGCGTCAGACCCACGACTCAAGGTGGTAATGGGCCCAATAACCGGCGGGCTGAGTTACCCGTACTCGATATCCGCCTCATCTAATTTACCCGCTACCCGTACCCATACCCGCACCCGGGTAGGGTTTTTGCCTGTCCCCATTACCCGTCGGGTACTGGGTACCCGGCGGGTATCCGTACCTGACAAGGATGGATGCGCTGGGCCGCTTGAGCTAATGGGCTTGTGGGCTGAGCTAGGGTCTTTTGTTGAAGTTATGCTGCAGGCCCACTTTGTCATATATGCTAACGGGTACCAGATGGGTAACGGGGACGGGGGATAGGGTCTCGTACCCGTACCTGGCTTACCCGACGGGTAAGACATTTTGGACCATTAACATCCCTGCGGGTAAAATATTTACCCATACCCGTCTTCTAAACAGGTAAATCCCCGCCGGGTATCGGATACCCATTGCCACCTTGACCCACGACCCCGCAAGGGAAGAGGACGAAGGTTTTGCCTTTTAAATTTGAACCCCAACTCTCAAAATATCCATGATCTATTGGAAGTATCATATTCCTTATGATGATACAATTCGAAACAAAACTGACAATGGAAACATATTTAATATTGTTTTTCTATTTTTGTTATTATTTTTCCACTAGTGACTTTGTATTGTACTACAAGATAACATGAGTTAACATTGTCATTGACTTTGTCTTGGGGTATTGCCAGGTCGTCCATGCCTTAACATTGTCATTGAACCTTGGAGTAAAACCCAAACCCTTATAGTTGAAGTTCTCAACTTGATGGCTCAAAATCTCCTTGAGGGTCTTACTACCCTTATAGCATTTGAGCAACTCTTGATTGAGTTGAGCCTTCAACCTACCATTCTCACTCAGTAATGTTACTTCTCAAGATATAGGGTTAGAGGAACTAGCAATATTACTAGAGCAATATTAGGTCAATTTTTAGGCAATGAAGCACAAACATTGTATCCCTACACTCTCTTGAGATGAAGTAGATTACTTGTCTAGGAGAGAGAGATGATTTCTTTTAATGATGTCACGAGATACCTTAAGAGTTCCATAATCTTATATCTTCTTGATTTTCTCAAGCGCAAGATTTTTATGAACACTCTTATGCTGTCCAGCAACATATCTCGGAACAACCAATATGAACTAGAAGGTTCTGATTTTTGGAATATAGGAGTATTCATAAAAATCTTTAGCTTGAGAACATCAAGAACAAACAAGATTATGAAACTCTAAGATATTTATTATATTCTCAAAGGAAAGCATATCTCTCCTTGACAAACAATCCACTTTATCTCTAGAGAATCTAGAGATACCATGTCTTAAGCGTGCTTCTTTTTTGCCTAAAGATTGACCTATTATTGCTCTAAATGATATGGCTAGTTCCTCTAACCTCATATATTGTTAAGCAACATTATTGAGTGAGAGTGCTAAGTTGAAGTACTTGAGTGAGAGGGCTTATAGCATCTTCTTGATGATGAAGTGGTCGTTGATGTCCGGGCACCGGAGAGACTTGAGCTCGTTCAAAATGTGATCGAGGCGATCGAACACTTTATTCACACCCTCATTTTCCATCATGGTGAAGCGGTTGGGCTTGCTTGTTAGAACATTGAGCTTGGACTCTTTGATGAAAGAAATTCCCTCGAGAATCTCCATGAGCATGTTCCATATTGTCTTAGTGTC
The DNA here is from genome assembly GCA_019208055.1 of Stipa capillata. Lineage (NCBI taxonomy): Eukaryota > Viridiplantae > Streptophyta > Magnoliopsida > Poales > Poaceae > Stipa > Stipa capillata. Next base: position 121,494 of record JAGXJF010005546.1, on the reverse strand, counting down.
CTCAAGCGTGCTCACCTGATTGAATTCATCTGGGCTCAATATGTTGAAGATGGTGTTTGTCGCTTGGGCACTAAGGTAGATGTTCCAATGATCACCCTCGATGTGCTCGCTTTTGTTGAGCACTGCATAACCATCAACAACAATACGCCATATACATGGGATAAAGGCCGTTAAACGCATCCTCATTTTGTGTTTCCAACTAGCATAGTTTGAACCATCAAAGAATGGACATCTGCTCACATGAATCCCCTCACTAGTAGACATCCTATCTCTATAGGTGCTTAAATCTAAGAAATGAGAGCACGATGCTTTGATACCAATTAAAATGATTTAGGCAATTGACTAACGGGGGTGAATATGAGATTAGCAAAAACTAATCCCAAAAATAAATTATACACAAGTAATTCTAGAGCACTAAGCAAAACCTAGCATGGATCAAAACAAGTAAGAAAACAAGTATAGAGAAGTGAGGGGAGACAACCACACAGGAGATACGAGATTTGTTGTCAAACTTTGAACCTTTGGCCAGACTCTACATCTCCGTTCCGAAAGCTTGATCCAATGATCGAAGCCAACACCGACCATGATCTTTCCTCAAGAAGCTTGTCCATACGAAGTTTCTCTTCTCTTGTGATAGTTCTTTACCTTGCGATATGTGACTCCAATCTTCACAAACTTCTCAGCTTCTTCACGATCTTCAAGACTTTGAGTGATGCCTAACCGTTTAGGAGACACCAACCTCCAAAAGTAATAGGAACTTGGTCTTAGCTTGAGGGGTGATCCATTGCATGGATGCTCAATGAAAATCAATCCAAATCCTCAAAATTTATTCCTCTCAAAGATTTTCACAAGGCAAGAGAGAGAAGAGCAAATATGCATCTCAGGATTTGGGACGCAAAGGATTTCCTCCACCCAATAAGGGTGGTGGCTTATATAGGCGGCCTTAAAAAGTCTAGCCATTACTCACAAAGAAATCTCGCCTGGAGGTTATAAACAACCTTGCTCGGAGGTTTCGCGGTTCAAACACAATGGTTAGTTTGGGAGGAAAACACTGCTCGGAGGAACTCGTACATACCGAGCAATTCAAAACCTTAGGAATATCTAAGACCTAGAGGGTCCAGACCAAAGACACTTGGAGGTTCTAAAAGAAATCAACCCTTCTGTCCAAAAACACAAATTGACTTGGAGGTTTCGGGAGATCCTCACTCGGAGGTTTCAGATAGGCAAAAATGGATCCAACTTGGCTTCCTCGGAGGTGCCGCACAAAGGTCTGGATAAAAGAAAGCACTCAGATAGAGGCTAAATTCTAGCTCGGAGGTTCCGAGCGAACTTCCCTCGAAAGGTCTGAACAGGCTTCAGTACAGAAGCTTTGTCGTTACTCGGAGTGTTCGGGCAAACCTCATTTGGAAGTTGTGGACAACATGAAACACTCTAGACAAAGCTACTGTGTGGACTCTAGATAGTTCTGATGACCTTCACTCAGAAGGTCTGGGTGAAAAACAATCTCCGAACAAAAACTCTATCTTCAGTCAGAGTGTCCAGATACATTTCACTCGGAAGATTCAGACAGCAAAGGTGATTGTTCTGATGATGTTCACCTCTCTTGCATACTCCTTGCCTTGCCTCTTGGAACTCCTCCCAAGGCCGAGCCTCCTAGGATAACATTGAAGAGGTGGTTGGATTGTTGGAATTGAAGCTACTTCACCTCTAGGATTGGCTCATTCACAAGCACTTGCACTGGAGTGGCTGCTCTTGGTGGAGGAGCCCCCTGTCCTATTGGCAAGTTGGCGAAGCACGGAGCTTGCCCTGGAGCTCCTTCTCGAGCACGGCATTCATTGCTCTAATGACCTCCGAACTTGTGAAAAGTGTACCACCTTTCTCCCAGGTTCTGTCTTAGCGAGGTTGGTTGTTGATGGCCATGACCCTCGGTTCTCGAAAGGATGCACGATTCTTCTTTTTTGGGTTCTTGAGAGAATTGTAGGTCTTCCCACTTGAAGGAGCGTCGTGGTCTAGGGATGATGGCTTGATCTTGGTGGTGTCACCATTCTTGCCTCACACGTACTCCTTAGTTTGCAATACACTTCCTCGGTGTTTCTTGGAGGATTTCTATTGAGGGCCCGATTTACTTCTCTAGGAGGTAAACCTTGCATGCACATGTCAATCACCGTAGTGCTTGGGGCATTGGTAATTTGGCTTCGGACTTTCGAGAACCGCTTGAAGAACTTCATAGGGACTCTACTTCCTTTTGCTTGAGGGTGAAGAGTTTGTAATTTGGGATGAGGATTTCCTAGAGGCACCCCCATGACCTAATGGAGTTCTTCCATTTGTTGCAGAATCATGTCTAGGCCATCCCAGTTAGCGCGAGTGGGAAGAGGTTGCACATCTCTATCGATCCTCCTCCCGAGACACGAATGGCCATGGAATACACTTCCAAGAATATAAGGGGTTGGATTCCCCGCTATATTCCTTCAAATTTTGGAGAAACACGGCTTCTTGGATTTCCCTTGACAAGGGGTTGCAAGTTAGCCTATGGCCTCTGCCCCTCTCGTGCTGATGCCATTGGTGATGGGTCTGACTGTTGCCTTCCTCTCTGAAGGATGAGCCTAGTGAACGGTCTCGGGGCCTTCTTGGTGAACAATCGCGTTGATACCTCCTAGAATCCAAGCCGTTCTAGACTTTGCCACTCGATCTTCATGGTGTGCGTGTGTCTTCTTGGTGGCTTGGCGCTTGGCTTCCTTAGAGGCTGCCCAACTATCACCTATTGTAGCCCTTGAGTCCAACCCGTGCTACCCCTTGTAGCATAAACTAGGTTTCACTTCTGCAGTTCCCGCTGCATGCCCATAGCTCATACTGCATACTGTGGACACATCATGCCCACGTTCTTAAACTCGTACCCCTTGTTTCGCAAAGAAATTCAGTCTAACCAGTGGGTGGCTTAGCCAAGTTGTGTCCATAACCGAGGACGCGACTATTTGAATAGATTTTTAACACTCTGCAAAGGTTGTATGCTTTACCCACAAGATGTAAGTCCCCCTTGTTGCGAGCGCTAATGAGTACATTGCACGAGGTGTAGCGGCAGGGTTATTACAACGAGATTTTTCCTCCATGTAGCCCTACACTGAACCCGCCAGGTGAGCTATACCCAGTTTTGTTTACGCTCAACTAATCTCGACACATAGACAGAAACAGACCCATCTTTATGTTAAACAACTTCCTACATCAGCTAGGAGAAGGTTCTCTCAGGATTTAACCATCCCCTTGCACAGTTCACCCTACTGCCTACGGGTCGAGACGCTAGCCCTCGACAAAATAATGAGCCAAGTCCTTCCCAAAAAGAACATGTGGAGGTACGTGATGAACCTGGTTGAGCGGCACTTAGACTCAGTCCTTAATTGATTTGAGTAAGACTGCATATGCCATGTCCCTACATGCTACAACAATCTCCAAAATCCACTTATTTTGCTTACCCGATTGAGGTTTAAGAAAAAGTTACTTTCAACATCCTCCTCAAGCAAAACACGTTGCCCAAGGGTTTTATCCCATGACCAAAAGGTGGTTCCCAAACCCGTTGAAGTTTTAAGTTTGTTCTATGGTCGGTCTAAGCGTGGCTTATAGCCTATAGCTCTAATACTTGACCGGAACTATAATGTATAGTGGGTAATGCTAGGGTTATAAAGAAACATTTTGTCGAACCTTCGATAATGCAGCTATACTTTATCTTAACATAGCATTTATACTCACATATCATGCATGGTTGAAAAAAATATTTAAGTTTGTCACATATAGGTTTCAACATGGTCAAGAGGAAATGATTGCCTGGTAGCTCTTGGTCTTGATCGTGACACGGGGATGACTCCGGATCCTCCTTGCGAACGTACATCATTCCCTCAAATACACGCCAAAAGGACATCGAATAAAAAACCAAGCAAGGTAAAACCAAAGAAAATCCAAATGAACATGCCATGCTTATCATATGTTTTTGAACTAACGAAATATTCCCATGTCCAAACACAAAAGAGCTTGGATTAAATATTGTTGAGTTGGGGTTTTAGGTTTTCTTGGAAAGCATGTTCTTATACTAGCTTCTAGGATTGCAATTACTTTGATTAGATTACAACATGAGTTCAGAAGGTGGTAATGGTGGAAAATCAACTGAAAACATGTTCCTAAGGTCCTCGACTTAATTGAAGTTCTTGATTAGGGTTTCAATGCATGAAATGACAACTAGATAAGGAAATACCATGCTTAATGAGATTTGTTCAAGGACCATTGTGTTCTTTAGTTCTCTTTAGAGTACAAAGGTCTTTTAGGGACTGACAATATTTTATTTTCATGTTTAGGTATCTTGGATTTCAATATAGATAACCAATGATTTATTCCAATACTCCGAATATACTCTATATAACATGTCTCCTAATCCTCCTCCACATACTTGATATGAGACCTACATATACTAAGAACCAGATGTCATAAGTATTTTATAAAGTTCATAACCTAGTTTGAAACGTTTTGAATTCATATTTAACCTTGCTTCCTGATTACATGAATTTTGAATCTAAAGCAATTTCTAGGTAGTCTTTGTTTTAAATTAAATGGGGTCAAAATTTGGAAATGGATTTGAATAGAAAGTTTCTAAATATTTTTAAGATCGCAAAACTGGAAGTGGATTTGAAAGAACCGGGCTAACGCATGCCGATCTCGATGAACCAAGGATAAACCAGCTCTAGAAAAAGGAAAACCAGATTTCCGACAAGCTTTACGCCTTTAATACGGCTGAAAGGTGCCTTCGGAGAGCGGTGGCGGGAAGTGTCGCGAGGCACCACCACTTACCCTGATAGTGGGCCTAGCCTAGGCCCGAGGCCCATGCATCAGCAACAGGCGACATCGTACCGCTTTGGTTTATAACCGCAACAGTGTGGCCCACCTGTCAACTGGCCAAGCGGTGCCTCTGCTCGGGCAGATAGCGAAGATAGTGGCGGAAGGACTCTGGTGAGGCTTTAGGGCTTTACACAATGTCGGTCAATCCCAAAAATTGAAAAGGGGTTTCGGTCTAGGGAAGGTAGATGATTGCAATGGTGGCGATGGATTGCCTATTAGGGTTTTGCAGAGCTTGGCATTCACATGGCAAGGACAATAGGAAAAGAAATGGCAAAGGAGGGAGGGAAGGGGCTTGGATGAAATAAGCTAGCGCTGTGGCTTGAGAAGTTGAAGTGGGAGGCTTGGGAGAAGAATGGGGCTCGTGCATGCTCTTTATAGGCAAAGATGAAAGGGGTGTGCGGTGTCCACCATGGCCAACCGGGCACGTCAATGCGAGGGCATAGGGCTGATTGGAGCGGTGCTGTGCATAGGGGAGGACGTGAGGGGTGGCCTGGCAACCAGTGGCGCGAGGGGCAACGAGGGAAGCGACGGACGGCACAGGGCTTTGCTGTGCACGCGAGCTGTGCATGGCCAACGCGTGGCCAAAGCGTGCACCAAGCGGCATGCTCGCGTCTGGACGTGCTTTGGCGCGTCTGGTCATGTCACCTCAAGCCATTGGCGAGGGATATACGTGGACAAGGGAATAGGAGAGGTTGGCACCAAAAGAGAACAACAAAAGTTAGGGGAGAGTTGAGTGCCATCCATGGCAGATTCTAGGTTTAGGTATTTAGGGCAGAAAGGTATTTTTGGTTGGAGGGAAAATGATGCATACAAGTTCTTGACATAGGGTTGAGGCTTCAGGGATTTTGGGGATTTTTCCTTGAAGTCTTGGCTGTGATTTCATGTGGAGAAAGTTTAGAACAGAACTGGCTACTAGGATTTTCTCAAATACTTTGTATTGAAGATGGGTAGGTAATGATGTGGTTGGGTTCACAGGGTGCTAAGGAAGCTCCAGGAATTAATTGGGAATTTTCCAAGAATTTTGGAGGATGGAAACAAGACGTAGATGTTTTAAGCTAAATCTTCCATTTGAAAATGCTCTCAAATTTTGAATATAATATGGGCATGCTTTTATATATTTGGACTCTTGGGAACATGGAGAATGTTGTCGAATTTCCTGAAATTTTCTGGAATTTATTCCTATGGGTAGTAGTCAAATGTTCAATTCTGCCCTGAGTTCAAATATATTGATATTTGAATATTTTTGAATTGTACCTTCCAATATTATTTTATATTTGGGTTGGGAATAGTTTTAGAATGTTTCCAGCATTTTATTAGGATTTTTAGGGATTGGAAGAGCATAAGATCATGGTATTAGTATTTCTACCCTAAAAGAAATTATTATAAAAAAAGCAGGGTTGAGGTGTAGGGTTAGAGTTTTGAGTTGGGAATGACCTAAGTAGTGTATACAGAGTTGAAATAAATCCATGTCCATTTAGATGAGAAATATTTGCTTATAGATTGACATTAGGGTTTTTATGGAGTTGTCGAGAGAGATTTTGGGGTTGCGTGTGTGCGTATACTTGGGTTGTATGCACCAGTGTGGTTGACATCATGTGTGTATCGCATTCATGCATGACTTAAATTGATTTGCTACATGCAATGACATGCTTGCAAGAACTTAGAAAATCGAGGTGTGACAGTTTGCTATGCCTTGCCCATGGCCTTCATTATTAGTGTTGTGGCCGCAACTCTCTTGGAGGGCGCTTCAGCTTAGGTGATTTTGGGCGTCTCGCGATGCGGCCACCAGGCAGCAAGCTTCTTCTTGCCATAGGCACTTTGGAGAGTGGCGACCTCATCATCAGCGGTGCCATGCCTTGAGGTGCTCCGACATAACTCAACTCCCAGAAGGGGTCAAACCATGGAGCTCCATTTATGACAGTAGCGTGCACAATGGGTGGCAAATGTGGGAAGTATACCTCAAGGTGCTCTGGCATAACTCGGCTCCCAGAAGGGGTCGAGCCATGGAGCTCCATTATGACACTTGCATGTGCAATGGGTGGGAAATGTGGGAAGTATATCATGTTGAGGATCGGCGCTCTTCCATGCGTGAACTTTGATTCTTTGATGTCGCATGATCTGTCCTGATGACATTGGATACAATAGTTTGGGATTGCGGCACTAGTGGAACCACGACTAGAATCGGAGCCGTGGTGGGGCAGAAGTTTCTATGGCATTTGATTGAGAGATCTTGAGCAATGCTCAGAGCGAATTGAAGTCAGGGAGCTCGATGTTTGCAAGCGCCCTCAAGTTGGTGACGAGCTCGTTGGCCTCCTTGAGATATCGTCAAAGATCCTTGGGGTGGTGTGGCAAGCTTCGGGGAATACGCCTTCAAGGAATTCCTCGCCTTATAGTATGAAGGGTAGCATGGTGGTGAAGGGGTCGGCTTGGATGATTCCCTCCATGTCCTCGATGCGTCTGACGTCTAAATGGTCATCCTCAATCGTCTCTGAGGTGCCGCTTTTCTTCTTGGAATGTTGAGTCCTTATGTCTTTGTTCCGAGCGAGCGATACCTTGGCTTCCGTGAGATTTTTCTTTGGTTGGGCCATAGCTTCTCATGTTGGCTAGGTTCCCCACGGACAACGCCACTATTATCGTTATAGAAACAACATAGAAGAGGAGGTGTCGATAGCTCAATTTTCGTTAGGGTGCAAAAGTGATGGGCCACGTACGACGGCCTTATGAGAAGGTCGCCATACACTTGACCATAGGTGACACTTTGATATTTTTTTAATAGGTTCGGTCGCCTCGTGGAGCACGTTCTACTCCTATATCGAGGGAGACGCCTCGTGCGGGACTCAACTACCGACTTGGACCGTCATAGACTTACCAAGATCGCTCCTCGAGCTCCTCGTATAGGACTTGGAGAGGCCTACCTCTATGAGAATTTTCATTTATGGGATGATTTTACAAGCCCTCCATGGAGGATATTATAGCCTGTAGTCTCATCAAAGGACAATGGGTACTCTTGAAGGGGAAATAAGCGGGAGGTAGTGTGGCATATCCGATTTTAAGGCCGGATAAATCCCTGTGTTTTTTGTACTGGTCCCGAGATTAGTAGCCAGTACACACAAGATACTTGATAACATAGTCATACAATCCGGGTTTGATACACAAATAGCCCTTATGGTCTTTATTCTTACAAACCAGGCCTATTGGCCGAATTAAAGACTGTAGCAGAAAGAAACACGTGGTAGATTGCATAACAATATGCCAAACCACAGGCAACTGACTGGGTAACGCCCTACGCCTCATAGTCGCTGTCGCTATCTTCAGAGTGGTACTCCTCCTCATCTAGCCAAATCAACAAGCCAGATGAGTACATTGAATGTACTCGCAAACTCCCCTTCAGGGTGAATAGTACAAATGTATGGATGCATAATAATATCAAGAAAGTGGCACTACCCTACGTCTCATGTTGTGCGGAAATGTAAGTTTTTATTTTGAAATACCTAAATAGATCATGAAAGCAATTTTCACAAGCTTGCTTAGTCTTTGCTGAGCCAAGATAGCATATCAGTTTGTCAAGCCTTCTTTCTTGGCCGTCCTTTACGGGCATGGCTGTTCACTCTTCATGGATAGTCAGGTCTACTTCACCATAGATTGACTTCCTTCTCACTTTCATGCCTCCCGCCCCACACGAGGGCCTCTCAAATCTACCCTGCAAGCACGTTGTGCTTGTGTCCCTAAGTCCATAACCCATGTTGGTTTTCGTAAATAGAGTCTAACCAGGGTGTGGCCCAACCAAGTTGTCCATGACTGCGGACACGGCTATTTGAATAGATTTTAACACTCTGTAGAGGTTGTACGGCTTTACCCACAAGATGTAAATCACCCTTGTTACCGAGCACTAACGAGTACACTGCACGAGGTGTACTGGCAGGGTTATTACAACGAAACTTTTTATCGGAATAGCCCTAGCGACGAACCCGCCAGATGGACTTAACCAACCCTAACTTGAATCAGTATCATCGCTACAAGTAGAGTGGTGCTCCACCTTTGTGTCGAGTGTAACCTCATGTCACAACGGGAAACCTCTCTACTAAGGACGAAACCTCATCTGCACACTACACACGGCCTACGGGTTCGCAAACTAGTACTATGCCAACTACTTGCTCAAGCCCTTCCCATAAGGACATGTGGACATACGGGTAGATTTGGACAAGCGGCACTTAGGTTCGGTCCTTATTTGATCCGAGAAAGACTCCACACCATATTCGAGTCATCCAGATAGAAGGAGCTACGTGGGCTACTTTATGGAATAAAAATCTCCTGCACACACCGGCTTTATTTCTAACCCGAATCCAAATCATCTCCATTTTGATTTTGATTTACAAAATTCTTGTTTGGAAAACACCCCAACCCACAGAAATTTATGTCCCTTCATCACCATCGGACACAACAGTCCATCCCAAGTCCTCCTCATATGAGATTTCCCGGAATTCGCTTCTTTGTTTGAAAAAAAACATAGTTTTTCTACTGCAGAGCTAAGCCATATATACATGTATATTCTATCCTAAGTTCCCGTTATTTTCCTCGAGATCAGTAGTCCTTAGGGCGACAAGAAAATATCATCAAGTTAGGGTTTTACAGCAGGGGTCATAACTAGTACTACATAAATTACTAGTTTCTAGCACGTAGCATGCATGGTTCATAACCAAAATATTTCTTTCGCAATCGTGGGATTCAACATGATCAAGGGAGAGGAGCTTGCCTGGCGAGTCCTGGTCGTAGTACTGTTGGTTCCCACGATCTTCCTCCTTTAGGTTCTGGACGTCGGAATCTACACGTTCGAGAATCCACAAATAAGGCAATATGCATGATAACGCTAGATGCAAGAGTTCATCTAAGTTCTGGACTTGGTGTCGTTCATCATACTTCTATCGCAAGAAATAAAGTGCCACTTATGCGGGGGGTAATTTAGCTCATTATAGCTTCTATTCTAGTACGTTATCAGTTTTTCTTGCTTTTTTTTATATACAGAGGTGAGCTAGGGTTTTGAAGAATACTCGGATCGTGCTTCAGGAGCTTCAAGAATATTCATATATATTCAGCATATATGTTATTCTAAAAACAAAAACAAAACCTAAGCGAAACTACCTAGTTTAAAATTAATTTTGTGTTTGAAATTTGGAAAAGCCCTTGAACCAAATGGTAGAGAATACTTTCATGTATTCAGAACCGGTGGAAAAACCTAGAAAACCAGTCGGAATAAAGCTAAACCGATCGAACCGAGGGGTGTCGGTTTACTTAAAGAAAAAACAGGCTGCTGAGAAAGTTTTACGCCTTCTATAGGAATAGAATACGCCTTCTCTTTAGGGAGGCGGGGCAGAAGGGATGCGTGTCCACTTATTCGACGTGGACCCGGCCGAAGGGCGGGCCTACCTGTCGGTTGCTCGTGGGCATACCGCTTCGGGGTCGATCCCTGGGACGGGGCCTACCGGTCAGTCGACCCAGACGGTGGCCCAGCTCAAGGCCGACGGCGGCCGCTGTTGCGGCTGGACTCCGACGAGGTCTAGGGCAAACGGCGGTAGTGGTTGATCCCCAAAATTAATCTAGGGAAAAGCATCGCGGTGAGATAGGGAATGCAATGGCAGGAAGGGATTTGTTAATGGAGGATTAGGGCTCTCGGCATTAGCAGTCCTGAGGCGGGGAGTGGCTTGAGCAATTGGAGAAGAAGAGGATGCCCGGAGAGAAATTGAGGGGGCTTTGGCGTTCAGCGGGTTTAGAGCGAGGCTGTGAAGAGGAATGGGAGGTCGGGGATGCTCCATTATAGACCGCACGGCGAGGGGGCAAGAGGGAACCCGCCGGTCATGGTGATAGGATGGCAACAGAGGAGTTAGGCTGGCCGGCTTTCGACGCAACGCGGCACAGGGGAGTTAGGCTCGTGCTGATGCTGTTAGACGCGACGGGGAGGAGAAAGACCGGCGATTGGCGTGTACTTGCCAGCGGGTGGCATGCTGATGTCCATCTGGGCGCGCCCTGTGCATATGTTGTGCGCGTCCGGAGCGGCATGCCCATGCCAGAGCGTGCACTGACACTCCAAATGATGCACAACCATGTCACTGGAGTTGACGTAACCACAGAGAACGGCATAGCGAAGTTTGGCACCGAAAGCTAGAGAAAAGCAGTGAGGTAGGTCGGATGCCATTGATGCCAATGGCTAGGGTTTGGTTGTGGCTCCTGTTTGAGGATGACCTTGGAGGTGCCCTTGGCAGGGAATGGTGCCTAGGTGCAGAGGAAACTCCAGAAAGAATTTGGAGATATTTGGATAAGGTTTGAGCCAAGATTTCATGTGGAAGGAAAGAATGAGTAAAGGTGTTTGATGGGGTCCAGGCAAGATTTTTGAACCGGAGATTCTCAACACTTTGCATATCTGAGTTAGTAGAGACATGAGGAGGATGGTGTGATTTTATGGGATTTTTCTGAGCTTTAGTTAGTGGGGCTGTAGTTCAGGGCCCAAAACTGTCTCAAATTCAGATTTGGGTGTGTTCAGAAATGTTTGAGCTGGACACCATAGTCTTATTTTCTAATTGGGTGAGGAATGGTCCTATATGATCTCTGGAAAAAAATTCTCTAGAATTTTTAGAGCATAGATAGTGCATGCGATACCGCTTTTAGGGTTTTTGTTCAAAAAGGAATTTATTAAGAGAATGGAGTATGAGGCTAGGTTTTAGGGTCTTGGAATATGGGGTGTAGATATGTCATGATAGGGTTTTAATAATACTAGAGCACCTTTGTTTTAGTCATGTGATCGTACGTCGTTATTAGAGTTTCTACCGATTGTCGAGGGAGGACGAGTTAGGGTTATCGCATGTGTATATATATAGGTGTGCACAACCTATTGGGGTTATGCATTTGTAGATTTGTGGGTTGGCTATTCCATGTGATGACATGCACTGAGAAACATCGAGAACTCCAAATATGCACGATAGCATGACATCAAGTATATATATATATGCATATATGCAAACTAGGGTTTAACTCTCGCAACCCGAGTTTTAGAAAATCCGGGCGTGACAGGTAGTGAGGTAAAAATTGGTCCATGGATTTATGTAGAGCAAGGAGGTGGAGACTAAACCCCACTTATGCACCTCCTAATGGTGTTTCTTCTTATTCTGATTTGTTTTGACTTTATTAATTAGTTTGTTGACTTGTTGATTTGGTCTTGTGCCACATAGATGTCACGTAGGATTTGATAGACCAGCCTGTTATAAGATTATTAGTAACCCAACAGGTTACTCCTAATAAATTTATAGCACCAAATAGGGTGACTATTCGGTAGCTAGAGAAATAGGGGGTTGTGCTCTCGCAGCTAAGGGCAACACCTTATGAATTTTGGCAGCTGTCCCTTATGATAACACATCGATGGTACACCAGTTTAAATATGTTACATTCAGATCGGATACTTCTGTCAAGGATATGCTCGCAGAGGCTCGATCGGTGGCAGCTGCAGTTGCCTGCAGGACGGGCGAAGGCAAGGGCATCTTTTCATGCAGATGACGTGGTAACATTGGTTGCTCCGGTAGCCTGAGGTAACGAACAACATACTACGTGCAATGGTTTGGCTGTGTCTCTGGGTTGTGCACGAACGTTCAAAGAAAAGCTCCACTGTTCCGATAGCATGTGTGAGGAACAAGAACAGGGGCTTCTCATCTCCAACAATGGCTAGGCTACTTTCCCACCTAGCTGGTGGAGAGGATTCTTTTCTTTTTTTGACATGGAACATGGAATTCCATTAACCAGACTACACGGGAAAATCGCTGGCAACAGCACGGATTACATCAGATGGGAAGTCTTCCAACCACACAACATGGTCACCAGGATCCCTCGCCACACCAAAAGCAGCTCGAACATGGGCTGCATTATTACTAAAGCTGGGACTCGGGCCGGGATTTTCCGTGTCAGCCCTAAGCCCGGCTTGCACGGCCTGGAGGCCCGCACGGCACGGCATGGCAACCGTGCGGGCCGGGCTAGCACGGCACGAAGGCCCGGGCCAGGGTGTGCCAACGATTTGTGTCTCATGGGTAGCACGGCCCGGCACGCTGCGACGGGCTGTGCTCGGGCCAGCATGGCACGATGCCCGTGCTCGGGCCAGCACGGCACGGTGGGCTGCCACCCAACCATGAGCCCTCCCTGGCCCCTCAAATCCCTAATCCTCCATTGGTCCCGCTCTCCCCCGCCTCAAAATTCCCCCGCGCCCCTGCCTCCCTCATCCCACAGTCTCATCCCCATCCCCCACCTCCCTCCTCTTCGAGCGTGTTGCCAGCCGTCCGCCGCCATCACGAGCTCTGTCTCTGCCCTGCCCTCCTCTCTTCGCCACCGGTGTGCCATGCCCACTCGCCCTCCTCCCGTCGCCGCCGCCCTACCTCCCTCTTCTCTCCTCGCACGCCCCACCGCTCGGCTCGGTCCACCTCCACCGCGTGCAACGCCCGGCGGCACTCCTTCGTCCTCCCCGCGCTTCCTCCGCCCGGTGGCCCGGCTACGGCACACGGGAGCTCGGGCATTCTCCCGTGGCATGCCTGTGCCAGCACGGCCCGGAGGCGGCACGGCGGGCCACCGTGCCGTGTTTGGGCCTCGGCGAGGCTCGCCATGCCGCCAGGGCACAGCACGGCGGGTAAGGCAGGCCGTGCTGGCACGGCCAAGCTCCAGCCCGAGGCACGCCAGGCTCATGCCATGCCGGCACGGCACGTCCCGAGTCGTAGCTTTAATTATTACAATCTCTCAGGCGCTATGTGAAAGGACCGAAGGTGCTGACTAGGGGGGTGAATAGGAGGCTAACTAAATTCACTTCAATTTAACTTAGGTTATCAAATTAAGTCTTAGCAGATTGCAAGGTTAAGCTAGCTGTGTGACAGGTGAACAGCACAGGCAATAAATATTATGTAAATTAACACGTAACTGTCACACAGGTATGTAACACAGGTGAGCTAATGACTTAAATCAGATAAGCAAGACAGATAGCTGTGTAACAGGTAGCTGACATAGGTAAGAGATATGATATACAACAACTGAGACACAGCTACGCTAACACAGGTGAAAAGTGATCTATCACAGATAAACAATGTATATCTAAGAACACATAAGCGTGCAGATCTAATGAGTAACCAAAAGGCAATATATGAAGTACTCAGAGAGACAAGGTGTTTTTCACCGAAGTTCCCTACTCTTTCCAGAGAGGTACGTCCCCGTTAGAGAGGCTACTCCGAAGAGGTCACCAGCACTGAATCGTGCTTGTTCTCCGAGTACCTGAGTAATCAGGCCTCTTGCTTTGCTTGTGGAAGTCATTTAGCTTTGCGGCAGGTAGACTTCAGATCACCTTCACAGACTACTGGTTCAGCCCACACAAGTTTGGGTGATACCAGCAACTCCTACGCCCGTCTAGGGGTAGACACTCTAAGAGTAACAGATTCAGCAGCAACAACTCTTGGAGGAACCAATGCTCTTTGCTCAAAAGCACTAACTCTCTTGAACTGACTCTTAGGAAGTTTAGCTTTTGTTCAGAGGGTGAGAGGCTTGCAACGGTCGAATATGATTCACTGGGTTGAGCAAGGTTGAGGTTGAAGACCTCCCCTGGTCCCCTATTTATAGGGTTCACAGGTACCTGACCGTTACACTGTTGCCACGTATGATTGAGTGAGACACCGGTGACACAGCCAATCACAACGCACAACTATAACTGGCTCAGGCAGATCGACACCTGTGTCACCAGAGGCACACACAGGTGAACCCTTAACTGACGTAGCCTAACTACTCAGCCCGATCTTGGCACATTACATGCCCTCAGTGCACAACTAACTCTGATCCCTAATAAGGAGAGAACCTCCAACAGTCTTCTGACTCGGCAGACAAACTATTGCAGTGCAGGTCCCTTAGCATTTACAAGCTCTCTCCTGGTACAGAGATGTACCTGAGTCATAGAGCGGTAGACCACCTGTGACACAGCTGTGTCACACAGGTGACTCTAGCTTCTAGGGTTTTTCTACCGCTAGCACTGCAGAGTGCTAGCACAAACCTGTTTCACACTTGTGCAAAACTGTTGATACAGGGCCACTGACCTCAAAGCATCAGTGCCGCTGTCCAACACTCTGAGCATTGGGCAAAAGAACCTCCATAAATCATTACTGCTTCATCCCTCTTGATAGTACAGGTGTTTCCTATGGACTCAAGGAAACTAGCAAATCTAGGCTTTACTTGCCACCAACTGCAGTCACGGCCCTTGACGCATCAAGCCACCATCACCTTGCTTGCAACTCCTTGCACAACACCGGCTTCTTCACAGCTGTGGCACAGCTGCCTAGCACAGTCATCTCTTATCCTGGAAATCATCTTTGTACTTTTGGATGGTCATCCTTTCCTTGATGACACTTCTTCCTAGAACCTATTAATCCTACTTACACTCATTGTAAACATTAGATTCCAGTTTGAGTTGCCATTAACCATCAAAACCAACTAGGGACCTAGATGATCTTTTAGCCTCCCCCTTTTTGGTGGTTAGTGGCAACCCATTCAACAATTTCAAACAAAGATTTGAATGAGTGATACATGTGCAGGTTGTTAGAATATACTCCTCCTGAAGCTGTGCACAAAAGATTTACTTTTAACATGCAATGCATAGATTTTAATTTTGGGTGTGAGTAGTATGTTCTTACAACTTACACGTTTATTAGTTTAGAGAATTTGATAGATCATAAGAGATTGATTTAATTGAACTGATACACTTTTATTCTGATGCAATTAGTATGATCAGAGCATAAAATTTCATGGTCAGAGCAATGCTCAAATTGATCAGCAGATTAAAGCATGTTCAGAGCATTTACTCATATTTACTATGATCAGAGCAAACATGTGTATATGTAGGCAAGATATGTGAGGAGAATTATATTAGAATAAACACCATTCACACATATCAAGAACATTACTGCATCAAAACATAAAACACTGATTTAATGTTATCAAGACATAAGAATTCGGAATAAAACAGGTCTTGATACACCAAAATATGTATATAACACACCCCCTATTTCCAAACTACTCCATAGATACTCTCCCTCTTATATTTCTCCCCCTTATATTTCTCCCCCTTTGACACTAAAACACCAGAAAGGGGTTAAGAGAAGAAACATTCAGGAGAGCTTGGTCTTCAACAGCTGGAGAACCTTTGAGAGCTGAGTCTACATTTGATCAACCTTTGAGTGCAGACTGTTGACTTCTGTTCTGATTTGGAGTTTCTCTCTACGCAGAGCTGCAAATTGAGTTGGTATAACCTTGTTCTGGTAGGCTCTGGCTGCCGTTTGGGTCATCAGAGAGGAGGATAGGGTACCATCATCAGCCACCTCTGTCACAGATACCAGTTCAGCTGGGTCAGCTGCAGGAAGATCAGCGGTGACATCGGTAGGCACTTGAACTTGAGGTGATGGCATCTAAGAGGCTTGTTGAGTAGCTGTGTCACCGGGGACTGGCACAGCTGTCCGGGGAATCTCCAAAAAGAGCAGGTACAACAACCTCATCAGGGTGGTCATCAACCTGAGGCCTAAGCTGGGTCTTGGATGTCTTCACTGAGATGTCAAATGTTGATTCTGGAAGACCTGTTCGTTGAAGGATCATGTACATGATGTATAACCCATACCTCAGCTTGGCCTTCTTATCTTTCTGAACAGCATCTATTTCATGAAAGATGTATCTTGCTATATCAAAATACTGATTCTTGGCTATGTGCACCAACACCTGCCATACTGGATTATATACTGCATCTGTGTTGCCTCCCTTAGGCTGAATGGTGACATTTAGAATCTTCACCAGATGCTTGACAGTTATTGTGATCCCCTTGAAGTAAACATGATTTACTGGGGCATTGGTAGGGAATGAGAAGTTGCTAGGATAGAACTTCCTTCTGTCAACATTGAAGACTGGCTCTAATTTGAATAAATTTGGCATGCCAGGCTCCACTGGTGCATGAAATAGACCATTGAACTCTGGAGCTGGTATGGATAGCAGCTGACCTCTTGTTCTCCAGAGCATGACATCCTGATTGCTTTGTTTTACCCACACAGTGGCATAGAACTCTTTGATGACTTCTGGGTCATATCCTTGTTGTAGATTGCGTATGAATTCAAGGCCTGAGGCTTGAATCAGATGGTAATGACCTTAGTCTTGTATCAGTTAGAACAGACCAATCAATGGCCTTGCAAACCACAAATTCTTTTGAAGATAGGATTTCATGATAGATACCCCTTTGATGATCATTGTGAAATCTGGGGTCTGAGCAAACCGGATCCAAAAATTCCTTATCTTCACTGAAATATGGGCAGGTTGACCTCATTTTCATGAATGCACTTGTGCTCATTGAGGCAACCTTGCTCTTTGACCTCTTGGGGTCACTCTTTGGAAGCTTCTTTGCTGCAGCCCTTGAAATGAATTGCATTTGATTTACCTCAGTCCTCAGAGCATGAGAGAAGATGTAATGATATTTGGATTCCAGATCCTCTTCTCCTACTAAAGGGCTGGGCGAGCTATCTTCTTGTTCTTCTTCTTCCTCCTCAGGCTCATTGGTTGATTTTGCACTGGGGGATGAGCATTCAACTTGGTAATCTTCATCAGAATCAGCTCTTGGTTTTCTTGCCCTGGGTGGAGTCACTGATACTCCCCTTCCATCATCTAATTGGCTTTCTAAGATTTCTTCTTCAGCTGAGCCACTTGCATGTGCCACAGGTGAGGACAAAGGGGCTTGAGCAATAGGAGAAGTGACTGCTGGGTCAGCTGGCGGTGAGACAGGTGAAAGGACCGAAGGTGCCGACTAGAGGGGGGTGAATAGGAGGCTAACAAAAATTACTTCTTTTAACTTGATTGAACAGGTTAAGCCTTAAACAGGAACCAGGGTTAGCTAGCTGTGTGACAGGTGAGTGACACAGGCAACAGATGATGTGTAAATTAGCATGCAGCTGTCACACAGGTGCCTAACACAGGTATTCTAAGGACTTAGTAAATGATGAGCAATCAATGTGCCTGTGTAACAGGTAACTGACTCAGGTGTGAGATAAGATATATAGCAACTGAGACACAGCTAATGAAACACAGGTATAAAGGAGATCTATAACAGATGAACAGAATAAGTCTAAGATCTCACAAGCAAGCAAGCAAGCAGGAAGCTAAAGACAATACAGGAAAGTACTCAAGGAGACAGTGTGTTTTTCACCGAAGTTCCCAGCTCTTCACAGAGTGGTACGTCTCCGTTGGAGAGGCTACTCCGAAGAGATCGCCAGCACCAAATCGTGCTTGTTCTCCGAGTACCTGACGTTCAGGCCTCTTCCTTTGCTTGTGGAAGTCCTTTTGCTTGCAGCAGGTAGACTTCGATTCACCTTCACAAACGTCTGGTTCAGCCCACACAAGCTTGGGTGATACCAGCGACTCCTACACCCGTCTAGGAGTAGACACTCCAAGAGTAATGGATTCAGCAGCAACAACTCTTGGAGGAACCAATGCTCTTTGCTCAAGAACTCTAACTCTCCCGAACTGACACTTAGGAAACTTTGGCTTTTGTTCGGTGGGAAGAGGCTTTGCAACGGTTGAATATGATTCACTGGATTGGCAAAGGTTGAGGTCGAAGACCTCCCCTGGTCCCCTATATATAGGGTTCGCAGGAACCCGACCGTTACACTGTTGCCACGTAGGATTAAGTGAACCACCGGTGACAGGCACCGGTGACACAGCTACACACTACGCCCAACCTATAACCGGCTCGGGCAGACCGACACCTGTGTCACCGGAGGCTGACACAGGTGAACCCTTAACTGACGTAGCAGCACTACTCAGCCCGGTCCTGGCACATGACATGCCCTCAGCGCACAACACTCTCTGAAACCTAATAAGGAGAGAACCTCCGACAGCCCTCCGACTCAGCAGACAAGCCATCGCAGCGCAGGTTCCTTAGCATTTACAAGCTCTCCCCTGGTACAGAGATGTACCTGAGTCACAGAGCGCTAGACCACCTGTGACACAGCTGTGTCACACCGGTGACTCTAACCCCTAGGGTTTTCTACTGCTAGCACTACAGAGTGCAAGCACAAAACCAGTTTCACACTTGTGCAAAACTGTTGACACAGGGCCACTAACCTCAAAGCATTAGTGCCACTGTCCAACATCCTGAGCATTGAGCAATTAGAACCTCCACAGATCATTACTGCATCATCCCTCTTGATAGTACGGGTTTTTCCTATGGACTCAAAGAAACTAGCAAATCTAGGCTTTACCTGCCCACCAACTGCAGTCACGGCCCTTGACGCATCAAGCCACCATCACCTTGCTTGCAACTCCTTGCACAGCACCGGCTTCTTCACAGCTGTGGCACAGCTGCCTAGCACAGCCATTCCTTAGTCCTGGAAACCACCCTTGTACCCTTTTTGGTGGTCATCCTTTCCCTGATGACCCTTCTTCCTGGAACCTACTAACCTGCCTACACTCAATGTAAACGTTAGATTCCAGTTTGAGTTGCCATTAACCATCAAAACCAACTTGGGGCCTAGATGCTCTTTCAATCTCCCCCTTTTTGGTGGTTAGTGGCAACCCATTCAACAAATTCGCATAACGATTTGAATAGAAGATACATGTGCAGGTTGATCAGAATATACTCCCCCTGAGGCTGTGCATAATAGATTTGCTTCTATCAGGCTAGTGCACAGATTTTAATTTTGGATATGGGCAGTATGTTCTTACAACTTACACTTTCATCAGTTCAGAGAATTGAATAGATTATAAAGCATGATTGAACTGAACTGATATATGTCACTTCTGATGCAGTTGTAATGACCAGAGTATATGAGTATGAGTCAAAGCATGTGAGAATATCAGAGTATAGATTCACAATGGTCATATGTATCAGAGCATAAATAGCATAGATTCATAATGGATATGTGTATCAGAGTATACATCACTGGTCATGTGTATAAGAGTGCCAATAGGCATGTGTATCAGAGCATGAGCCAGTAGACATATGTATCAGAGCATAATTCTTAACATGATTATATGAATCAGAGCATAAGTAGATACAAAGCTTCATTCAAGAAGATATATGCATCATAGCAACAACATTAAGAAGACATGTGCATCAGAGCAACAAAATTTAGCATAAACTACTTTATCAGAGCATTACTGAAATATTACTGCATCAGAGCAAAATAGATGACTTAGTAGTAACTTGCTAAACCAGATCAAAAGATTAGTTAATTGTAATCAAGACAGAGGAATCAGAAATAAAACAAGTCTTGATTACACCAGAAAATATAATTTTCTCTCCCCCTGTATCCAAAATACTCTCCCCCTATCTCTGTAATCTCTCCCCCTTACACACATCTCTCCCCCTTTGACACTAAAACAGCAAAAAGGGTTGAGGAGGAGAAACATTCAGAGCTTGGTCTTTAACAGCTGGAGAACTTCTGATAGCTGAGCCTGCAGCAGATCAACTTTGGAGTGCAGACTGTTGACTTCTGTTCGAAGCTGAAGGTTCTCTCGGCGCAGAGCTGCAAACTGAGTTGGCATCACTTTGTTCTGATAGGCTCTGGCTGCTGCTTGAGACAAAAGAGAGGACGAGAGAGTGCCATCTTCAGCCACCTGTGTCACAGATACTAACTCAGCTGGGTCAGCTGCAGGAGTATCAGCGGTGACACCGGTAGGCACTTGGACCTGAGGCACAGGCACTTGGGGAGCAGGCGCTTGAGGAGCTGTGGGAGCAGCGGTGTCACCGGGAGCTGACACAGCTGGTCCTGGAGAATCTCCAAACAGGGCTGGAACAGCAACCTCATCAGGATGGTCATCAACCTGAGGCCTGAGCTGGGTCTTGATGGTCTTCACTGAGATGTCGAAGGTTGATTCTGGAAGACCTGTTCTCTGAAGGATCATAAACATGATATAGGACCCATATCTGAGCTTGGCTTTCTTGTCCTTCTGGACAGCATCAATCTCATGGAAAATGTATCTGGCCACATCAAAATGTACATTCTTAGCTATGTGCACCAGTACTTGCCAAACTGAGTTGTAAACAGCATCTGTATTGCCTCCCTTGGGCTGAAGAGTGACATTGAGAATTTTGACCAGATGCTTGGCTGTGATTGTAATGCCCTTGAAGTACACATGATCTGATGGGGCATTTGCAGGGAATGTAAAATTTCTTGGATAGAATCTTCTTCTGTCAGCATTGGAGACAGGCTCAAGCTTGAACAGATTTGGCATCCCAGGCTCCAATGGTGCATGAAACAGACTGTTGAACTCTGGAGCTGTGATGGAAAGCAGCTGGCCTCTTGTCTTCCATAACATGACATCTTGATTCTCTTGTTCTATCCAGACTGTGGCATAAAACTCCTTAATGACCTCTGGGTCATAATCTTGTTGAAGATTGCATATGAACTCCAGACCTGAGGCTTGGATGAGAGATTGAAGACTCTGCAGTCTGGTGTCAGTCAGGGCAGACCAATCGATGGCCTTGCAATCAACAAATCCCTTGGAAGCAAGAAGTTTCATGGTAGACACCCCTTTGAAGATTAGTGTGAAATCTGGGGTCTGAGCAAGATGCATCCTGATACTCCTTGTCTTCACTGAAATATGGGCAAGCTGACCTCATTCTTATGAAAGCACTTGTGCTCATGGAGGCAACTTTGCTTCTTGATTTCTGGGGATCACTTTTGGGAAGCTTCTTGGCCACAGCTCGGGAGATGAACTGCATTTGGTTTGCCTCAGTCCTCAAAGCATGGGAGAAGATGTAATAATACTTAGTTTCCAGGTCTTCTTCTCCAACTGAGAGACTGGGAGAGCTGTCTGCTTGTTCAGCCTCTTCTTCCTCTTCCTCTGCGGCTGCTTCAGCACTGGGAGATGAACTTTCTGCTTGGTAATCTTCATCAGAATCAGCTCTAGTTTCTCTTGGCCTTGGTGGAGTTACAGACACTCCTCTACCATCATCTGATGAGCTCTCGGAGCTTTCTTCTTGCTCAGCTGACTTACTTGCCTGTGCCACAGGTGAGGACACAGGTGCTTGAACTGAAGGAGCGGACAGACAGCTGGTTGAGAGGTTCATCTGCTTCTCAATAATTTACTTTCTCAACTCAACCTCGACAGAATGAGAAGAAGCTGACTTTAACTGACGGTGCAAATCTGTAATTTCCCTCATGAGAGCTCTATCTTCTTTTGTGGGTTCTGGAATAGCCATAGATACTGGTCTAGACATCTCTGAGAGTTCAAAACTTTTAGCAGTGTATATTGTTATCAGCTGTTTCTTACCTGTCTCATCAGTTGCTGCACTGATCTGCTCTGCCAGTTTATCCATTTCATCCAGAATAAGCTTGTCATGTTCAAGGTCATCTTGAGATACTTGAGGATCAGGGACATGCTCTCTAATTGTGAGTGTGCCTCTTGGCAAGACTACATCTGCAATAGACGGCTTGGAGACCTTCTTTACTGCTTGCTTGGGCTTCTTAGCAGCTTCTTTACCCAGAGATGTATGTTCAACAGCAGCTGAGGACCTTGTCCTCTTGGGTGGAGCACGCTGAGCTGAGCTGGACTGACCAGCCTGAGAAACTGAAGCAGATGCTTTCTTTGCAGCAGCTCTTCTTTGCATGTAAGCTCTTTGATTTGCTCTTCTTCTCTCAGCTGCCTCTTCCTTCTGTCTTAATCTTTCCCTTTCTTGATCTGAGTCTGAAATAGTTATCTCTTTGCTTGACTCCTCTGGATCTGACCACTTAAGGCCACTGTCTGCTCTCTCAAAATCTGAAGACATCTGAGGAAACAAGATAGATAAGAAAGAATGTAGGAAAGAGGTGTTCCTGAGATGCAGAAGTCAGTAGCTGTATGAGACACCTGTGTGAGGATAAGGTGACACAGGTGTAGACTTAGAAACAAACCGAAATCTCTACCTGTTGAATAGGCATACCTGTGTGACAGGTGAGACCTTAGCAGTGACACAGCTACGTGTGGAGGCGGACGGCAGATTTAAGAAAACTAGGGTTTAACAAGGATTTACCGTTCAATTTCAAGCTAGATGTACACTGGAGGATGAACAAGAGCTAAACCAACCCTAGACATTAACAATGCGCTACTGAATTAAGCTTTAGAGCGATTACATGAACACGATGATAAAACGAGCGCAAAGCAGGGCTAGCAGAGGCTTACTTTGACCGAGAAAGAGATAATGCACGAAGGAATCAGTGCTTGAGCTCCACGGAAAGCTTTCTCCGATGCGTCGAAGAGTTTTAGAGGGGCAAAATCCGCGATTTCGTCGCAAACTCGAAATTTTGGTGCACGGCGAAAGTTTGGGGTTTTGAGTTGGACGTGGATTCTGTGGAAACGTATCGACGCCTTATATAGGCCGAAAGGGTATATGGTGGCTGTGTCACAGCTGAGTTGTTGACCTGTGACACAGGTGGGCGAGAAGAGACCTTATGACCTACGGAGATCAAAAACATTCACCTGAGACATAGATGGATGACTTAGGTGACAAGTATTTTATCTAGAACACCGAGATGGAGAGAGTTGGATAAGGAAGAAAGCACTTGAGCACTAACAGAGTGACCTTATGTAATCTTCTCAAAATCAGTTTGCTAGAAATTCAATCAAGCAAAGCTAAAACTGATAAGAATTGATTGAAAACATGTACACAAGAGAGTGCACAGACAGCTCAAGAAATATTTTCAACTCTGAGCATAGCACACACCTGTGACACAGGTGCCTGACTCAAATGAAAATATAAGCGATATAAATAGCAAAAATATATGAGCTAGACACCAAGCCAAACCTTTTATTGTAAGTTAGAGACATCAATGATATTCAATTCACTCCTCAGAGCACAGAACCTAGTCTCATCTAAAGGCTTGGTAAAAATATATGTTAATTGTTTTTCTGTCCTTACATGACACAGTTGTATATCTCCTTTCTCAAACATGATCTCTAAGGAAGTGGTGCCTCACTTCAATGTGTTTAGATCTTTGGTGGTGCACTGAGTTGTTGGCTAACTTAATTGCACTTTCATTATCACAGAAGAGGGGTACTTGATTAAAAGACATGCTGAAATCTTTCAAGATTTACCTCATCCACAATAATTGAGCACAACAACTACCAGCAGCTATGTACTCAGCTTCTGCAGTGGAAAGGGCTACTGAGTTTTGTTTCTTGGATGACCAGGACACTAAAGAATGTCCTAGGAATTGGCAAGTACCAGAGGTGCTTTTTCGGTCAACCTTACACTCTGCATAGTCACTATCAGAATAGCCAACTAGCTCAAAATTTGCACCTTTAGGATACCACAAACCAAACCCTGAAGTTTGAATTAAATATCTCAGAATCCTGCGTACTGCCACTTTGTGACAGTCCTTAGGGTTAGCCCATTTTAAATCCATTTTTAGTCAGAAATTCTTTCAATGTGTCATACCATACTCTAGGTGCTTGCTTTCAGCCATAGAGTGATTTGTGCAGTTTATAGACATAATATGGTTTCTTAGCATCTTCAATGCCGGGTGGCTATTCAACATATACTAGTTCAGAGAGTTTACCATTCAGGAAGGCTGATTTCACATCCATTTGGTAAAGCTTGATATTATGATGAACAGCATAGCCAAGGAGGATCCTAATGGCTTCAAGTCTTGCCACTGGAGCAAAAGTTTCTCCAAAGTCCAGACCCTTCACCTGTGTGAATCCTTGAGCAACAAGTCTGGCTTTGTTCCTTACCACTTGTCCATTGGTATCTTGTTTGTTCCTGAAGACCCATTTTGTTCCAATCACATTATGATCATGGGGTCTTTCAACCAGGGACCAAACTTGGTTTCTCTCAAATTGATTCAGCTCTTCATGCATAGCATTTATCCAGTCAGCATCCATGAGAGCTTCCTTTATGTTCCTGGGTTCAACACTGTAAACAGAGTAATATTCACAGAAATTAGCAATTCGAGAACGAGTAGTCACTCTCCTATTAATGGCACCGATGATTTGGTCTACAGGGTGATCCTTCTGCAGCCTGCTGATCCCAAGGGGTTCTAGGTCAACCACCTGTGTCACAGCTGTTGGTGATGCCTGTGACACAGTTGGTTTTTCCTGTGACACAGCTGGCTGAGTCAGGTCCTCTACATCTAGTTGATCATTGGCTGGGTTGTACTCGAACTCAACATCTTGAACTTCAATGTCTTCACCCAGTGATGGAGAGGGTGGTTCTTGATCACTTGGTGAGGCAGATTCCTCCTTAATGGTGGGTCTGATCTCACCAGTAGACTTCTTTTGAATGTCCCCTCCCCCTATATCATTAGCAACTTGCTCTCCTTGGGAGCCATAAGACTCATCAAAGTCCACATCTATAGATTCTTCAACAACCTTCGTGGAGGTGTTAAAAACTCTATAGGCATGGGAGTTAGTGGAATAACCAAGGAATATACCAACATCAGATTTAGCTTCAAACTTAGTAAGACGTTTGCCCTTCCTAAGGATGTAGCACTTACAACCGAATACTCTGAAGTATGAGACATTTGGCTTGGAGTTAGTTTGCAGCTCGTAAGGAGTCTTCTTGAGTAGTGGATGTAGATATAGCCTATTGATGGAGTGGCAGGCAGTGTTGACAGCTTCAGCCCAAAATCTTGGTGAAGTCTTGTACTCATCTAGAAGTGTCCTTGCCATCTCTATCAGTGTCCTGTTCTTCCTTTCCACTACACCATTTTGTTGTGGAGCATATGAACTTGAAAGCTCATGCTTGATTCCATGCTTGTCCAAAAATGCTTCCACCTTTGAATTCTTGAATTCAGTCCCATTGTCACTCCTGACCTTGACTAGGTTTACCTTCCACTCATTTTAAACTCTAACAATGAGATGCTTGAATTTCTTGTAAACTTGTGTCTTCTCCTTCAAAAAGAACACCCAAGTATAGCGAGAAAAATCTTCTACTATGACAAAGCCATACTTGTTACCTCCCAAGTTTTCATATGTTATAGGACCAAAGAGGTCAATGTGTATGAGCTCAAAAGGAGTGGTGGTGGTCATGATGGTCTTGGGATGATGAGCAGCTCCAACTTGTTTGCCGGCTTGACATGCACTGCAGGGCTTGTCCTTCTCAAATTTTACCTTTTCTAAGCCTATGACGTAGTCATGTTTGCTCAGTTTGTTCAGAAGCTTCATCCTTGCATGTCCTAGCCGCCTGTGCCACAGCCAGCCAACACTGGTCTTGGCCATGAGACACCATGGAGCTGCTGCAGGCTGTTCATTGAAATTGACAATATATAGTTTTCCAGACCCCTGCATCCTTTCAATACTTGAGAATCATCAGATAGTTTGGAGGCTATAACCTCATCAGGATAGAAAGTAACTTTCATACCTGCTGTGACACAGACATTAGACTATAGCCTATCTGATCCACAAGCATGACATTAGATAAGGAGTGGTGTTCAGATATGGTAACTTTACCAATGACATTTACCTTTCCCTTGGAGTTGTCTGCATAGATCACATATTTGCATGGAAGATTTTCATTAGTGATCCCTACAAACTCCTCTCTGCCTCCTGTCATATGTTGTGTACATCCACTGTCCACAACCCAGTCAGTTCCACTGGAGGCAGTGTCCTGCAAGATTAGTTATGGGATTTAGGGACCCAAACTTGTTTGGCTCCCTTAGCAGTTTTACCATAGGCAGAAACAGCAGTTAAAGAGTTAGAGGATCTGTTTCTAGAATTGACAGCCTTAGCAATAGATGATATAACATGCATCCTTTTTGGCTGTCTATCACCTGCAACCTTAGACAAAAATATTAGTTGGCTATGTGAATTACCGGTGGCACTGGTGGGTACACAGCTGTGTAAGATACCGGTGACACAGGCAGCTATTACATTTGGAACCCAAATGGTAGGCAACCACTTTGTTAAGTGCCTGCGACCTACATACTTGGCCACTATTTTTTCCTTTTATGTCCTTTTGCAGAACATAGGATGGGTTAGAAGGAATGTTCACCACATTCCTGTTTCTCTGCATATGACCAACAAAGTTGTTGTCATTTGTACCTGCTTGTCTCATAAATTTGCTGCAAGATTAGAGTTAGTGACAGCAGGCAGTTTATCTTTATTTGCAGCAGAAATGTAACCCAAGCTTTTTCGGCCATCATTTTTCCTGAGCATTTCAGCTCTAATCAGCTGATAATTTTGCATGCCAATGTTGGCAGTGCATAGGCCTTTCCTCATAAGCCTTTTCAGCTCTTCAATCTCCTCTTTGAGCTTGTTATGCTCAACTACATCCACAGAGTTAGTAGCAGTAGAGGTTGAAGCCTCTTTTGAGTTATCAATTACACAACCTGTGGAAGTTAGAACATTTATACGACTAGTACAGTTTATGCATGATTCAATAACAGCATGAGCAGGCAAGGGTGCATCAGTAGATGTAGTAGAGGACATATCAGTGCACATGGAATGCTTTGCCTTAAGCTCCTCATGCTCCTTAATGAGAAGCTCATGAGCTGCTTTGAGCTTTTCATGAGCTATTTCCAGATTTTCCTGGTCTAGCCTGAGGTTTTCCATATCATTTGAGACCTTATCACATGTTTCTCTCAGCTCACTGAGTTTATCCCTTAAGGATATATTCTCCTTCCTCTCCTTGCTATAGGCCTTATCTGTTCTTTCCAGGATGCCCATTAGTTCAGCATAATCAGGAAAGTCATCTTCAGTAAGTACCTTAGATTCTTTAGACATGAGGCACAAAGGAGCAGAAGTGGATGACGTCTGATCAGCCTTGGCGTTGATCTTGGAGCTGTGTGACCTGGCTGTGTCACAGCTGGACACATCAGCCATACTGATGGCAGTTCCAGCAACCTGACCTTCATCTTTAGATTCTTCCTCTGAACCTGAATCATCTGACACCCAAGCTTGTCCAACATAAGCTCTAGCAGTGGCTTTGTTCTTGGAATAAGTTAGGTGCTTGTTGTTGAAGGTCTTCTTCTTTCCATGAAAGTCCTTCTTCTTGTATTGATTGTTGTCCTTCTTCTTATTGGACAATCAGCCACACTCGAAGCACTTGTTTTCTTTGGACAGCTTCTTTCCTTTGAATCTGTCACTTGACCCAAACTGTTTCTTCTTCTTGTAGAACTCTCTGAAATTTCTTGTGAGGAGGATAAGTTCACTCTCTTCTCCACTGGTCATCTCCTCATTGAGTTCTTCACTGCTATCACTCTCAAGTTGTGAAGTTGAAGCAGTGGTCTTTAAAGCAATGTTCTTCTTGACAGATGGGGAAGAGCTTTGCTTGCCTTCTTGCTTCATTTCCATCTCATGTGTCAGTATCCTTCCTAACACTTCAGTGGGCTTCATCTGGTCGAACCCATCTTTTTCTTTGAGCATCAGAACAAGAGTTCTAAAGGCCTTAGGAAGCACTGACAGAAGCTTCTTGATTACATCTTCATCATCTACCTGATTGGAGTCTAGAGCCTTCAACTGGTTGGCGATGGTGGTGAGTCTTGAAAACAGGGAGTTGATATCCTCACCATGCTCATACTCAAATCTCTCCAGCGTTGATTCCAGAAGGCTTCTCTTTGACTTTTTCAGAGTGTTGCTGCCCTCATAGATCTGCTCCAGGGTATCCCAGATATCCTTGGCAGAGTCCATGGTACTGACTCTATTGAAGTCATGCTCCTGTAGACCCATAAATATAGATGTGGCAGCCCTAGCATTGTTCTGAATATTTCTCTTATCATTTATGCTAGGGATGATGGTGTCTTCCAACCTGTAGCCTGTACACACAGCTTCCCACACATCTGGATCAGTGGCTGACGGTAGGATCCCCAAGGGATAGGCCCAAGACAAGGAGTCGGCCCAACAAAGCCTGGGGTGGCCCAAATCCACCGCGGGAGGCCCACTCGGCAGAACAACCTCGCACAGCCCACTCGGAAGTAACGGCCGGGTGCCATCAAGTCCAGGCGTTACGGCCACATCAAGGCAGGCGTTACCCGGGTGCAATAAGTAGAGTAATGGCGCACATTAAGTGAGCCATAACCACGACCCAGCCGACTGGCCGAGTCGGCTCTTGTAAAGCCCAGCCTTGCCGGCCCTATATAAGGCAAGGCTAGAGCTCCCGTGAGGCAGACAGACACATATTCAGAGAGAGAGAGGGAGACTAAGCCTTTCTTCTTCCTCTGTACAAGAACAGCAACCACCATTGTTGTAATCCTCCTCACACAAGACCAGGAAGATATTCAGCAGGAGTAGGGTATTACCTCTTCCATAAGAGGGCCTGAACCTGGGTAAAATACTTGTGTGAACCGTCCTTGGATCATCCTCTTGCGCCCCCAACCTACATAAAAATGAGTATTGCCGTGAAATCCCCGCGACAGTTGGCGCGCCAGGTAGGGGACGTGCATGCTGGAGCTATGATCCTGGTGGGATCTCCTCTGGCCACTAGCGGTAGGCTCGTGGCCGACGCCACACCGCGGCGCTCTGCATCCGCCGTGCTCCCTGAAGGCACGAAGCTTTTCTTTGGGAGTCTGCACTTCATGGCCGACGCCTTCGGCCAGCTAAGCCTCCAGGATCCGGCTCCTCATTCTGCGACGGAGCTGACGCCCGGACACTTTCTGGATTTCCATCTACCCCGTGCGACGGCGGGATGTTTTCGCAGCTCGTCGGCATGGCTGGCGCTGACTCCCTCCTACCCGTCCTGGATTCCGCATCCGACGGGTACGAGAACTCACACAGCTGTGCTTCCATGGCGGAAGTGTACATGGTCACGCCCAGTACCACCGATGCTGCAGGAACGTCAGGCGCGACGGTTAGGGCAATGGACAAGCTTTTGCGCACGCCCATTACCGGTCAGTCGGAAGCAGAAAAGGCCATCGAGTCTTCTCGTCAGGCCATACTGGCTGAGCAGGATTGCGTCGACCAAGAGAGGGCAGCTCACAAGGCACGTGAATGCAAATATGTCGGGGCTCCGGCTCGCGGGACCCGCCAATGCCGCGCCACTTCATCAGCCGTTCGAAGGGGCCGCGACGTCCGCAATTCCCTCTTGGGTCAAGAGCGGGATGGTGTCCCGGTTTACCAGACTCCAGCGCAGAATCTCATAGCGGCTGCCGCGCTGGCCGACTCGCTTCCACCGCCGGTGGATGGCCCCGCGGCAAAGGCCTACCGCCGAGTCGTCACCCTGATGAAGACGGCGGTGGAACAACAAAACAAGGCTACTTCGGCACGTGACCGACTGGATTCCAGGTCCGCGCGGAGTCTGCCCTCCGTGGCTCCGAGTCGCCTCATCACCATAGGCTCGTCGCAGCCGAGCCGCTCCACGAACCAACGCCCCGACGCCCGCCAAGAGATCAACCGAATCCAAGCGGAGCGGCGCCGAGCCTACTCTCCCCGAGCTCAGGCGAACAATGCCCGCGACGCGCGGGATGACATTGAAGGGCTTCGGGCGGCCCGATACGGGCTGAGCATCGGGGCGGCGAGGTTAACCAGCTGGGCGGCTCGGCGTCCACCGGTCCGCTGTGCTTTAGCCAGCGGATCTGCTCCGAGCCATTTCCGAACCGGTTCCGGATCGCCAATGGCGTCGACAAGTACGACGGCACTGCCAAGCCGGAAACTTGGCTTGTCGACTATCTTGTCGCATGCAACATCGGTGGGGGCAACAAGCGTGTCGCCCTATGCAGCCTCCCCCTGATGCTCAAAGGCTCAGCGTGGGCGTGGCTTAACAGCCTGCCCGAAGATAGCATTTACGACTGGAGGGACCTCCAGGAGGTTTTCGTCAAAAACTTTGAGGGCACATACAAGCGGCCTGGGAATGCGCAGGACCTTTGGCTCTGCATTCAGGAGAAGGGGGAGTCAGTCCGCGATTACATCCAGCGCTGGACTCAGCTCCGCAACTCCATTGAAGATGTCTCTGAGACTCAGGCCATTCAGGCCTTCTCTCAGGGAATTCGGTACGAGCTGCTAAAGCATAAGTTGGCTAAGTCCAACATTCAGACCACGGGCCGACTCATGGAGGTGGCCAGCAAGTACGTGACTGGCGAGGAGGCCATGCGCTATGAGGATAAGGGCAAGGCGAAAGCTGAGTCCTCGGGGCGCAAAGGCCAAACCGACTCGAGCCGGAAGCCCAGCGGCAACCGCCCCCAGAAGCGAAAAGGTGGTGGAGACGGAGTCGGTGGAGCCGACTTGGTCACGGCTGCAGAGCGCGGCGACGCTGGTCAGAAGAAGGATCACCCTTGACAGTCACGCAAGGCACCGAGGCTGTCCGTCGAAGAAATCCTCGACAAGCCCTGCTCCTTCCATAGCACCCCCGACTACCAGGCGGGTCACTCGACCAGGGAGTGCAGCTTCTTAAAGCACCTCCGGAAGAGAAGCAACCCGTTTCTGACACTGGCGATGCGGATGGCCCTCCTGCGAGTAGCGGCGCCCCGCAATATCCCCCGCAGAAGGGTGTTCTCATGATCTTCCAGGGATCCGATCCCAAAAGGAATCGGAAGTTGTGGTACCGCGAAGTGAACGCGACCGTTCCTGCGGTTCTCCAGTGGCTGGACTGGTCCGAAGTGCCAGTCAGTTTCCAGTCCCGCATCCGGGCAAACACCCTCTGGTGGTGGATCCGGGCAAACACCCTCTGGTGGTAGATCCACAGGTCGGTTGTTTCAAGCTTCGCAAAGTCCTTATGGATGGCGGCAGTAGCATCAACATCATCTTCATGGACACCCTGAAGAAGATGCAAATGTCGGAGTCCCAGCTCCGTCCCAGTAGCACTACCTTTTACGGGATAGTGCCAGGGAAGTGCGCCAAACCACTGGGCCAGGTTTCCCTGGAGGTTGTGTTCGGCGAGCCGAACAACTTCCGGGTCGAAACCCTAACCTTCAAAGTTGTCAACTTCAAGAGCGCCTACCACGTCATCTTCATCCGCGTGGCTTACGCCAAATTCATGGCTAGGCCGTGCTACGTCTACCTCAAGCTGAAGATGACGGGTCCCAAAGGGGTCATCACCGTCACTGGTGACTTCGAGCATTCCAACGAGTGCGACATTGCCAGTGCGGACATAGCCGAGTCCCTGATTGCGGCTAAGGAGCTGGAAGGCATCAAGAGGACAGTCGACCTCGAGCAGGCTCCACCAAGCAAGAAGGCGGTAACCGAGTCCACTTTCCAATCGGCTAAGGACACTAAGAGTGTCCAGGTCCACCCTGATGACCCGTCCAAGACGGTCCAAATCGGGTCCTGTCGCGGGGATGTCGCGGCAATATACATTTCTAGTAGGATTTTTGGGGAACGCGTAAGGAAGATTCAAGCGGGTGCACGCAAGAGGTTTTTACCCAGGTTCAGGCCCTCCAATGGCGGAGGTAATACCCTACTCCTGCTGTTTATATTGCTAGCCTTGCGTGAGTGAAGTTACAGGAGGTTGAAGATGAAGTCTCGTTTTTTGGTCTATGGAAAAGAATCTAGCCCCCTCTGCATGGGGTGCTCTGCCTTATATAGGCTGTACTTGTGCCGACTCGGCCAGTCGGCTGAACTACAGTAACCGCATAAATTAATTGAGGCATTTACACTGTGTAACCGTCCGAGTAACGCCAGTCTTCAAGTTGGCGAAACGTATGCCTTGATGAGGTTGTAACGCCTTCCTTGATGGCACTCGGCCGTTGCGCCCGTACGGGCCTTACTTAGGCCTTCATCCGAGTGGGCCTCCATGGGACTCCCTGAGCCTGCTGGGCCGACTCGTTGTGATGGGCCTACCCGGATGGGCTCCCCCCGTCAGTAGCCCCCGAGTGCTTCGAGGTCTCGACACGGACGCCGACTGACGGGCAAGTTGCGCATGCCCAAGTCGCTGGTGGAGAGACCTTGATGGACTCCCATGAAACCTGAAAGAAAAGGTTCGATTTGAACTAAGTGCTAGGAATTCGGTGATACCCGCGCTTTCCGGCTGGGGAAAGTCGGCTAGTGGCCTTCCGGGAGGCGTATCATGAATTTCGAGTGAATCCGAAATAGCGCCTGGCATGTCCGAGTGGACGTTGCCATCTTGTGCCCGCAGGGGGGGACGCCTTTGATCTTCAGCTTCGAAAACCGAGTCCCCGAACTCCGGCATTGAGTCCTGAATCGGTGAACCATCTCGCGCCGCTGTGGCGTCCGGTTCTGATTCAGGGACCATTTTGCTCCGCTGTGGATGCCGAGTTCGTTCTTAGCTTGGGTGTTTACCGAGTGACCTGTAAACCCTGTTGGGTCGACCATCGGCACCCTTTTCGCAGAACCAGTCTGCTTCCGAGTGTGGCGGCTTGTGCGCCTCGGAATCGTTTGGTGGAGTCGGTACAATCTCGTGACGTGTCCCAGTGAGCCAAGCCGACCTCAAACTGATTCGGCTTCCGAGTGATTCGACTCGATCGAACCGAACCCGGTCGAAGCCGGCTTGCACCACACGGTACCGTCTTGACTGTACACGACGTCGCTTCAGCATTAAATGCGCGCAGTCGGTTGGGCAGAGTGCCTGCAGCGTCGTAGCGCAATGATTTCGCCTCGAGTCCCGCACGAAGCGTGCCCGAGACATCCGCTGCCGCTGCTCTGACTTCGCGCGACGTCCGATGCGACGGTTCATCATGACTGCGCCCGAATCACGCGGGCGGCGCGCGCGGGATGGCTGCTGACGTAATGTTCACCGGTCACGTCGCCCGGGATGCCGCGCCGTGGCGAAAAAGGCGCCCGAATCCCGCGGGTTCGCGCGCGCGGGACGGCGGTTGCCGTGGCGGTTTCCCGCCACGTCGGACGCACGACTCGCGACGGTTGGCCTCCCTCGGCTATAAAAGAGGGCGTGGGGTGGCCGCACTTCTCATCTGCTTTCGCTTTCCTCGCGCCCAAGTCCTTTGCCTCTCAGAGCTCTCCCGCCGCGCACTGATCTTCTTCTTCTCGAGAAAACACTCGTTCGCCGTCGTCCTCCCGCTACCGACCATGTCGCGCGCCGAGCAAAGGCAAGAAGGCCGACGCTTCCTCCTCCGCCGCCGCCGCCGATGGGTGGAAAAAGGGAGATTGGGTCCCGTCGGTTGTCACCGACCGGATCCTCCTCGGGTTCGCCAGCGTGGGTCTGCTGCCGCCCCGCACCATCGGCAACTGGAGGGCGCCGTTCCAGGACGAGAAGCCTGCTCCGCACACGCACGAACGCGTGATGCTCGTCCCGTTCATCGAGCGGGGCTTCTCGCTGCCACCGCATGACTTCTTACGCGGCCTCCTCTTCTTCTACGGCCTCCAGTCCATCATCTGAGCCCCAATGGCATTCTGCACATTGCGTGTTTTATCACGCTGTGTGAATGCTATCTGGGGACTCGGCCTCACTGGGGGCTGTGGAAGAAGATCTTCACGGTGAAGGCGCAACCCATCAAAGCCGGCGACCGACTGTCCGTCTGCGGGGGAGCCGGAATCCAAGTCAAGGCCGGCGCAAAATACTTCAAGCTGCAGCTCCCGGACACCGTTCGGAAGTGGCAGGACGGGTGGTTCTACTGCCCGGATGAGCGCACGCTGACTGGCCACGAAGGGCTTCCCCTGTACACCGAAGGCCCTCCCGAGTGGCGGAAGCGTTGGAGCGCTAAGCCCTCCAGCGAGGAGATGCCCGAAGTCGACCGACTCCTGAAGAGAATCCAGAGACTTTAGGAAAAAGGATTCACGGGCACCGACCTCATCTCCACTTGGCTGATTCGGCGCATCCAACCACTTCAAGACCCGAGCGCACCCGATGTGGGAGTACTCGGGCTTGCACGACTCAACGAGGGTGTCGGTCGAGGGGCTTTCGGACGACATTTTCATGGAGTTCCTAAAGAATTTGACCAAAGAGCGAACCGGGCTCACCCGGGCGCCACATGTGATTCCCTATTCTGCCGCCAACCCACTGCCGACTGTAAGTGTCTTACATTCCGAGTCGGGTTCTTGTATGTTATTGCTTACTTGTTCTTTCCTAACTCCCAAGTCTTTCGATGCTGCAGAACTTCCTTGACTTCAACTCCATGCCACCACTCCCCGAGCAGAGATCAGCTCCGGCGGTGTTGGACGATGCGGAAGTCGATGAGGAAACCCCCGAGGGAGGTGTCCAAATCGATTCGGATACCGAGTCGGAAGGGGGCCCCCTGGCCGTCGAACGGAGGCGTGACGACGACGCCTCCGGATCCAAGACCCCGCAGGCGGGGGCGGAGCCGGCTCAGGCGGAGTCGGCTGCCAAGCGGGCACGAGCCGCACCTGCCGGCCCCGCGGCACAGGCTCCGGCTCCTGCTGCTAAGCCGAGTGCGCCACAGCCTGCCGTATCCGCGAAGGAGGTGCCGGAGTCGGACGTGGGCGCCGGGTCAACCGAGGCTCCAGCTGACAACCCACAGCCTCTGCCAACTCCTGCCAGCGAGGAGACGACGGAGCCGGCGGCTGCGGTCGGTGCCGACTCCTCAGAGCCGGCAAGCGAAGCCGGAGGCCAACTCGTCACGGAGTCTCCTCCAGTGGCCGAGCAGAGCCTGGCCTCCACTCCGGCTCCCGCGACTGAGGAGCCGGCGCCGGCTTCGTTCGGAAGCCTCGTCCCCGTGCTGCTGCTGCCGAGTTGCAGCACGGGGGACTTGACGGCTGCGGAAGCAGCCACCGACCGCGTCGCTGCCCTTAGCTCCAAGCTTAGGGATTTCGCCGACGCGGCCAAGTCCTTGGCGGACTCGGTCGAGGTTCTCGAGTCCTCCGTCGGGGATAAGTTGCTTTCAATCTTTGTTTAATTCTCAACACTGGGAGCACGATCAGTGCACCCAGTGGGTGTAGCCCCCAAGTCTCCAGCCGACTGGTTGAGTCAGTTGGAGACTTATGAATTCGGGTTATGCTGACAAATTTCTTCCTTGACCAGGCTGCGATCCGGCTGGACGGGAACGGCCCGGCCCTCATGGAGAAGAACGCCTCCCTCGAGAAGGCGTTGGCCGAAGAAAGGGCCAAGAGTCGGCGGCTTGAAGAGAAGCTCACCGCCATCGGGAGTAAGTATCCGGGTCTTCAACTCCTTTGCCTTAGAAGCTTTACTAGTATTGACTTTATTGAGTCAGCAGACGTCGAAGCCGAAAACGCCCGACTCCGGAAGGAGATGAAGGCGATGATCCCGATGGCAAAAGCTACAGAGCTGCTCAATGCCAAAGCGGACGAGTTTCACAATGAGCTGGAAGAAGCTCGTGCCCAAAAGAAGACCGTCGCCACGCTGAAGTTGGAGCATGAGAAGTTGGTGGCGCAGTACGATTAGTCGCAGGCCGTGAACAAGACGCTGCAGGCGACCGTCGATGACTTCTCCAGGAAGATGACTGAGTCGCAGCAGCGACACGCCGCGGTCATCATCGACTGGGAAAAGCGCGAGAGAGAGCTCATAAGCCAACTCAAAAAGGCTAATGAGACTCTACTCGGTAAGCCCCCGAGTCCTTTACTTCTCTCTTTTTGCACGCTTCATTGTTCATTTCCTTGCAATAATTCGCACCCAGATGCTTGCCCAGAACTAGAGGAGCAGGCAAGGCAAGCGGCGCTCCGACTTCGCGCACTATCCGACCCGGCGAGGTCAGCTCTCGACGCGTTCTGGACATCCGAGCAGATGTCCGACTGCGTCGTGACAATGGAGGACCGACTCCTCCAAGTCAAGAGCTTGGTGTAGAACATGAAGTCGGCTGCCCAAAGCCTCTGCACCAAGCTATGGCCCGGAGAAGAGCCGGGTTCCAGCATCTGCGCCCTCGCCGACAAGCTCTCACAAGGCTCGGCGGAGGTGGAGAAGTGGAAGGAGTCAGCAGCCCGCTCGGGAGCCGGCATGGCGCTGGCAATGGTGTTGGCACACCATCCCGATGCGGATGTCGACAGCATCTCCGCTGGGGCCCCAGTCGACGAGGAGGGTCAATCGGTCAACCCTCTGGAGCTCCTTCCCCGAGTCCGCGCCGCCGCCAGCCGGATCGCCGACTTCACCGACCTGGAGGAGCACGTAGAAGCGACTCCAGAAGAATAAAAAATTATCATGTAATATCTCTCAGTATGCCGAGTAGAAAAAATGTAAAGACTGTTTTGCTTTGAATGAAAATGCTTTTCGATTCATTTTGATTTTTGCACAAGTTATTTGATTCGTCCGAATTTGTTTTTTCCGCCGAGTCGAATCCTTTCGCGTGCAGGCTGACCTTTAGCTTTTGCTCTTGCCAACCGGACAGCCGAGTTGCGACTGTAGTTGGGGACGAAGAGTGGGCCTTAGGTACCGTACACGTTTACTTAGACGCTCGTGTAGAAACAAAGTTAGGAGATCCGAAATAACTTGCGCCGAGTGATAAATCACCCAGTGGGTTTGTGGTAGCTTCCGGAGATTGCCCGAAGTGAAGCCACTCGATTTTATTAGACGTAGCCCCCAGGGGTTGCCCAAGGGAACATAGTCGGAAAATGAAAATTAAAGAAACAAAGTGCTTCCCGAGTGCCGCTCAATGGAAACAAATGTTTATTTATAATGAAA
Source organism: Stipa capillata (assembly GCA_019208055.1). Classification (NCBI taxonomy): domain Eukaryota; kingdom Viridiplantae; phylum Streptophyta; class Magnoliopsida; order Poales; family Poaceae; genus Stipa; species Stipa capillata. The sequence goes on along the minus strand of JAGXJF010005546.1, from coordinate 84,176 downwards.
CAACGAACTGTTGGAAGTACAAAGTTTAAGTGTAAAAGGGACGCAGCTGAGCAATGTTCCAAGTCTGTTCAGTGATCGAGCCGGTTGCCGGGTCTTCCAGCCGGTACGCGCCGTTGTGCAGCACCTGGTTGATGATGAACGGGCCTTCCCATGGCGGAGACAACTTGTGCATGCCCGCCTTGTCTTGGATCAGTCGAAGGACCAGATCTCCTTTGTTGAAGACTCGGCCTCGAACTTACCGACTGTGGTAGCAGCGCAAGTTCTGTTGATAGATGGCCGAGCGCGAAAGGGCGAGTTCCCGCGCTTCCTCCAAGAGGTCAAGATCGTCTTGACGCGCCGACTCGGCATCCTTTTCCACGTATGCTGCGACTCGCGGGGAGTCGTGGAGGATGTCACTCGGCAGGACAGCTTCGGCTCCGTAAACCATGAAGAAAGGCGTGTAGTCAGTCGACCGGTTTGGAGTTGTCCTTAAACTCTAGAGGATAGACGGAAGCTCATCGATCCAACAGCCGGCGGCCCGCTGCAAAGGGACTAATAACCGGGGCTTGATGCCCTGGAGAATAAGAGCATTGGAACGCTCAACTTGTCCATTGGACTGCGGATGAGCCACGGAAGCAAAGTCGATCCGGATTCCATGATCCCGGCAAAAGTGGCGGAAGACTTCAACGGTGAAGTTCTTGCCATTGTCAGTGATGATGCTATGAGTGACACCGAATCGAAAGACGACTCCCTTCATGAAGTTGACGGCAGTCGGACCATCAAGCTTCATGATTGGCTTGGCTTCGATCCACTTCGTGAACTTGTCCACCGCCACAAGGAGATGAGTGAAACCCCCTCGGGCTATTTTAAGTGGACCCACCATGTCGAGTCCCCACACAGCAAAAGGCCATGTGATTGGAATGGTCTTGAGCGCGGTAGCCGGCATATGTGATTGACGGGCATACCTCTGACATCCTTCGCAAGTTCGAACGAGTTCCTCCACATCAGCATGTGCATTGAGCCAGAAGGAAACGTGACAAAAGGCTTTGGCGACCAAGGCCCGTGACGAAGCATGGTGGCCGCAGAGTCCCGAGTGGATTTCCTCAAGCAATATTTAGCCTTCTTCCGGCGAGATGCAACGCTAGAAGATTCCAGCGGTGCTGCGCTCGTAAAGCTCACCATTAATAATGGTGTAAGTTCGAGCGCAGCACACAATGCAGCGCGCCTCAGTCGGATCCTCAGGTAGCTCCTTGCGCAAAAGGTAGGCAAGGAACGGCTGAGTCCAGAGGGGAATGACCGCCAAGACGTCTTCTTGGGCCGGTTGGGCTGGTTCAGGGTGTGGCGACCCGGCTTCCGATGACTCGGTTGCCGACTCCAATTTGACGGACGGCTGGAAGAGTTGTTGAAGGAAAACTCCAGGTGGCACTTTTTCTCGAGCAGAGCCGATCCTGGCGAGGGAATCAGCTGCCTCGTTATCTGCTCGGCGAACATGGTGAAGTTCGAGGTCGTCGAAGTGTCCTTCCAGCCGGCGCACAGCAGCGCAGTATGCCGCCATGGTGGGATCTTTGGCATCCCACGTCTTCATTACTTGCTGTACCACCAGATCCAAGTCGCCGCGGCAAAGGAGTCGCTAAATGCCGAGTGAAACTGCAATGCGCAAGCCATGCAGTAACGCCTCGTATTCTGCCACATTGTTGGAGGCGGCGAAGTGGATCTGCAGCACGTAATTCAGCTTGTCGCCTTTGGGGGAGATGAGGACGACTTCAGCCCCCGTGCCCGCGAGCATCTTCGAACCGTCGAAGTACATGACCCAGTGCTCCAAATGCACCTGAGTCGGAAGGGACTGGCTTTCAGTCCACTCGACAATGAAGTCCGCGAGGGCTTGTGACTTGATGGCTTTGCGGGGTTCGTAGCTGATGTCATGAGGCATGAGCTCTATCGCCCACTCAGCAACTCGGCCCGTGGCGTCCCGATTGTTGATGATGTTGGACAATGGGGCGTGGCTAACCACGGTGACCGAGTGGGCTTGGAAATAATGCACCAGCTTCCGAGTCGCCAGGAACACGCCGTAGACGAGTTTCTGGTAGTGTGGGTAGCGCTGCTTCGACTCGGAGAGGACTTCGCTAACGTAGTAGACGGGTCACTGCACTTTCTGTACTCGGCCTTCTTCTGCACGCTCCACCACTAGAACAACGCTGACCACTTGATTCATGGCCGCGATATACAGCAACATGGGTTCTCCTTCCATTGGCGCAGCAAGAATTGGAGGTGTTGACAGAAGGTGCTTGAGATCCTCGAAGGCTTGCTGAGCCTCGTTCGTCCACTCGAAAGAGTCGGATTTCTTGAGGAGTCAGTAAAAAGGCAAAGCCTTCTCACCGAGTCGAGCAATAAACCGACTTCGAGCGGCTACGCACCCGGTTAGGCGCTGAACAGCCTTCAAATCCTTCGGCTTGCCCATCTTGATGATGGCATCAAGCTTGTCCGAGTTTGCCTCAATTCCTCGCTTGGAAATGATGAAGCCGAGTAGCTTGCCAGCAGGAACTCCGAACACGCACTTCTCCGGGTTGAGATTCATGTCGAACCTCCTGAGATTGGCGAAGGTTTCGGCCAAATCAGTCAAGAGGTCTGAAGTCTTCTTTGTCTTCACCACAACGTCGTCAACGTAAGCCTGGACATTTCTGCCTATCTGGTCGTGCAAACACTTTTGCATACAACGCTGATATGTTGCGCCAACATTTTTCAAACCAAAAGGCATGGTGATATAACAAAAAGCCCCAAACGGGGTAATGAAAGAAGTCTTTATTTGATCTGATTCTTTCATTTTGATCTGGTGGTAGCCTGAATAGGCATCCAGAAAACACAAACATTCGCAACCGGCCGTGGAGTCGACAACTTGATCAACACGTGGTAAAGCGAACGGGTCCTTGGGGCATGCTTTGTTTAAGGACGTGTAGTCCACACACATGCGCCAAGTTTTGTTCTTCTTAAGAACCAGGACCGGGTTTGCCAACCAGTCTGGGTGAAGAACTTCCTTGATGAACCCGGCTACGAGGAGTCGGGCGATTTCGTCTCCGATTGCTTTGCACCAGTCTTCAGCGAAGCGGCGGAGAGATTGCTTCACTGGCTTCGCGTCCTTGGCGACGTTGAGGGAGTGCTCGGCAAACTTCCTTGGAACACCTAGCATGTCAGCTGGCTTCCATGCGAAGATGTTCCAATTCTCACGAAGGAAGTCGATGAGCGCGTCTTCCTATTTGGCCTCGAGGTCAGTCCCGATTTGGACCGTCTTAGACGGATCCTCAGGATGGACCTGGACACGTTTAGTGTCCTTGGCCGACTGGAAGGTGGACTCGGTTGCCGCCTTCTTGCATGGTGGAGCTTGGTCTGGGTCCACAGACGCTTGGATGCTTTCAAGCTCCTGAGTCGCAATCAGGGATTCGGCTATATCCGCGCTGGCGAGGTCGCACTCGTTGGAGCGCTCAAAGTCGCCAGTGATGGTGATGACGCCCTTTGGACCCGGCATCTTCAGCTTGAGGTACGTGTAGCACGGCCTAGCCATGAACTTGGCATAAGCCGGCCGGCCAAAGATCGCATGGTAGGCGCTCTTAAAGCCGACTACCTCGAAGGTCAAAGTCTCGACCCAGAAGTTGTTCGGTTCACCGAACACAACTTCTAGGGAGATTTGACCCAGAGGTTTGGCACACTTCCCAGGCACTATTCCGTGGAAGGAAGTGCTACTGGGACGAAGCTGGGTCTCTAGGACTTGCATCTTCTCCAGGGTATCCATGAAGATTATGTTGATGCTGGAGCCACCATCCATCAGGACCTTGCGGAGTTTGAACCCGCCGACTTGCGGATCCACCACCAAGGGATGCTTGCCGGGGTGAGGGACTCGGTCCAGGTGGTCGAGTCGGCTGAAACTGACTGGCACCTCGGACCAGTCCAACCATTGGGGAATCGCCGGTGCCGTCGCGTTTACTTCACGACAGCGCAGCTTCCGACCCTTTTTGGAGTCGGATCCTTAGAATATCATGAGTACACCCCTTTGAGGGGGGTACTGCGCAGCGCCGCCGCCTGCAGCGGAACCTCCTTCTCCGCTGGCATCGGGCTCGGGCTGCTTTTCCTCCCGGAGACGCTGCAAGAAGCTGTATTCCCGGGTCGAGTGCCCCGCCTGATAGTCGGCGGTGCTGTGGAAGGAGCAGGGTCTATCGAGGATTTCCTCGAAGGTTAGCTTCGGCGCCTTGCGCTGCTGCCAGGGACGCTCTTTCTTCCGGCCAGCGTTGCCACGCTGGGGGCCACGTTCAGCGGCCACAATCAGGTCAGCTCCACTGACCCCATCTCCGCCGCCAGCCTTCCGCTTCGGGGGGCGATTGTCCGCACGCTTCCGACCCGAGTCGGTGGGGATTTTCCGGCTTGAGGACTCGGCTTTTGCTTTGCCTTTGTCCTCATACCGCATGGCCTCCTCACCCGTCGCGTACTTGCTGGCGACTTCCATGAGTCGGCCCATGGTCTGGATGTTGGACCGGGCCAACTTGTGCTTCAGGAGTTCGTATTTGACTCCTTGGGAAAAGGCCTGAATGGCCTGCGTCTCAGTGACATCTTCGATGGAGTTGCGCAGTCGGGTCCAGCGCTGTATGTAGTCGCAGACCGACTCACCCTTCTCCTGGACACAAAGCCACAGGTCTTGTGCGTCCCCAGGGCGCTTGTACGTGCCCTCAAAATTTTTTACGAAGGCCTCTTGGAGGTCCCTCCAGTCATAGATGCTATCTTCGGGCAAGCTGTTAAGCCATGCCCGAGCCGACCCTTCCAGCATCAGGGGTAGGCTTCGGAGGGCGACACGCTCGTTGCCTCCTCCAATGTTGCAAACGACTAAGTAGTCAGCAAGCCAAGTCTCCGGCTTGGCAGTGCCGTCATACTTGTCGACGCCGCTGGCGATCCAGAACTGGTCCGGAAACGGCTCAGACCGAATCCACCTGCTAAAGCACAGCGGACCGGTGGAGGCGGAGCCACCCGGCTGGTTGACTTCGTCACCGCGATGTTCGGCCCGCAACCTGGCTGCCCGTCGTCCCTCGATGTTATCACGAGCGTCACGGGCATCGTTCGCCCGGGCTCGGAGGGAGCCGGCTTGACGTCGCTCCGCCTGAAGTCGATTGATCTCCTAGCGAGCATCAGGCCGATTCGTGGATAGACTCGGCTGTGACGAGTCCATGGTGATGGGGCGACTCGGAGCCGCAGAAGGCCGGCTCCGAGTGGCTCGGGAGGCCAGTCGGTTGCTGACCGACCCGGCCTCGTTCTGCTGCTCCACCGCCGTCTTCATCAGAGTGACAACCCGGCGGTGGATCTCTGCCGCGGGACCATCTGCCGGGGGACGGCAGCGAGTCGGTCAGAGCGGCAGCCGCGAAGAGATTTTGGGCCGGTGTTTGATAAACAGGGACACCGTCCTACTCTCGCCCGAAGAGAGGGGCCCGGATAGCCCGGCTCCTCTGGGCGGTTGAAGAGGCACGCCGGTTCGCGCGTCCGCGTGAACCGTTAGGCTCTTCTTGTCGTTCTCGCTGCTCGAGAGCCACTCTCTCTTGATCGAGACGCTCTCGTTCAGCAAGGAGGGCTCGCCGAGACGCCTCTAAGGCCCTCTCGGCTTCTGATTGCCCGTCGATGGGCGTGTGCAGGTGTTCGTTCGCCACCCTGGCAGCTGCGGCAGACGTACCCGCATCATTTGTCGCGCCAGGCCTGACCACGTACACCTCTGCCGAGGCGGTTCGGCTATGCGAACTCTCATCCCCGTCGGATTCGGAATCCAAGACAGGGAGGAGGGATTCGGCGCCCACCATGGCGACGAACTGGGAGTGCTCCACGTCTTTGCCGGGAGCGGAAGGAGATCCGAGCTGGAGCTCAGGCTTCGCTTCCACCGCGGGGCGGGGACGCGGATCCTGAAGGTGCAGCTGGCCGAAGACGTCGGCCACAAAACAAAGGCTGCCGAAGATGAACTCCGTGCCTTCGGAGTGCGCGGCGAGCGGCGCATCGCCGGCGATCAGCTTGCCGCCGGTGGTTGGAGAGAATCCCGCCTGGATCATAGCTCCAATACACGCCACCCCTACCTGGCGCGCCAACTGTCACGGGGATTTCGCGGCAATATACATTTCTAGTAGGATTTTTGGGAAGCGCGTAAGGAAGATTCAAGCGGGTGCACGCAAGAGGTTTTTACCCAGGTTCAGGCCCTCCAATGGCGGAGGTAATACCCTACTCCTGCTGTTTATATTGCTAGCCTTGCGTGAGAGAAGTTACAGGAGGTTGAAGATGAAGTCTAGTTTTTGGTCTATGGAAAAGAATCTAGCCCCCTCTGCATGGGGTGCTCTACCTTATATAGGCTGTACCTGTGCCGACTCGGCCAGTCGGCTGAACTACAGTAACCGCATAAATTAATTGAAGCATTTACACTGTGTAACCATCCGAGTAACGCCAGTCTTCAAGTTGGCGAAACGTATGCCTTGATGAGGTTGCAACGCCTTCCTTGATGGCACTCGGCCGTTGCACCCGTGCGGGCCTTACTTAGGCCTTCATCCGAGTGGGCCTCCATGGGACTCCCTGAGCCTGCTGGGCCGACTCGTTGTGCTGGGCCTACCCGGATGGGCTCCCCCCGTCAGTCACCAAAGATTAGAGCTTATAAGACATATAAGAATCATGAAAAGAGAACCAAGTCTTGTAACTCAAGCACACCTAGCTACCTAAAACACCCAAAAAAGTGACCTGAAAGATCACTCTCCCTTTGGCATCAAGATACTGAAAAGGGAAAGGATGCTCTGAAATGGAGCTCTAGACTATCAGACCCTACTCGATCGATGAAAAAGGCATCGAAGCAGGCATCATGGCAAGTGGAGTCGGTGTAGCTGTAGGTGTTGTCACGACAGCCAAAGTAGTGGGTGGAGCAGGAGGTGTGGTGGTTTTCTCTTGATCGGATGCTTTCTCTTCCTCAACAGCTTTTAGAAAAGCTATGAGTGCCCTCTGAAAGGTATTCCCTGTAGCTATCCTGGCACCACCCTTCTTGGGTGTGGGTGAATTCTTTGCTGGGACATTGGTGATCCCTTTGGTAATGCGGCTAGAAGTTCTCCACTTATCTTGTGCAGCTTTGTCCTTTTGAGCCTGAGCTAGCAACTTATCTGGTGGGGATCCCATTGCCTCATCAACATCTGAATCTAAAGCTAGTTCTACTTTCGAAGCCTTAGCTTTACCCTTGTTGACCTTGGCGGCTCTATCCTTTGAATTTTTCTTTATGGCAACCTTGGAAATCATATATTTCATCTTCTCGGAAGATATTATCTCATGTGAAAGCATATAGATGAAGTATGTGATAATTACACAAATGATCCTAGAAGAAAATGTATTGCTTTGAAAACATTTTGTTGAAAGAAGATATGAGAATCTCGAGTTTTCAAGGAATCTTAGACATTCCAGGATCAAGGTGGGAGGTTCCGGAAACTGTCTTTGTACACACTTCTGAAAGAAATCAGAAGTTCTGTGATTTTCTTGACGGTTGCAAGTGGAGCTTTCGTCTAGACAGAGAGCAATGTCGGGAGTTTGAGAAAATCTTGCAGGTTCCAAGATCTAAAAATATATGGACAAAATCGATTTTTGGAGCATCCGAATTTGGCTCAAAGGTTCCGACTTATGTATGTTTAGTGAACAGAGATAAAGTCAAAAGCTCTGGGAATATTTTTGAAGTTCCAATTTCTATGCAAACTAGGGTTCTAAGTCTAATAGTGCGGAGAGATTTGGACCTAAAATGTGTGCATTCCTACAGGGAGGTTGCTGGTCTGGCAGCCATGCCATAACTCACTAGGGGCTGCACTGCTACAACTGCGGCGGGCGGTGAGAATGCATGGCGTCGATGATGGTGTACCAGAGGCGGACGGTGCGAGACCAGCGAGGCACGGCGGGGCCCGTGGTGGCGAAGAGAGGCACGAGAGCAGCGGCAGTGCTAGGTAAACATGAGAAGTCGGAGGCGCTGAGAGACAGAATGGAAGTTCTGAGGGGGTTAGGGTAAGGCGATGGGCGCAGGTCCTTAAGAGAAAAATGGTTGGAGGTTTTGAGAATTTCGGAGAACCATAAGAACATCTCGGAGGAACCGATTTTCAGTACAATGCAAATTTTGAAAGTTGCAGGATAAATTTTGGAAGTTCAGGGAACACATATTAGAGTTAAGCACAAAGACCTTAGAAGCTCCGAGAAAAATCAGAGATTCTAGAAACCCTAAATGGCATGACAGAGGTTATTCCTAGAAGTTCCGGGAAAGATGTCCGGAGTTTCGAGTTTGTCTACTAGATATATTGAATTGAATCTCGGAAGCTCCGAGAAAAGTCAGAAGTTCTAAGTTTCAAACCAGAAGCTCACATGTGGAGATTTGAAAGAATTTTCAGGGTAAGTTTTGATACAACAAGTCTAGGGGGATCCTTAAGGGTCCATTTGAAATCCAATTGGAGAACAAGCAATCAATCAAAGTCTAGGGGTTCCTTAAGGATTTAGTCGAGACTATCAAAAATTAATACCAAAAACAAATCCTACATATGTAGCTCTATGACTAAGCAAACTCTAGCATGCTAGTGATAAAATATGTAAGGAAACAAGTATGAAGAATAAAAAGAGATAACCACATGGGAGACACAAGAGGAAGCTTGATCCTAGATTGAAGCTGGCATTGAAACATGCTCTTCCCTCAAAGGGGTTGCCGATGTGAAGGCCCCTTCACTTGTGGCAGCTCATCACCTTGCGGTAGCTAAGCTCCAAATCCTCACAAACTTCTTGGGGCTTTTCACAAACTACTTGACACTCCCAAGTGACTCCTAGCTGTTTAGGAGACACCAATCTCCAAAAGTAACAAGCTTCAATCAGTTTGGCTTGGAGAAGAATTCTCATTTGATACTCAACTGTGAATTATCTCTCTCTCTCTAAGATTTCCTCATAAGAATCACAACTTGGGCTTGAGGAAATATGGAGATGCACTCAAGAGAGCAGATGAATGGATTATCAAATAGTTATGTCTAAAAAGAGGCTTGGGGTATATATAGCCAACTCTCAAGGTGGGCACATTTTACCAAAAACCGAATATCGAAACCGAACCGAGCTGAAAAAACCAAAATAGAGGCTTAATTCGTTTTTGGTTCATATTTTGGTTTTAAAAAATATGAAACTTATTATCTTTTTGTCCGGTTAACCGAAATAACCAAAGTCCCCAGGCTGGCCTAGCCCAACTAAGTAACGGCCCGCAGCCCGCACCGCCTCCTGGCCTCCCCTAACCCTAAGAGCCTGCACCCGGCAGGGGCCATCACACACTCCCATCTCCTGCACCCATAGATTGTAGCCGCCAGCCGCTACGCTTCCCTGCTCTTCGCCAGCCGTGGCGAGATCCTTGTCGGGCCTCCTCATAGTGCTTTCGTTGCCCCTTGCCGCCTCCTCGTCCGGCCGTACCCAGCGAGGAGGCGGCACCCAGTTGCAGTTGTAGGCCCTGGTGACGGCGATGAGGTGGAGAGGAGAGGCGGCAACAGTAGCATGGCGACTTGGTGAGGAGGCGACAGCCGACAAGGGCGGCACCCTGGTGGTAGCAGCGTAGCATGATGAACTGCTATATTCCTAGTCAGATTTGTTGATGTCCTACATATTTGTTAGCATTTTAGCATGTATGGTGATGATCAACTAAAATTTCAGTTTCTTGGTTAATTCCTTTTTGCAAAAATTTCATTCTTGTGGTCGTCTTGATGATCAACTAAAATTGTGTTTGTTATCTGTGTTAATAGATCCTGTAGCATTTTTTTCCTTGCTCATTGCTTGTAGCATTTAGTTGCTGCTATATAAAATATGTCCTTTTTACACATATGAACTCTGCTTGTCTAATAATGTAGGCAAATGGTAACCATTTCGAACTAATTTGGCTCATTGTTGGTTTGGTTGTTCGGGGTGGTACCAAACCTGCCTTTCATCGTGACTTCCATGGAGTGACCCACATAATACTCTTTCGAGTAATATGCTAGTCTTGGACATATTGTAGACGAAGTGCCTTCTTGTTCACAACATGTCACGCAAAGTAGCACGACAGAAGTATTGCAGCGGTTCATTTATTACAATACTTAATTTACAAACTCAAAGAACAAGGTACAATTATACAAACTTCTTCCCAAAGTACGGGGAATTAAAAACCGTTCCGGTCGGTTACAGCAAAAGACTTATCTACAACTCTCATCTCACCCATCTTGTACTTCTATGCTTCAGGCTTCTTGATGGCGTAGTCAAAGTAGTAGTCGACTCCTTCCTCCTCCGTCGATGCCTACTCCTCGGTCGTTCTGTCTTCGACCTCGACGTAGATGACGTCTTGATCCGTCGTGGGCTCGCAGTCTAATCAAAGGAATTAAAATAGAGGGATGAGTACAAAAGGTACTCAACCAGTCCACGAATAGCAAAGAGGTGTTTGATGCACTATCTATGAGAACAGCGGTGTTCTCCAAAAGAATGCATTTTGTAAGATAAGAGAGTCAAATTTTAATTAAAAGACTATGATCTCATGTCTCACAGGCTACTAGGATCCCCGATGGATCCCTTTCCTGCCGAGTTCGCAGTTCCAACCAGGAACATGGAGTGACACTGCCAAACTTTATTACACTCTACAGAGGTGTGCAATTGTACCCACAAACGAACTTGATCGTGTGTCTGAGTTTGCAGGGCTCATTTACACTCCCACGATCACAGAGCCTTTTTGTCGCCCGCTCGGTCATACCTCGTGTCATAGTCCATATAGGACTACCAGTCTCAAATCATAATGTGGCTAACCCGACGGCCAATACCACATTTCCAACATAAGTGGCTAACCCAGCGGCCAATACCACCTTCCCAACAGTCAATCCCATTACCGAGGTCTTGCGTTCCCGGGGGAGTATGAACCTAGGGCAAAGGTACTTTAGCTCAGCCCCGCCAACACAGGGTATGTGGTAAACGCGATTACTACGTCCCTTGAACACAGTCAATCATTGGTTATCTTAACCTTATATGAAACAAACCCGTGTGATGAAACTTGCCTTGCCATGTGCCATCGGCAACCCTTCTAAGGTTTCATCACCCACCATGATCACGCCCAAAAACCAGCGATCAAAGAGTAACAATTGATTCATCTTTAGAAAATAGGTTTTCCTTTTATGCATGTTATAGACAAGAAGGAAAGTTTTGCAAATCGTTCTCAACGGATATGAACAAGAAACTGGACTTACCTGGTATCGGATTTAAAATGGAGTTCGACAGGTTGATCGGTTGAACTCCGGCTTCTAGCAAAAAATTAATAAAGTCTGATAAGGACTAATTCGAGGAAAATTCTAACTATGAATGCAATATTACGAATTATGCATGCATGGAACAATATATCTTATTGCAAAAATCACTATGAACAATCCTCTTGAATATTCTATGGATGGTTTATAGTTATTAAATTGATTAAACAAGTCTCTAATCCTTTTTAGAAAGTTTCAACAAAAATTAATTGTTTATCACTTTATTTTACTTCAATTAAGGTCATCATTATCATTCTTCATATTTTAATTTGTTAAGTAATTATGCTAGAGAGTTAACAGAAAAGTGATGATTCAAGATGCTTCTCTTAATTTCTTTCTCCTTCCAAGAAGAAAGGAGTAGTTACTTTACCTTACGAAATTAATCCTCTAATCCGAAATTAGTTTTCACTTTTCATATTTATTGGATTTCTATTCTTTAAAGAAAGAGAACTTAACTTGACTTTGGCTTTATCCCTTATTCTTCTTTTAAGAAGGAAGAAATATTTAATTTAAGTACTTAATCTAAGATTTTTAGGCTACTATAAATATATATATAAATAAAAGATTAAATTGATTGGATTTTAATTCCTATTCTAAAGAAAAAGAAAACTAATTGGGCCGGTCTGCTTAACTTTGGCCTATTGGCCCATTCGACACAATACCCTACCCTAACCCGTTTCTCTGTCTCTCCCTCACTTCCTCGTACCCGATCGAATTCCCCATCTCACTGCCTCCTTTTCACGCCCACGCCACCGCCGATTACATCACCACCGCCTCCCTTTGGAACGCCAGCTCACCTATCTCCTCCTTAGGCCGCTTCACCTGGCTTGTTCGGGACGCTATCGCTTCCTTCTCCTCGGCCTAGCGCCACCAACGGTGCCGCCTCACTCACCTCTCCGCCACTATCGCTTATTAGCGCCGCTAGGGCTCAACGCCCAAGATACCGCTCCTGCCAACTGATGTGCCTTGCCCGGAATGCCTCGATTCCTGATTTCACCGTCGCCTGTTTGTCTTCTGGTGTCACCATCGCCTGCTGCCAGGGAGGTCGTGCGGCTTGGCATGGTAGCTCCGGTCCACCAGTGCTCCATCGGGCCCCACTCCCATCGGCGGCGGGCCATGGATGCCCAATATCGTGCCACACCTTCACCGCCGGTAACTGCTCCCCAAAACCCCCTTGTGTATATGGACGTGATGCTTATTTGTAAACGGCTAAGATTTGGGATTTAGCATTTGTTATAATGGTTGATTTGATTAACCTAAAGTCTGGTTAACTGAACTTGGCATGATTCTGATGCTATTTGTGTGCTCAATGTCTTTTGGATGGCATGATTTTCTCATTGTACACCTTGTTCTTTTCTTAGGTTGCTAATGTTCAAGTGGCAGGCTTGTTTTAGTCATATGCAGTCAATTGTTGGTTGATTAGAACTAACTTACGCATTGATACTAATGATTAGGTTCTTAAGACTTAAACCAAATGTGCAATGCTCTAGTATTCTACTAAGTTTTCAAAAAGTGGTACAAAAGTCTGATTGCAAATCTAATAGATGTGCGCATTCTAAAGTGATGAATTCAAAGAAAAAGCATAAGGAAGTATGAGAGAAAATAGCTAAGAACAGTTGTTGCCTGACCTCTAAGTTTTTTTTTACTATTTCCTATATGTATACCCACATATCTATATGAGGCTAGTTGACTGAAAGAACAAAAGCTATTTCTTGATTTTTAGCTAAGTTATGATGATGTTCAGTATTAGAGAATAGTAGAAACTTTGGTAAGAACAGATGTGCTTGATCTTAGTTGCCCTTTGTTTCCTACGTGTATGCATACATCTATATCAGTCATTTTAGCTGAAAAGAACAGATACTACATTAGTTTCTTTATATCCTGATATTTATCTGAGGAAGGGTTTTGAGAAAAGGTAAATTTTCTGGTAAGAACAGATCTACTGCACTAGATTTTAGTCTTAATTCGGTGATGATCTTTTTCTGAGAAAAGTTTAGAGATAAGGTATACTTGGGATAAGAACAGATACATTACATTGTTGCCTATTCATTGCTTTAATTCATTGTGATGATTTCTCTGAGAAAAATTTGAGAAAAGGTGAATAAGAACAGATACTACACATGCGGCCTAAACGAAAACCCGATGATGAAACTATAATCTGAGGGACTACACATGCGGCCTAAACGAAAACCCGATGACGAAACTATAATCTGAGGGTCCTTAATTATCATGCTAAAATGCATGTATATGTGAGGTGATGGTGCTAAGGATGATCCTTGGCGAACAATTGTTACCTTGTTGGCTGGACAAAAGTAAGCTTGCTAGTGGCTTACTCCTCAACTTGCCGGTTGCCTGTTCTTCTTCCCTTCTATGGTCCTTCTCCCCTTGTTGGTGCACAACTGCATCTAGTACTATTTTCCCTTGTATATATTGCGGAGTATAACTTTGTACTCATCTTGCAACAATTGACATTTTTTTGCAGAGGAGATCATCCCTTTCAAGGATGGTTTCTATATGAGATCAACGCCGACGATGACTAATCGCTGGAAATCCCAGGCAGTGGTCCTGCCCAGGGTTTGACAACTTGGTTTGTTCTGCTGCCACTTTTGGTCTAACTTTGTAAAAGCCATCTATAAACCTTCCGCTATGTATTTGAATCTCTGTATGAGTATGTTGTTAAGTTTATAAGAACTACTAGTATTATTGCAATTTTAGCCGTGGAGTTAATGTTGTGATACTTATTTGTGCTTACTTGCCTCATGTGTCCTGCGTGTATGATTATTAAGCACATGGTGTGGGTAGGGTTTCAGAGTCTATGATATAGAATTGTTAGACGTGATCACCCCTATGAAGTGACTCTTTCACTGAGAATTTGGGAACTATATTATGCAACTCTAGCCGAGCATTGATTTGCCAGTATGAGTTTGGGATTGATGTTCTGGCTTAATGAGAAAAGAGTGAGGAGACAATATCACCCTACTTAATATGTGGATTAATTTGCCGAAAAAGTTTGGGGTTGAAGTCTCGGGCTATTCGAAGCCATATCACTCCAATTCTTTTGGAATTTGTGCCCCAGATTGAGGTTCGGGTTGACATTTTGACTTAGTGGGTGATTCCACTTAAAGTTCCATATTGTGGATTTTGGGTCCTGATAGAAATTTTCTAAAACCAAAAAAATGAACCAAAAAAAAAGAAATGCTCGGCCTGAGCCAACTCCTCAAAAACTAGCCATTACTTAAAAATCGGTAGAACACGAAGGCTCCAACTTTTTCAAAGCAACGGCAATATTGTATATACAGGAATGGATCTTAAACTCTAGTAAGAACTTAGACATTCCGACCTTTAGAGCAACGACTATATAGCGTGTGTAACAGTGGATCTTGGAGACTCCGGCAAAAACTCGGAGACTCTGACTTTTCAAAACATAGCGGATAAGAGCAGATATCGACGGTACCAACTTGGAACCTAGACTCTCCGGAAAATTTGAATGGCTTGGAACAAGGCATAGTTAGAGCCGAAATCCGGAGATTTCAACATTGCACTTGGCGCTTTTGAGATTTCAAAGCACTCAACAGGGTGGACAGTATGCGAACTCAGAGCTTCCAACATATCAAATCAGACATTCTGAGATTCAAATGATAAGTCCAGAAGGGATCTCAGACATTCTAGAAACTTCGGGGAGTTCCAACTTTCAAACTCAAAGGGCTCAGACGTTTCTAGAATCAAAACTAGGAGGTTCCGAGATAATCTTGGATGTTCCAACATCTTGAAAATCGGACAGATGAGTAACATGGAGGCTCTGATTTTCTAGATTCTTCAGACATAAATGGAACCCGATTATTTTGACATCAATCCCAGAGGTTCTGACTTTTGTTAAAAGTGTGACAATAGATGGTTTTCAAAGGTCTATTTGGACGGAAATTTTGATTCTTAGCTGAGCATTAGCAAGGCACTATCATCAGGTTTCAGATATAGGCCCCCTTAATAGTATGGCATTCTGTAGATTCAATGTGATTTCTCGAACCACCAAAAGAGCAAAAAATGGTCATTAATATTCATTTCTTCAAGTTGTCATTCCTTAGAAATTTTTAGAGGTCATCAACACAGGTTATACCATCGCTTTTGGGACTACATCACCTGATCAAACTTGATGCACATATTAGTCTCTTAATTATCTGTCCTTAATCATAAAAAACTACTTAAGGGGCCAGGATGCACTTTCACAGAGCAACAATTTGGATGGGAATTGGACAAGATCAACTTAAAGTCTTGACACAAATAGAGCAAAAATGCTCAAAAGTTTACCAAAAATCCAAGATAGCAAATAAGACATAAGGAACCAAAGATGATGATTTTGGTGATGTTGCCACCATGTATGAGCTGAAATTTACACTAGGACCTATATGCATTGAAGCATGAGATCCTATGATGTAAGGGCTCACATTTTTACATATCCATCATCCTAGGGATAATTAATATACAAAAATATTGATTTCTTCACACCTTAGTGTGATCACACATCTTAAGCTCCAAAAATTAAACAAAGAAATCAAGAAAATGTGCAAAGCTTCAAGCAACATTCATAAAATCCAAGATATTAAACTCACTTCAACTCAAAAAACCTATGCTCATCTAGTGGCTTGATGAAGATATCCGCTAATTATGTTTCTGTCCTTACATGACTCAGGATTAGATATCCTTTAGTCACATGATCCCTAAGGAAGTTGTGTTGGAGATCTATGTGCTTGGTTCGGGATTGTTGGACAGGGTTATTGGCTATCTTGATTGCACTTTCATTATCACATAAAAGAGTCACTTCTTTCAAATTGAATCTATAATCCTTCAAAGTTTACCTTATCCAAAACAATTGAGATACCAAAAAATTTGTCTCGTTCACAATGTGATTGAAGCGAGTGAACATTTCATTCACACCGTCATTCTATATCATGGTGAAGCGGTTAGACTTGCTTGTTAGGAAATCGAGCTTGGCTCTCTTTGATGAAAGTTGTTCCTTCGTGGCTTTCCATAAGTGTGTTTCATATTATCTTAGTGTCCTCAAGCATACTCACTCGGTTGAACTCACCCAAACTCAATGCGTTGAAGATAGCATTCATCGCTTGGACCAGTTAGCCTTTGACCTATCAAATTTGACCCCTAGCCCCACCTATCAATCACATTGGCTGAGTAGATATAGGTACAAAATGTATTTCCCTGTTTAAATTCAAAACTAAATCAAGAAACTCTAGAAAATGGTTAAAAAAGCTGAAACTTGCAAAAATCATGGGAAATTCGCACTAATTCTAAATGAGGTGAAATTTATTCAATCTTTAATATATCATGGAATAAATTTTTCATGCATGTTATTGTTATACATAAATTTGGATTAATTAATATGTTAATTAAACCTAAAAATGACATATAAAACTTAGAAAATTAATAACTTTTGATTTCAATTATATTAGTTTTATAATTTTATTTTCTATGTTTTAGGGTGCATTTCATTTATCATAATGTAATTTGAATTCATGTTATTGATTTATTCCCATTTTTGTTGTTTCCGGGCATTCATGGTTTGTTTTCGGTAGAGCCCAACAATGAGGCTTATTACGAGTGTGATCCTCCTCAATTCCAGGAAGTTGAATAGCAAGGTAAGCATGTAGACCACTGAAATTTCTGATAAGTTTAAGCTATGGTTTGTTGATGAGATAATTATATTTGGTTTTATGAGTTCGAATATTGATTATTTTGATTGATGAAATCACTAGCATTCTAGGAATTGTTTGTGGATCATGACCAGAGGGTCATGACATTAATTTGGAATGATAAAATATGAAACCTAATGAGTGAGATGTGAGATCTAGGAACTGATACCAACAGATGGATCGGCAAGTGAGTAACCTAGTCGATACCGGTGTCGTTGGATCTTTTCCTTTACCCACGGTGGAGTGCTGTTGATGACATTGGGTAATCAAGATCGGCTAACCATGAAACAACAACCTATCGGTACACTTGTTTGAGGTTAGGGTGGATAGCACTGCCTCAACTCCACATTAAGTCAAAAATTGGGGTGGTTAGCCCTATCCCTTTTTTTAAGTTGGGTATGACTTAAAGATGTTGAAGTGGATGTTTTTGTGGTGGTTTCCACATGTGTTCACATATGATAATTGATGATTGCAAATGGTTAATCAAGTGCTTAGCTTGATTTAGTTTAGCATGCCCTGCTATGTTAATATTGAAAATGAATTACTGTGTAATAATTTACTTTTGTCTTATGCCATGCTTATGTTAATTGGAATGAGCAAAAAAAGCATCTTACGAGTACAAAAATACTCATTTGAATTACATTCCTTAAAATATTGCAGGTGATCCAAGTGTAGGTGAATACTATGATCTCAAAAGTGTTGGAAGTAACGTCTAGTTACATCGTTTTCTTGGTTATAACTTATGTGGGTTTTATGTGATTTTTGTAAGATGGTGGCTGACATCTTCGGTACTTTTATGTGTTTCTGCTATTGAACTATGGTGTGTTTGAATCTTTATCGACCCTCGAGTTGATTTGCGTGTAAATATCTGCTCCAACGTATGAGATGTGGATTATATATCTGTAAATCTTTGTTTAGAGTTTTGTATTGTGATGATTAAATTATGATATGGCTACTTCATACACCATGTATGCATGCTTTCAAAGTATATGGGGCAGTTGTATTCATCCTATGTTCGTTAAGTGTGATCGTTGAGGTTGAGTGGTCTACTAGCTGGGATGCTTCAGCCGGCTAGGTTAGAATGTGGGGACTTGTTCTGACTGTTCGTAGGTTGCCTCAAGTTCTCTAAAGCGATTGTACTTAGCAAGGATGAGACCGGCACTAAGTCTTTATCGAGATTTCAGAATTTGTCTCTGTTCTTTGAGATGCAAATTGTTCTTCGGTCTTACACCAGTTGTGAGCCATACGACATGTTTGTATGTAGAGTTGGGTGAGTAAGGCCCTGTTTGGTTGGGCTTTTCAGTAGTTTTCCACTAGAAAAGCTGCAGCCCAAACAAACAACCAGCTTTTGAGCAGCTTTTGCCAACAGTGGTTGTGGGCTTTGCAGTGTAAATTCAGCTGTTCGGAAAAGCTGCCTTCCCCCGGCTTTTTGCAATGTGCTGAAGCTTCGGGGCTCATTTCTCAAAATATTGTAGATGGTTTAGATCACCGCAAAGCAATATGTTAACTTTCGCACAACCACAACAGCTTTTCCAGATAGCCAACTAATAACAGCTTTGTCAACAGTCACAGCTCAACTAAACAGGCCCTAAGAGCCATGGACTGATGTGAGTCATATGGCACGTGTCATATGTAGAGCGGGTTTGATTCAGGCCCAAGGGCGTTGTGACCACATGTGAGCGGCGTCTCATATGGTTAATGGATCAGATCATCAACTTCAATGCGTTGTGATCTCGATTAATCGTTTTACATCCTCGGTCCTAACACTGTACGGGCCATCCAACAAACAGACTATCTAATTCACCTCATCCAGCATCATCCATACCAGGTTGAATGACACTATTCCATCCATCCTTATTCACCCAATCAAACACACCAATAAACACATACAATTGATCAATATGACAGAGACTCGTTAAGATTTAAGCCCAGCTGAAAACCTATCGACTTTGACTTATGTTCCAACTGACTTTTGACCTTATAAGTTCACACTCACTCAAATATGACTCGTAAACTCCTAATAGTGGTCCTAGCAGGACATGGCAACTTCCGAGTACACATGAAGATCATATTGGGCATATCTAACAATGTAGTTCAATGTTAATCCTTTGCCCTCATGATACCAGGTCAACGTCAAGGTAAGATGTATACCATCCTTCCACGGCTCGGTAATAGAGAAACCCTATTTAACTTCTCTTTCCACTTGTCATAGGGTACCACCAATAACTCAAATATAACACAACCCTTGGGTGCTTTCGTTTCTCATGGGTAGAAGCCAAAGACAAATCTAGGAACAAAGGGGTCCTTGGATCAACCTAATTCTCTAGCACCAGCGATATTTGTCAGTGTCAAGGAAAATGAATTGCCAAAATGTTGGCCATAAATTTTGTTTCTCCTTGTGTAGATGGAATTAGCTCTAAAATTTCGTGACGTAATAGACTGAGTGTATCTATATATAAAATTCAAAAAAAATCATGTATTACATTTTTTTTATTAAGAGGATACCTACGACACACCTAGGGTCTCTTTGATTCAAAGAAATTCATAGTGATTTTGGAGGATTCTATTTGATATGAATTTTTCTTATAGAACTTGTTTTACTTGTAGGATTAAAAACCATAGAAATTTTCTTATAGACTACTTTGCATGTAATTCTAAAGAAAATTTTGCATTGAGTCCAACTTCTTGAAAAATTCCTTTGTTTCTATAACAATTATGACAAACACCAAACCCTTATACTTATTTTTGTGTTTTTTCTGTGGTACAACCAAACAATTTATAGTATTTATTCATGTATTTTCAATGTCCATGAAATACAATGTGTCATGATATAAAGTCTATGTTTTTTTTATTCTTGTATTTTGATAATTCTATAAATACACGAGGCCCCTAAAGGTAGGATGGACAGGATGTCCATATGGGTGAGACCGGATCGGATTCGGTTCGGATAGCACTCGTACCATATCCTATTTCATATTTTTTTCTCGGATTCGGAAGCGGATCGGATAGTGTTCGGATATGGATATGAATACGGATAATTTCATAATCGGATATGGTACGGAAACAGACCGGATGCGGACCAAAAACGGATAAAAAAAGTCAGATAGTACGCACATACGAAGAGAAATAGATTACATACAGACAAGATCACAACAGCTGAGGGGAACCAGGTCAACAAAATCATATGAGTAAATTAAGTACTAAATAACATACATAAACTACAAAGCGCACACTGATTAACGATATATAACAATTAACAAGTTGTAAGACTAACAGATTACATATTTGATGATCAATCAGTAAACATTAGAAGGTAGTAAACATTCACAAATAAAATACTAGCAAGCAGCTGCACTGGACATATACGCACAACAACCATCTCATAAACAAAGTTAACATTCACTAAAATTACAAGTCCATACCTAAAATTCTATTAGAAAATCGGATAATCCTATTTAGGAGTGCCGGATTATCCGGCTAGAAAATCGGATAATCCTATTCGGCGAGATATTAGCAATACCGTATCCTATACCATATCCTATACATCGGATTCGGAATCGGAGCGGATGGTACTCGGATATCAAAAATCTCTTACCATATCCTACAAAAACCGGATTCGGCGCCAGATCGGATCGGAAATTATCCGTACAGTTTTCACCCCTAGATGTCCACTTGTGGAATTGAGGCCTTTGAAGGGTATTTCAGGCATCTCATATGCCTAAGAGCTTTTTTGTAATTCTACCATAAGACCCTGACCCTTGCAATGACACAAAGAAGCTAAACAGAGGCACACTCAAATCACAATAAAAAAAGAAGGTAAACAGAAGATTTCGTATGTTGGGCTAATCTGGGCCCACAAATACATAAGGCCGAGATGGAGAGTGCAAGGAAAGGGATTAATCTCCTACTGGGCTTTTCCAAACGGTGATTGGGCCTTGCTGTGGGTAATTTGGTTTGCGCAAAATCTGAATACAGCAGTGAGCCACTGAAGATTAGCGTGGATGCGGCGGTGGCAAGATCAGGGTCGAAGGGGGCGTCTACCGTGACGAACATGGCCAATACCAGGGGGCTTCAGCGGTGGTGATCAGCGGCTTGACGGGTCTAGCGAGCTTGGAGGCGATGTCTTGCAGCAAGGCTTTGTCATTGGCATGTGACCTCCATGTCGACAGGGTGCAGGTGGCGTCCGACTGTCTAGGCGTGGTGAAGAATTTACGAAGGATCTATCTTGGCCCGTACTGCGCGGTGATTCGAGAGATCAAGGCGAAGCAGAGGCAGTTTATGCAGGCTGCATGCCTTTGGACATGAACGGCGGGAGTTAAATGTTGAAGCTCACGACTTGAGAGCGGCCACTTCCCTTAGTGAAGGACGTCATGTGTGGCCTCCGTCTATGCTTGAGATTACGTGCACGCCGATGAACGTTTTAATTTGATAAAGCTCCCCGTTCCTCTCTAAGAAAATGATATGTCTCTCTATCCACTCAAAAAAGAGAAAAACATATCTCTCCCTCTAGATGGCTATTGATTATTGTTGATGCTTAGATATTTGCAATTTCGACTTTAGTCTCTTCCTGTCCTCTAACTATCCTTGTCATCACCTGGTACGTTTTCATACCTTGGTTGCAAGTGTCCATGCCAGATATATAATTTGTGCTATGGCCTCATTGTTCAGAATGAACTACTACTTCTAGATCAAACTAACGTAACAACACCAAAGAGGAAGGTAAAAAAAGCATGGAAGAAGCTACTCCCCAGTTCCGAACGCATCCTTGCAGAGGCTGCTGCAAGAGCTGGAGCCGAGCTGCCGAACCTGACCCATCGATCATCCAAATTCCATTCTTTCGAAAAACACATATTAGACATTCCATTCTCTCCATGACAACGTGAGTTCACACAAGGATCCAGCTCGACTCCGTCCAGCCGCAGCCCAACCCAGCAGACGGATACCAACCAACCCACCATCATCCGTCTAACTGCACATATTAATTGGCCGCCTCTAGATATCTATCTACGTGTGAGCATCCATAAGCTGTCCCTACCAACACCACCGAACTCAAGACACATGCGCCCGTCTGGAGACTTTCACCTGAATAATTAACAAAAAGAATATATGGGTAACATGCATCGATCAGTTCTCGCTAAAGCCAACTGAGCTGATCTATGAGCTGCATAACAACAGCTAATTATGTTAATCAACACTCCTGTCCTGTGTATGTAGCATCTCTGTCATCCTGACAGAACACGGCATTAGTGCACTACTGTTGTCAGCATAAGCCCAGGCAAATCTCAAGTGCATGCGAACGACCACGTGGGGATCGCGGTGCAATGCAACGGCCGGTTTCAGTGGGACCAGCCAGACAGCCGGCCTTACGTACGTGAGCTGAACAAAACGAGTCTGCTGAACCGAACATCTTTTTGGATGGCAGCCACTTGGATTGGAGGTCGGATGTTATAGTCACTATCAGAAAGTTGCACATGAGGTGGGTGGGAGCTGGCCGGCTCGAACAGCGCTCCGTCTTCCGCCGTTTCATACTCTGCTTTCCCATCGCAATATGCCATGGCGATCTGTATCCCGCGTCGAGCACGGCACTGTTTCCTCCGCGACTTTTGGCCGGCTTTACAATGCGCTACTAATACAGTACATGTGAAATTGTGGTGCTCCACGGGTTACCAAAAAACGAGGAGATATGTAGCGCAAACTGCAAGACATCTGCTCGGTGACATCGTGCAAACTATAAGATATGCCATGATTGGTTTTTAGATTTTGCTATTTATAAGTTGTCTTGTTTTTTCTAAGTTGAAATCAGTCTTTATGGTTATAGATTTATATACAAAAACTGATATATCATATAATTAGATTTATTTTATTATTTTTATAGCAACTCGCACACATTAGCTAGTAAATAGAAAAGAAAGGAGTTACAAGCGCCATCCAGATTCATTAACGAAAAAAGATAGTTGCAAACGCCATCCCCAGAGGGGAGTGAGACACCAAAAAACACCCGGACTCTTGAAAGAAGCTAAGTTGCACAGCTTCAGCTTGAAAAATTATGCGTTTTTCATTTTTGGGATGAGCATTGGAGCACTAGGCGGAATGAATTTCTAAAAGGATCTAGAACTGCTTGAGCTAGGTAGGATGATGATATTTGATTGGTTGAGATAAGTGGGGTCATATGAATGAACAATTAATCACACTTTTCACTCATATATCTTCCTCGTATCTTTCTTTACCACTATTATACAGTGACTTTAGCCGGAAGCGGCTGCAAGAGGAAGCCGAAGATTTGCTCAAGACGACACGACAATGTCTGTGTTGAGTAACGAAACCGCGTTCGTCCGTGCTCTCTCTGCTTCCCATTTTATATATGTGGTAGCACTACGACCTTGATTTGGTGAGTCTCCAGCTGTTCTTTTGTTTGCACTGAGCGGAGCTCAACTCGCCCTTGGTTGGTACAAGAATATAGCTCTTTTTTGTTTCTTGTGTAGTGCTACTATGTCTTTTGGACTCTTTCTCTTCTTTCTCGACGGTGACGGCAGTGCCACGCCGATACAGATTAGTGGTACCAATCGTTTGGGTAACCGCACAAATATCAGTATTTTTTCCCTCCAAAAAATGCAGAGATAGCAGCGTGGTGCAGCTAAACAAATTGATGATTTTTAGCATCATCACTTGCGTTGCCAAAAGTACTTGCGAGCCTGCAAGTCTACCGATCACATTGCTCACAACATCTTAGGCCTAAGTTTGGAGCGCAGGAACTTTTTCATGTTTGCGTGGGAGTGTGTGAATTTCTTTGTTCCGGACATGCCATTAGCAAATGGCGGTGCGTGGCTCATACTTAGGCGGGGGCATATTAGATGCACTAACATCTTTAAAGTGTATTAGTGTACTAGACCAGCAATTTACCATTTAAAAAGTTATAAATTTTTTTAATTTTTTCTTATCAAAGTTCATATAACATGCATATATTATTTATTGAATCTCAAATCCAAATTCGATCTACAGCTTGAGAAAAAGAGAGATAAATCATGCTGTGAGTAGTATCAATAGGGGTACTCTTCACTCTAGATTTAAATTTGGTACTATTCATAGCTAAATTTATCTTTTTTATTTCTCGATTCATTGATTAAATTTGAATTTAAAAATTTGTAACATGTTAGATGCATGATGTCTCTATGCTCTAGATTTAAATTTGGTACTATTCATAGCTAAATTTATCTTTTTTATTTCTCGATTCATTGATTAAATTTGGATTTAAAAATTTGTAACATGTTAGATGCATGATGTCTCTATGTTATATTTAAAAATATATATCTTTTACAACTTTTAAAAGTATTTTTAGGTGGTCTAGTATACTAATACAGCTAAAATTGCTAGTGCACCTAGTGTGCCTCTTAGCCAAATTTTGTGTTTCAAACATGCTTTTACTAATGCCTGGCTCATAGTTACGGAAGTAAATTCCATTTTGGACCAGAAGTTTGTTAGCAACTGATAGGTTGAGACATGTTTAAAGGTTGTAACAACTTTGTGCATGATTTTACACCCGAAATCACGATTGGACCCATATTTAATTAGCATGCTGATAACATGGGCCATCTGTCAAACTGACGTTTATGTGAGACGTAAACAAGGTTGACTAAAACACCACATCACCTGTCAGGAAGAGAGGAGAAAGAGGGTAAGAGATTGAGGACTCCCATTGGGTGACTAGTTGTCCTAGTGAAAGTGTATATTGACCTTCATAAATAGATTTTGATAATTAATAACAAATTAATTAAAGGACCAATATATGTATCAAGTGTGATTAAGTGTTTAGTCTCAATAGTAGTTTTAAAATCAGAGTGACGACCCATAAAAAGTTATAAGGAAAGAAGGCTCGAAAATTAAGGACATTTTCTAACTCTTTTGGTGATTTAAGAAATCACATTAAGTTTAGAAAAAACCGTACTATTAAGAGGGTTCAAATCTGGAAACTAGTAAGAATGCATTGCTAGTGCTCAGTTAGGAATCAATTTTCAAATTCAAATATGCCCCTAAAATCTCTGCATACACACCTTTTTGGAAAATATCGAAACATCTGATATTGATGTCAGAACATCCGATTTTCACTTTTATGTGAAGAGTCAGGGAACTCGGAGCCTCCGAATTGCCCTTTCTATCTGATCTTCTGGGTGTAGGAACATCTAAGATTTTCTGGAAACTCCGGTTTCGATTTTGTACAAGCCTAAGCCCTTCTACTTTAAAGGTCAGAGCTGCTGGATTTTTTTTGGACACTCTAAGATATGTTCTAGTCTTATCTTTTGAAATTTCGAAATATCCAAGTCCATTGTCAGAACCCCCGAGAATGTGTTATGTCCATTCTCTATTAAGGATCCTTCGAAATCTCAGAAGGTCCGAGTGCGATGTTGGAACCTCTGGAATCCATTTTGATGCCAAGGCTATTCTAAATCCCAGAGAGTCTGGGTTCAATTTGGAACCTCTGACATTCGCTTCTGTACGTTGTGCTTTGAAAATTAGAACCTCCGGTTTCTTGTTGAAAGTCCCATAATTTTTTTCTAGACAGGCAATGTACATTGCTTTCAAATGTCGGAACTTCTGATTTTCATCTTAGAAGTTCCAAGTTCTGCAGATTTTGCACTCACAACTAATTTTTAGGGTTGACTATATATATCTCTAACCCTCTTTACACACCTAACTCTTTGCAAAACCATTCATTTGTTCTCCCAAGTGTTACTCCACATTTCCTCAAGCCCAAGTTGTGATTTTTGTGTGTAAATTTTTGAGAGAGAGAGATTGAGTCATAGTTAAGCATCAAACAATAGTTTATCTCCAAGCTGAACAGATTGAAACATGTTACTCTTGGAGATTGACGTCTCCTAGACGGCTAGAAATCGTCTGGGTGTCTTTAAGGATTGTGAAGTGCCTAGGTAGTTTCTGAGGGTTTGGAGCTCGTCTACTGTAAGTGAAGAACTGTCACAAGAGAAGGAAAACTTCACATTAGCAAGCTTTTTGAGGAAAGAGCATGTTTAATGCCGACTTCAATCATTGGATCAAGATTTTTCAAGAGAGTCGTAGAGACTCATCAAAGGCTCAAACTTTGACAACAAATCTTATGTCTCCTATGTGGTTTTTTTCATTCACTTCTCCATATTTATTTCATACTTGTTTTAATCACTAGTATGCTAGATTTTCCTTAGAATTGCTTAGTATTATAGAATACTTGTGTAAAAAGTATGTTTTTTAGTGACAATCTTTTTAGTCTTCTATTTACTCTTCCTCTAGTCGATACCATAAATCCTTTCACCTAGGTGGCCACATTCACATGCCACATGAGCCTAGCGGGTGGGCGTATGTTAGCTAAATATGGTTCAAATTTAAAATTTTGGATGTAAATTATGAAACAAAATTATTATTATTACTATTTCAAAATGTGATTTATCCATTAATTTATAACGATGTTCTGGCTCGAAATAGGATTTGCTGAAGTTATTGTTACTCAAAAATTTTATGTGTGTTAAACGATTAAATCAACAGATCCTCGTGTGACCGCTCAAAAGTGCTATGGAACACGATATCCAAGCATTTTATCCGCTAGTCTATCAGTTCATATTTACTTATTTGATACTGTGATATCTAATACTCGCTTTGATTTTCTAAAAGTTAATTTTTAGACATAGATTGAGTTAAACTTTGGAAACTATAACTAACGATATCTTCTAAGGATTTTAAGTTTGATGCTTGAAAAATCATTCACAAATTTATTTTGAGAAGAAGTTTCGTTGAGTAATATAAACACATTGCTATCGAAATTAGTGGTTAAAGTTACATTTTAAAGACGTGTTGATGTCCTAAATGATACTCTGTGTCAAAATATATGTCATTTCAGAATCAATGATAGTTAAACATTTTGAGGTTTGATTATAAATATAGGAAAGTTTACCATATTTACAACGTTCAACTAATATTACTAGATTTATTATGAAATATGCGTGATGTATATTTTATTTTATCTAACGCAAAATATTTTCATAAAAATCGATAATAAAAGTGTCAACTTGCATCTTGGAGGTTATGTCAGTATCTAAAATGACCTACATTATGATATAAAGATAGTAACGCTCTATATCGTGGTACGAAGATAGTAACTTTAGAAACAAGAGACAGTATACAATTGGTTGTATACTTACGGCCTCCAAGATATAAATTCGGTTACAATTTGTCACTGTATATTACTAATTTATTGTGAAAATTACAGTACTATGAATTTTTTAATGAAAAATTAGTGATATAGTTCCCATATGACTAATCTCAATGGTTTACGCAACGGACTTGCACACATCGAATAGCGTGAGTAATCTGTTATGTAACACTGAAAAAGGACAGGACATTTTAGGGGAGACAAATGCATGTATCAACTACGTACGCAACCTAGTGACCCATTCTCTAGACTAGAGCTTTGGATTCGTTGCACGGATCATATCCCTTTGTCATCCTGACACAGACATACCCCTAAAGTGAGATGGCATAAATACATCCCAATACATCTTTGCACTCAACGGTCACCGCACTCACCAGTGTTAGCTGAACCCTTTGTTAAATTTCACATTCTAAATTATGAAATTAAGATTCATTTTTTTCTAAAATTATGTGCTGTCCCACAATTATTCTAAACTATGAAATAATGTCCCACAATTTGTGCCATGTCAGCGTAAATCAAAGGCCTAGGTTTTGGAACATTAAGTCAAAGCTAACATGCATATCCTCCCCCAATAAAAAGCCGGCATCAGTGATATCCTCCCCCAATAAAAAGCCGGCATCAGTGATGTTGAAATATGGGACCATATTGCCGTGTTGCCATGTGGCCCTCGTCTTCCTGATAGGAGCATTTTCCTTTTCGTGGCCTACTTATTGCTCTAACTGTCCTCCACTAGGACAGCGAGATGCAAGACCCGGCTCCAAAATTTTCTTTCTCACATGGGATGGTGATGTCCTCTTAATTAGTGTCATCATCACACCGTTTCGATCTTGTTTTACATCGAGTTAAGGGCAGTCCTAGTGCTCCAAGGTGTACTATATTTTAAACCTGCTAACTAAGTAAAAATCTGATGTAGCACCCTATTTAATAAGAAAAGAGAGAGTAATTATATCTTAATCTAGATATGGTTCTTAGCACCAAATCCAAGACATCTCATACTTTTTCTCTCACAAAACACATTAAATAAGAGCTCTTTTAGATACAACACTAATATACAACCCATTGAGCAGCTTGTATCTAAATACAATAAAATACAACCTAAGATACAATGTATTGGGAGTGCCCTAACCATCGACGCATTCCATGATACATAGAAAAGGACCTTATATGTTCTTTTTACGATTACAAGAAAGACACTGACATTAGAATTGATGGAGACCGAGAATAAATCTATAAATTTTACTAAATTCCTAATAAACACACGTATATATGTATATGTGAGTATTAGAATTCTGATGGATAAGATCATATCTTTATAATTTCATTCCTTCACTAAAAAATGGTTCTCGAAATCTTGGATTGTTGACGATACAACACAATTTAACCAATTATTTTGAGCTAACGCTGGAAGAGGAG
Organism: Stipa capillata; assembly: GCA_019208055.1. NCBI lineage: Eukaryota > Viridiplantae > Streptophyta > Magnoliopsida > Poales > Poaceae > Stipa > Stipa capillata. The sequence goes on along the minus strand of JAGXJF010005546.1, from coordinate 55,590 downwards.
ATAAGTACAATCCTATAAGAGCGGCGTGTCCTTGAAACACAACCACGCACGTATATGGAAACGTGGTGGTAGCACGTACTCTTTGCTACAAATGGACATGGCAAGCGGTGAGCTAGCCATAGAGGTATAGACAACAGCCCCTGTGAAATGGACATCGTAATGCGTGAAATTTGGCACAAATCACGGGCGCTAATGACTCGCAAATTTATACTACTAATTAACCTTGATGAGAAACAATATAAAATTAAGTTTGCGGAACAGTTGTCGTCTAACTCGATGTTACGGAATCGGCCCCGGGCGTGACCGCACGTGTCAATGTCTTCAGGTGCATAGCAATTAGATCTATCGAAATAAATATGTGAGACCAAAAAATATTAAAAACCCGATATTTATTGATAAGATTTAGTCGAAGTTTACATCTTTGAGAGCTCTTTTCAAACGCTCCATCCTCATATCATAGCAACAAGATCTATTTGGAATAAGACCTTAGGATTAATCGATCTACACAAATACCAATATGAGCCCCACACCAGAAGTGGATGTCTATCGAAGTGACTTGGGCGGGTCAATCTGATCTTGTCTATTAACCATCGCCATCGAACGGTACGGGCTGTGCTGCTCTAAGTGTCTGCACCACTGATTGCTTCGTCGATGACCGTCGTGCTCTACCTTGCATCATGTCCATCCCGCACACATGTGCATTGCCAATGCCTTGTGAAGCAACATTCTCGCGTCTCCATCAAGATCATCCGCATTGCCCCTAGAGCCTGTGCAACCTCAAGCTCTCATACCACTTGTTACAAAATCGGTCCCTAGGCATGATGCCACGAGCCAATCTCCGAAGGTTCACAGTCATTGGATCTACCGAGGTAAACATACAAGATTAAGGACGCAGAAGACATGATTTTTTGACAAGGTTCAGTCGAAGCCTAGGTCGCAGGACCACTTCTTGCGTGCTCAGCCCCTCGTATATAGCAACAAGATCCATTCAGAACAAAGTCTCTGGATTAACTGACCTATACAGCCACCAATATGAGCTTTGTGGAGCTCTTCAATCCGCCAAGAGAGCCGCCTCCAAGTCAGCGGCCTTCTTGGCCGCCGACTCGGCCTCGCGCCCGAGCTGCTCCGCGTGGGCCCTCTCCGTCTGGAGCGCCTCCTTGAGCTTCCCCGCCTGCTCCTTGGCGGCGTCCAAATTCCGGGCACGGGTCGTCATCGCCTCGAGCTCCGCCCTCAGCCTCGCGACCTCTTCCTCGGCGGCTGCAAAAGACAACGCGTCAGCACGACAAAAATGCGACAGGGGAGAGGCAACGAACAACTCGGTTCACTCACCTCGGGTTTTGGCCATCTCTTGCGATAGGCCCGCCTGCAGGCCGGTAATTTCCGCCCCGCGCTTGCGGGCCACGTCCTCCGCTGACTGCCGACTTGCGGTCAGCTTGTCCCACTCGGACTTTCGCAGCTCCAAGCGCTCGATGACAGGCAGCCGGTCTTGGAGAAATGCGGTCTTGTTCTGCGACCGCTTGTTCAGATTCTGCATAAAGGAAATGGAAATACAATAAAGTCACTCGGGAAGATTGTTGTAACCCTCCACTCGGTCCCAAGGACCCAGCGGAGGCTCGGGGGCTACACCCTCTGGGTGCACTGTTCGTGCACCCAGAGTCAGACTCAAAAAGACAACTACACCCTCCGCCCGACTATCCTAGTCGAACGCAGGCTCGGGGGCTACACCCTCTGGGTGCACTGATCGTGCACCCTAGAGTGAAGACTACAAAGAAAAAAGCGAAGGGCCCTCCGCCCGACTAACTCAGTCGGCCAGAGGCCCGGGGGCTACTCCCTACGGACATACTCCTACAAGGGGGAAAATCAGTCTACCTCCATCAAAGGACGCAGCCTGCCATTCAGCAGGTTGGCGCCCTCCTTCGCGGCCTTCAGCAAGGCCGGGAGGATCTCTCCGATTTGAGTCGCGGCGTCCGCGGCCGCCTGCCACTCCTTCTCCTCCTCGACATCATCGACCGTGGCAGTCGGCGACCCCGGGCCCGTCTCCTGGACTCGGAGAGGTCGGCGTACCAACTCTGAGCATGGCCTCGGAGGCGGAGCCGCGCTAAACTCCTGCATCGGCGAGGTTAAGCCGGGCCCACCCCCGCGTCTCAGCGGGGTGGTCCCAGCATCCTCGGGACTCGCGCCCTCCGCCATCTCCGCGTCCCGGTTGGCCCCCGCAGACCCCACCGGCACCAAAGCTCCAGAGGAGATCTCCTCCTGAGGAGCGACTGGGCGAGGCGGGCCGCACATCAGGATGCTCGGCGGACGGCTGGGGTGTGACCGCGGGCTGAGGCGACGACGGCCGGGGAGATGGAGAGCTTGCCGCAGGCGGAGGCGATGAGACCCGAGTGTCTGGCACCGGGGGGATCTCCACCTTGGCGGGACCCCGGGTCACTCGGGGGTGCCTTCGGAACATCCCCCACCCTCCGGGTCCTGCAGAGGCAAGGCCACCCATGTCAGCACTTAAAAGAAACAAAAGACAAGAAGGCAGTCGGCCAGGCACTTACTTCGAAGACCGAGGGACGGCGATGGGCTTCCTGGCCCCCGCGGTTCGCCGCCCAGGCGCGGCGGCAGCCGGGGCCGGCGAGGTTCCCGACTCACTGGGCGCCCCGAATGCGGCGCTGGCATCCCGCTTTTCCCCCTCGGCCGGGGGGAACTTCATCTTCGGCCGCCCGAGAGCCTTCACTCGGTGCGGCGGCCGGCGCTACCGGATCAGCGCCGGCGGCGGAGCTCTCTTGCTCCGCCGGAGCGGTCCCCGTGGCGGCAGGCGCCATGGGATCAGCGCCCGCGGGAGAGCCCTCCTGCTCCGCCGGGGCAGGCCCGGTGGTGGTCGGCGCTATTGGGTCGACACCAGCGGGAGCCCCCCCTGGCCCGTCGGCGCACTCCCCGTAGCTGATGGGGCCGTCGAGTCGGCACCAGGGGTTGAGCCGCCTTGCCCCGTCGAGGCGGCGCCCCTCACGACGGTGGTCGGCCTGGCAGCGGAGCTGCCCCGACTCCTTTGGGTAGGGCCCGCTGGCTGCTTCCGCCTCCTCACTCGGAAGGCGCTTGCGTCGTCCGAGTCCTCGTCGTCCTCCTGAGCCGGCGTGCTCGGTGGGGGAGGACGGGGAGGAGCGGTCGCCGGCGCCTTGGAGGCCCCGGCACCCTTTGAAGACCCGGCGCCCTTCGAAGGGGCGGCGCCGGACAAGGAAGACCCGGCGCCCTGGCCGGCGCCGGAGGACCCGGCGCCCTGGCCGGCGCCGGTAGATGAAGCCCCGACTGCCCCCTACGGCGGCCCGCCGCTCGGGACGTCGGCATAGCGCGGCTGGTTCCAAATCTCGTCCTCCGGGAGGGGAGCTTTGGAGTAAAAGCCGAATAGCACCTGCCGAAACGCAAAAAGCAAAACCTCGAGTAAGATTCGGTGAAGAAATGAAGGAAAAACCAAAAGGGCGGGTCTCGGGTACTTACGTCACTCGGAGGGTTCGCCCGGCAGAAGGGGGCCGGCCGCCCGGAGAAATCCAGGCTCGTCCCCTGAGCCAGAATCCTCTCGAGCCGGCTTTGGACCTCGCCCTCCGTGAGCTCCTCCGCCGACTCCCGGGTCGCGTCACCCTCGCCGGTGTACTCGAACATCGGGTGGCCCGCAGCTTGGCAGGCTGCACCCGCCACCGAACGAAGGTCGAGGCGACGACTGCCCCGGTGACCCCGGACTTCATCGCCGCCTCGAGCTGCGCCATCACGACGGCGACGCTGTCCTGCTCCCTCTCGAGTGGCAGGTCCGACCAGCTCGGCCTGGCCACCGGCGGCTGACCCGAAAGGCCGGCAGCGACGGCTCCGGGTTGGCGTAGTAGAACCAGTAGGCATGCCAGTCCCTTGTTTGACGACTGCATTGGGGGAGCCGGGTAGTTCTTCGCTGCTCCCGACCTCAGCTGGAACCCGGCGCCGCCCACTACCGCCGGGCTGTCCCTGCTCGGCTGTGGCTTCACCATGAAGAGATGCTTCCACAGGGCGAAATGCGGCCGGATCCCGAGGAAGCACTCACAGAGTGTGATGAAGCAGGAGACGTGGAGGATGCTGTTGGGGTTGAGGTCGTGAAGTTCCAACCCGTAATAGTAGAGCAGTCCCCGCAGGAATGGATGCGCTGGCACAGAAAAGCCCCCGCTCGAAGAAGGGGCCGTGGACGACCAACTCGCCGGTGTTTGGGGTAGGAATGGTCTCCCCGACGGCGGCGCGTCACTCGACCAACTCCTTCGGCGGCAGCAGCCCGAGCCGCACGAGGATCGTCAGCCGAATGTCCGTCGCCGTCGACTTCACCCACGGCGCCATCGGCTCGGCGGGCGACTCTCCCTCGCTCAGCAGCTTCCACACCAAAGCGTCCTCTTCGGCTTCGGTTGGATCGGCTTCCCAGTCCGAGGTTTGCATCCGAGATGGCCGGAGCGGGAATTAGGGTTTTGGATGAGGCGGCGCGCGCGAAGCGGATTTGGGAGAAGAAGGCGAAGCGTTCGGGCGCGAGGAAGAAGAGGAAGGCGAATGGGCGCGTGGGCCAAACCCATGACCTTTTCGGGGTATTAAAAGACGGGCCGACAGTTCGGCTACCCCACGTCCGCACGTGTCCGAATCTGACGCGCCCCACTCCGCGCCTCTTCAGTCCCCCACGCACGCATCCAGTGGGCCACGTCGCGCTTGTTTCGCGCCCCACGACCTGGCGGCGCTGCGATTCGTGCGACTTAATGAAGGGACATCCGACGGTTGGCTTTTCAAGCTAATAACCCGATGGAGTACGTCTCCGCTACACTGTGGCTAAAGCGTATTTCCCGTAAATCACTAGCCGGCTGCCGGAAAGAGTCGGCGCCGGGCGCTTTGGCTGCGTAGGGTATCAGAGGCTGGCCTCAAGCAGGAATGCAGTCGACTGAGTACAACCGAGTGAGGGACAGTAATGGCGTGCCCTCCGTGGGCCACAAGTTGGATGCTGAGCAACTCGGAGCTACTGGATTCTCCACCCAGACCTGTCGATCACTTAAGTCTCGGAGGCCCTGGTAACTGGGATCCCCAGATTCAGTGGGATGACCCTGGTATAAGACTTCGAAACTCGGGAACCTATACGCCATGGCTGGTTTTTTCTGGTTCGGACAAGAGTTTCAGAGGCATTCCTTCAGGGGACGCTAGCCGGCCTTTGACCCATACGGGAGGGCCGGGTGCTACTCGGGAATTCAGTCGGGATTCATGGCATGCCCCACGCTGGGTTATCAGCCGGTCCCTGTCCCTAAGGATGGACCAGGGTGCCACCAGAGAGTACCCGTTAATAGCTTAATCACCTTGACATTCCTGCCTTACGGGTGAATGTTGCTTGGTTCTAACTGTCTTGTTTTGCAGAAGTCCATTAGCCCTTCGCAATCTCCCCGCGAGCCAAAGTCAGTCGGAAAGATCATCCGGAGGTGAAGACCGGCAGCAGTGAGATCGTGAAGGACTCGGGGGCTACTGATGATGACATGGCACCCGGGTATCATCAAGGAGGACGAATCCGGCCTTCCAGCCACGGGATGGGCCGGGCCGATTACTCGGAGTCCGACTACAACACGGGGGCGTCTCATCAGCGTGGAGTACAAGACAAGGACTATTACCTATCCCGGAATACCCGGAATCTGTTGTAACCGAATAGGAAACCAATCTGTTAACCGACTCGGACTCCTGTAACCCTACCCCGGTCGCCTATATAAGGCCCGGTAGGGGACCTCCGATTGGCAGGCAATCAAGTTATCTAGGTCATAGACAATTTCCAAGTCCAAGCAACCTCGAGATCGATTCTCTAGGGCTTGCGGCACTCGGGATACACGCAATAGCAGCCACCAAACACAGGACGTAGGGTATTACCTCTCCGTGAGGGCCTGAACCTGTCTAAATCTTGTCTCCCGTGTGCACCCATCCAGATTTGCTGTGCTCACGCCGCCCCATAAGTAGTATTGCCGGAATAATACTCCGACACCGTGCGCCCATCACGCTCCTCGTTCGCCCCAGCACGTGTGGGCCACAGACTGGCGCCTTGTGACTCGAGGAGAGCAGCACCCACCGGCCACAACCACCTTCTGCGGCCACCTACCGCCATCGTCAAAGAAAATTTAGGCCTTGCATGCAGAGCCAAGCCCAGGCCTAGCAGCATGGCTGTCCGCCGAGCCCTCGTTGAATCCTGAGCCCACATAGCTAGATGCACAAGGGCGAAGAAGAAGCCTTGCCCAAAAGCTTGCATCTGCGTCATCGGAGTCGACGCCTCTAGCACGGGGGTGTCACACTGAGTACCACCAGCCTTCGGAGCCCCCAGTGGGGTGCATCTAGTTGCATATCCCTCGCGTCCCGTCACTGAGCACGAGGAAGAGACCCCTCTATCTTTGATGGTGGGGCCCACTGTTCCGTTGGCAGAAAAGGGCAGGGATAGAACGGTGACACGTCCCGAATCGCCTGACCTAGGGCGACTTGGGAGGTGTGTTGGCTTGGCTACTTGCTTGATAGCTCACTTTGATTCGTAAGCATAACGTTCAGCCGTGGATAGTAGTAATTAAAAAAAGGGTTGTTAGATTGTTATATGAACGTCGAAGGGCGGATATCGTTAGTAACAAGATTTTTGCGAGCAGAACAAATGTAGTTCTTAAATCTATCCAAGATAAAAGGACGCATTAGTCGGTTCTATTTAGTTTTACTAGTCTGTCACTGTGTGTATAGATAAAAATATATAAAGACTATGCACACCTATTAAATACTCCAACATAATACAATCATTCTACATCTTTGATTGCATTAAACTAGGAGTTGAGAATGAAAACAGCATCAACTATACTACTAATTTCTTCTATGGACAGTTATTTTTAAATTGTCTCTGCAAAAGAAGTTATTTTAAAATAGTGATTCCCGATGCTTGTGAATCGGAGGAGTAAAACTTATGATTCAAATTTAATATTTCCACAGTATCTTTCTACGGACTAACCGTCATTAATATCGTTAGTAATTTATTTCTGATTCACTAATACCAAACTATAGCTTGGTCTCTGAATTTTTTAACTTTTTCTAAACTAAGGTGTGTTTGTTTGGAGGAATAAGAGTGGGTGGTCGAGACCATATGTTGATAGGAATAAAGCCACCGATGCTAGTTTGTTTCGCGTGAGTGGGTAGACTATCGATTGGTTGAACGACGGCTCCGACAGGATTGATTAATTACATTATATATTTTAGTTTTTATTAATAATAGTTGATTATATACATTAAGCACCACACATTGACACTTATCGGTGATAACCTTATCCAAAACATTACTCTCTCCGTCTAGAAATATAAGGTGTATTTTGATTAGCTAAAACAAGATTTTGATCAATAATTACTCTATAATACTCCCTCGGTCCAATAATGTAAGGCATATTTTGAGTCGTTAAGACAAGTCTTTGACCAATAATTACTTTATTAATGTGTAGTTTATGTGATACAAAATCATAATCATAAGGAAGTACTTTTGAAGAAGAATCTAATGATATCAATTTTGTCACATAAATCGCATATGGATAGAGTAATTGTTGGTCAAAGCCTTGTCTTAACCAATTGAAATACGCCTTACATTCTTGCACGGAGGGAGTACATGTTTTATGTGATATAAAAATTATAATCATAAGTAAGTACTTTAAATATGAATCTAATGATATCAATAGAGTAATTGTTGATCAAAACTTTGTCTTAACTAATCAAAATGCGTCTTATATTTCTAGACGGAGAGAGTACTAATTAATAATAGGAGATGCCAAGCAACATGATCTTGTAGTAACAATTACTAATTACTAATAAAACATGTTAATGATCATTAATCATTTGCTGAAGATCACGACTATAAAAGAGGGTCTCATCCGATTAAAAAATTGGCTTACTCTATCTAAGCATATTCGAGGAATATCCACCAAAGTTAGATCATGATTACAAAAGAGGGCCATGCACTTCAACTAAATGAGAGATGAACTAAGAAATATGAATGGCCTCCTTGCATCCACCATTTCTGCAACTAAATGGATTAGAAACTTGGTCTCAAGAGTTTTTATTTGATAAAATAAGTTTTTCTTGTTGCTGGCCTCTGCGTCAAGATAATGCACACAATCTAATAATTGATTATTACAAGTTTAGAGTATAAGAAAGCAGGTGACACACCCTGCAACATCCGAATCATTCCTTTAAACATAAAAGGATCGCCAACTACGGCCCGCTCCGGCTGCCATCGCCTAGACGCCTGCTTGATCCCCAGCCTCTAGCAGTGAAGAGCTCCTTTAGCACAACCTCTAAGTGGCTGCACTGATGTCTTACACTTTCCTGGTATGCCAATTGCTGTATAGGCACCCATGATCGAAGCAAACCTCTACACCTAAAACCACCTAATCCGGATGATGAAAAACTTTTTTGTCAAAGATAATATCATTGCCCATAACCAAATGCACCAACATAATATCACAGCCCAGACCCAAATTTGCATGCGCAAACCCTTTCTCAAACTAGCCAACCATTGCCCCATCATATGCGTGACGCTCAATGGTGGTGGGAGGTCAAAAGCAATTTGAGTTACTCTCCAAGCAAAGCGAGCTACACGGCAATAAATAAATAAATATTGGATGGTTTCATGCTGTCTATAAAAACAACATGATGAACTGCCGTTCCAATTGCATTTTTTTAAAATTTTGCTTTGTGAGAATCGTCCCCATTTGAAGGTACTAAAGGAAAATGTTAATCTTTAATGGCATTTTGAGCTTCCAAATTTCTTTGTGATGAAATCTAACATGTGAGTCCATAAGCACCCAATACATAGGACAAACTGAAAATTGACCATTCCGATGTAAAGACCAAGACACTGTCTCGTTGGGCAGACAAGACAATAGTGGAAACTCTGGGTGTGTTTGGTAGCCTGTATGTCTCTAGCATGGCTATCTTTCCTGATACAGGCCGAGCCTGGACATGCTGAACGCATACAACTGCACAGTGTTTGGTAGCTTGTATATGCTGAGACATGCTGAGTTGAGATCTTGTTTGGTGGGCTGTATCTGTGATCTAGACATGGTTGAGAGGCTTTGCTGAGAGGTTTTGGTGGGTTGAGGTCAGCCATGCTGACTAGGGAACCTCCACTTGTGGGTTCTCTCCTGGGCATGGTTGAGAGGCTTTGGTGGGTTGAGGTGGGCATGGCTGAGAGAGCTCATACATCCTACCAAACACTAAAAAGTGGATTGAGAAGAGAATAGATGAGGGATGCACTCTACCAAACACACCCTCTATCAGCAGGGTCATTCCAAGCAACTAGCTTGGGCTCAATAATGGCTCTTCTGAAGGTGATATTTAGAGGTAAGCCTATAAAAGCATTAGCTACATTATCGTATTTCTTCCTCGCCACATTATATAACATGGGGTATTGCACCCGCAACAGGCTATCCCCAATCCAATGATCCTCACAAAAGCGGACCTACGAACCGTCCTGTAATTTGAACTTCCCTAGTTGGAGGAATAAATCTTTTACCATCACGAGCCCAGACCAAACTGGGAATCACCGCTCGCTTGAGACAGAGTTTAGTTTTGGAGGTATTTGTTTCTCAAAACTCTCTGCCACGCTCCATCCTCATTAAATAGTTTGAAGAGCCATTTGCTAAGGAGGCAATTATTTTTCTGCGTTAGATTTTCTATACCTAACCCGCCTTGGTCTTTTGGGCAATAGACAACGCTCCATTTAGCAAGCCTATTCTTGAGCTTATGGCTGTCACTCTGCCAATAAAAATCGTGAATATAGAAGTCCAATCGCTTCCTCACCCCTTTGGGTATTTTGACAAATGATAACATAAACATTGGCAAGCTAGATAGAACCGAGTTAACGAGGACCAACCTACACCTATAGATAGGATTTTGCACTTCCAACTACTTAGTCTTTTTATCAAAACAATCTCAATAGGCTTCTAGTCGCTATTTCTCAGTTTTTGATAGTGCATGAGAATACCAAGATATCAAGAACGGAACGTCCATAATTCACACCCAAACTTTTTGGCCTTCCGGAAGCAGAACAACTCACTCTTATAAAAAATTATTTTAAGACAGAAAACTGATCAAAAGCATAGATGATCAATTTCAGATTTGTAGCTTGTCCAATATCATGGTCCATGAAGATTACGGTGTCATCCGCATACTTCAAGATGGACAGACCATCCTCGATCAGTGTGGGACCACCCCATGTATTATGCCCTTGTCTTTTGTTTTTTTAGGATGATCACTAACATGTCTACCACGATGTTAAAAAGTATGGGCGACAGTGGATCCTCCTAACGGAGTGCTTTCTTAGTTTTAAAATACAACTACACGTCATTGTTTACTTTGATCTCCACACTTCCTCCCTAAACAAAGTGTGATATCCAACGACACCACTTTTTGGAGAATCCGTTCATCCTCAAAGTCTAATAAAGAAATGACCAGATAATCTTGTCGTTGGCTTTCTCAAGTCAACCTTAAATATGATGTCGTCCATCTTCCTTTTGTGCATTTTGTGGAGTGTCTCATGTAAAATAACCACTCCCTCTAAAATGTTATGCCTTGGCATAAATGCCATTTTGCTGAGGTAAACTATTGTCTCAGCTACCCGAATCACGCAGTTAGTAGCCACTTTTGTGAAAATTTTAGAGCTCACATTGAGCAAAAAAATGATCTATATTGTTGGATTTGCTGGGCATTAGCCTCTTTGGGTAACAATGTAATAATATCATAGTTGAGACTGAAAAGTGGTAGAATCCCCGCATGGAAATTGTTAAACAGAGCCATGGCATCGGGATTGATGATCTCCCAACAGGTCTGGTAAAATTCAGTTGGAAACCATCCGACCCAGGGTCTTATTATGTTCCATTTGGAAAATCGCCTCACAAACCTCAGCTTCGGTGAACATCCCTGTAAAAAAATCATCTTCGGCATTGGATACTTAGGGGACATCCTCTTGTACCTCATACATCAACTCAAAATTATTGATGTCGGCCGACGGTCCAAAAGGTGGTGCTAAAAATCCGTGATGTACCTTTTTAATTGTAAATGGCCCTTTACAATCCCTTCATCTTGTTCTAGGTGATAAATATGTTGCTTCCGATGCCGCACATTGGCAAACAAATGAAATGATCTAGTATTATCGTCAATGATCAGGTATTATCGTCATCCTCTAAGATACTTAGCTTTAGATCGTTGGTACCACTTAATTTTTTCCTCCCCCAGCATGCGGGACAGCTGATCGCCTGCCATCCTTTGTTTATCTACTTCATCTGGATACAACCTTTGTGTTTCCGCCATTTTGTCTATCGCATTGATGACAGCTAAAAGCTATTTCTTTTCTTTTTTGTTAACGCCACGGTAGGGCAGTCCACCCCCGCAGGAACTGCCTTAGATTACAAATCTTATTCTGCCACCTTTGCATAGCGGAGTTCCCTTGTACCTTTCGTTGCTAGACCTCCACGACCATATCATGAAAACCTTCACAATGTAGCCAATCTAGCTCAAATCAAAATAGGGGCTGGTTGCCACAGAAGGAAGCGGTGCCTATATCCAGAGGATTGGTGTCGCGCCCTAACTTTTCTAACCTGTATTAGCATCATTGCATTAGCCCAATCGACCAAACCCCGCACACACGCACTCGGTCAAATAAAATCCTAAACGGGAAATCCGCCACTCCTCGGATTCTCCGAAAATTCTGGAATAAATCATAGAACATCTTAACAACATATCTAATCCAAATAAAGCATTAAATAACAATGTCCAGTTTAAAGATATCAAGGTATGAAATGGATAAACCGCAGTATTAAAAATGTCACCTTTACAATTAGGTCTCTGAAAATTTCCCAGAAATAAACACAATATTCTTTGCATCTCTAGAAACCTCAGTGCATAAAATAATGAGCACAGTCCACCCCGCTGTTACCCATCGATCCCATTTAACCCCTCCAGTAGCTCTCGTCTCATCCTTGCACCATGAAAACCAATGTCATGTCTTCTGTGGCACTCACGTCTTAGCCTTGCACAGCCATACATTCAAACCCATCCCTGCAGCTCCCCAGTAAAGCGTCAATCCAACCATTCGACGTGTTCAAGTGTAACCAATCACCGCGGAGCACGCAATGGCACCTCATGCCACCCTGGGTGCTTGCTGGCTGAGCTCTGACACCTCCCATGCCGCTCCACAGCATGCACCGCTGCTCCCCTCGTAACGCCGGCCACCATCGAGCCAAATCCGAGCAACAGCCGAGCTCAGACGTCCCACCACCACCCCTGTGGCCATCCCATCCCCAGCCAGCTCAGCGCTCGCCATTACTCACCTCGCCGAGTCGTCGCCTCACCGGAGCTGCACCTCACCCGCCACCTCACCCCAGCTGTCTTTCGTTCTCCCTGGAGCTCCAGGCCACCTTAACCCCCCCGTCGTGTCGCCGACAATGTAGCGACAGCGGCACTCCAGTGAGCTCTTGCGCCAGCCATGGTGACCTCCCCGTCGCATGCCTATAAAAGGACAAGCCGAGCTCGCCGTGCTCAAGCACCAGCCGAGCTCCCCATTGTCTCCCTAAACACCCACCATCTCCTCCTCCTTAGCTCAACCACGCCTCACCCAAACCCTCTGGAACCAGCGCCACAGCAACTCCCGAACTAGAAAACAACCAAGGTAAGCAAAATAAAAAAAAAGAGAAAGGGAAGCAACTCCAGAACTTCTCTGCCGCCCCCAAATCGAGCTGCCGCGGCAGGCCCTCAACCTCTGCCGCGCCACCTTCTCTGCCGCAGCTCCTCCCCTTGCCGCAGCCCCTTGCCACACTCCCTGCCGCTCTCCCTGCCGCGCCCCTCCTCCTCTGCCGCAGCGCAGCCCCTGCCTCAGCCCCCTGCCGCCCCCTTGCCGCAGCTCCCCAAGCCCTTGCCGAGCTCCTTCCCAAGCAGCCGACCAGCCTCCTTGCTTCTTGCTCTGAGCAGCCCCAGCTGAGAGAGTGAGAGAGTGAGAGAGTGAGAGAGTGTTCGTGAATGAGTGTGAGCTGCCGTGCACACTAGTACATTTTAGCTATTTAGCCAATGCTGGTCCTGTAGCATGTGTAGGCATTTTAGCCAATTTCCTCAGCACATTGCGTAGATGTTGGCCCTGTTGCATGTTTGGCCAATTAGCTCGCTTTTCCCTTCAGCTCATTTGTTCAGTTGCTAGTCCACGCCGACAGCCCCACTTGTTTCTTGTTTTCCTCAGCTGCCCAACCAACTAATCCATTTGTCTAATCGGTTAGGGTCCTAATTAGCCAGCCCAAATCTCTCCAGACCTCCTTAAGTGCTCAAAACATTATTCTGGAACCCCGCGAGTAAACCCAAGTTCTGTTCCGAAAATTAGTTGCACACTAAAATTAATTAAGATAGGGTTAGTAGAGATTAGAGGTAAGCTAATCCTTGTGCTTCTGGAATCAGCTCGCATGCAATATAATTCACCGTAGAGCTGCACCAGAGCACTCCTCATGCACCTTAAATATTAAGTACCAAGAATATCTGCTAATAGAACGCATGCAACATGACCAAGCTCCCATCCAGTAGCATTTTCTAAGATGAGCTGTTCCGTATTTAGCTAATGGCAGTCTGCTAGGGTTATCTTTTTGCTCTAATAATTAAAATATGTGCAACGCACGCAAAACCCTAATTAGATCCTTTTTCTAATCACCCCAAAAATCATAATAGTTCCTCGAGTATTTGTATTGCATGTTGTTTGATTTTATCGGAATGTTGGATCATTTCTTATTCGTTGTTTTAATCAACGCGTAGTTGACGGAGAGACGTACGTGCGTCAGGAGGAACCGGCGTCACCTTCGCGTACAGAACAGGAACAGGACTTGCCAGGCAAGCATTCCCCACCCTTGATCATGCCGAATCCTATATTTTACGAACTTTACTATTTCGTTTGTAAATCCTGCATTGCTATATTAATATCACGATATTTTATATAGTATAGTTATCCCAGTAGATGCACTGTCCTTAGGTCCGAGCTCCCTATCCTTGAAGCCCTAGGATATTAGTCGACTATTTTCGAGTCGACAAAAATATTAGGATTTATAGGCTGTAAGCCCCGCTTAGCCCTGCTATAGTTAAAATAAGTTTTACCCAAAATTTTGAAAACCCTATTACGGTACAAGAAATAAAACCCTCGGATATACTGGGTTATCCGGGGTGACTTTTGAAAGAAGGGTCTGGCGAGACCCTAAACACAAAATCGGAGATGTTTTAGATCCGGGCAAGAACGTTAGGAGCAGCCGGGGGCTGTAGAGGAATTGATAATGGCACATCGTCGAGGACGATCGTGAGTTGTGGAATGGAGTCTTGTTCGGATCAGTTAAGGACCGAGCCTAAAGTGCCGCTAAACCAGTTCCACCATCGTGCGTCCACATGTCCCTTATGGGAAGGACTTGACTTGGTACCCCGGCAAGTATTAGGGTTTGGACCCGTGGGAAGTTAGGAGTCGTGGCTAGGTGCTTAAAAGTCCTAGAGATCCACTGCCGCGTAGCGTTTGGGTGTTGATCGACACAAAGGTGGAGAGCCCCAATTTGGTGTCCGGAATTCGGTATCCGGGGCACGCAAACTTGGGTATTCACCTAGCGGGTCCAACTCTAGTATGGAAGCGGGCGACGGTCTCGTTGTGACCACCCTGCCAATACACTTCGTGATGTGTATCGTTAGCGCTCGGCAAAAAGGGTGAGTTCACATCTTGTGGGTAAAGCCGTACAACCTCTGCAGAGTGTTAAAACTATTCGAATAGCCGCGTCCTCGGTCATGGACATGAACTGGCAAGGCCACACGCTGGTTAGACCAGGTTTTGTTGCGAAAGATGGGAAAAGGGATTAAGGACGTGGGTACGATGTGCCCACAGTGTGCAATTTACGCTACAGGCTGGTAGCAAGGAATTGCAGGAGGAAAGGCTAGCCGTACTGTCCGGAGCAGTATGGGCCGAGCCGGGAATCAGGCGGGAGCTAGCCATGTTGTCGGGATAACAGAGGCTGAGCACCGTTCTAAGGACGCTAGCTGCACTATTCGAGAACGTGCAGGCTGAGCAGTGAATCGAGACGCTAGTCATGCTGCACGGGGTAGTATGGACTGGGCGGTCTCGACAGTGGATGAGCAAAACTCTTTAATTTTACAATGAGCTTTATAAAACCGCTTTCGAATCTATTATATCTGTATTTACATAAGAGCTTACTTTTCCGCACAACTATTAAACTAGACTAGAGCTGTTTACATTGCTATTCCCTGCATGAAATATCGCCGTATATTCTCCCCGGTGGGGAATAGCTTGCGAGTACATTCAATGTACTCACCTGGCTTGTTGATTTGGCCAGAAGAAGAAGAAGAGTTCTGCCTCGACGAGGAAGACACCGACTACGAGGGCTAGGGCGTTTCCCCAGTCAGTTGCCTGAGGGTTTGGCATACTGATGGGTCTATCTACGTGTGTTTATTTTCCGCTGCAAGACTTTTATTCGGCCAATAGGCCCTATTGTGTTAAAAGACCTTAATGGCTTGTACTGTAATAAAATCGGTATTGTGTGACGATGTATCAAGTTCTTGTGCGTACCGGCTACGGATCCAGGGACCGGTACGGTAATCACAGGAGCGCACCCGGCCTTAAAACCGGGGGCGCGACAGCTTGGTATCAGAGCCATACTGACTGTAGGAACCCCTAGTTAGCATGGCCGTTAAACAAACCTAGGACAAAAGTATTTTCCAAAAATCTTTGAAAAACAAAATTTTGTAAAAACAAGTCTAGTATTCTCATCTCTGCTAGGAGCTTATCTATTCCAGGTAAGACTTTGGAAATTCAAAACTCATCACATTTTGATTTTGAAAATTTTATAGGTTAGAGAGATGGAGCTGCTGTATGGTGAAACTTGTGCCCCCAATGCTGAAGGATGTCCCCGACTGCTGCAAGAGGCACTGGAGCGATGTGGATTCAGTGTCTACCCGGAGTACCACGTCTTCTTGGAGAAAAAGTCAGATACTATCAATGAGTACTGGGCAAGAGTGCTCATCGTCGGACTGAGAAACGCCAATAATCAGACATACAGTTTTGTGGGACCCTGCAGCTGGACGTATAGTCAGGCAGTGCACCTGGTAGCCTATAAGGCATTGGTGCATCTTCGCCATGAGATGCCAGAAATGGGGATGTTCAGAGCTACAAGATATATTCCAGCATATCCAATACTGGAGGAAATCCGCCGATATACTCCACCTTTGGCAGAAAATGACCCTGCGGTGGTGAACCTAGCTCACTTTGTGGAGGCACAGGATTCCCTGCTTCACTGTGCATTAGTGGAACTAGAAGATGTGCGCAAGGAACTACAGCGAGTGAAGACTTACTGGATCAAGCCACCAGACTCCCGACGCAGGCTCCTATTCCACAAGGAGGGACTACTACTACCGCCGCCACCACTGAAGCCCCGCCAGAGCCCCGCGACATTCAGGTGGTGAGCGAGCAGCCGCCCCACCCAAGAGACGTCGCACCGCCCGTGAGTACCTCAGCCGATTCACGACTGGAGCTGGGACTTCTCGAGTCATCCCAACCATACCGAGCCCGACGCCAATTGGAGGATCTATCATGGTTGAGGATTCTGAGGAGGAAGAAGACCCAGAGGAGGTTGAGCCAGTTGAAGAAGACGAAGAAGTTCAGATCACGTCGTAGGTCTTAGGGTTGTGTAGTGGCCTACCCTTAGCTAGCGACGTGTAAAATAAATAAGTAGTCGCCAGCTGTATGTGTGACATGTGTGATGTACTGAGCTATGTATGTGTGTGCTAGATGGTACACGACACCCCTTAGGTGTGCTTCGTGTCCACTTATTAAATAAAATGGCCCACCCGGCCTAGTGTGTTTTAAAAATCTAATCTGTCCGTACCCGCAAATCCCTCTCACCTGTCTTTCAAAATGCGAAGCCCGAGAAAGGATAAGACGTCTCGGTCGTCCCTCAGTAATGAGGGTAGATAAGCGTCTTGTCCCAACATAAAGGCTGCCCCTCCTTTTGCCCTATAAATACCCAGGGTCTCATTTCTCACCTCACCATCCCTAGTTGCTCCTGAAGCCAACAACCTTAGATTTCTCTCTTCTTCCTTCCAGCACCTCAAGAAGAAGCTATGCCCCGTGGAACTCTTTACAATGAGACCACCGCTTCTGAGCTAGCGGGATTTGTAGATATCCTGTGGACGGTCGCCCAGAGGGTTCTACGAGCCTCCCAGCGACCTGAGTACGATGTCTATCGGGAGGAGACCACCCACACGAATGTGTACTGGGCTGAAGTACACGTCTACCAAGACGGTGTCAACAGCGAGGCAAACTTCCACTTCATGGGCCGACCAGTGCCCGACCCCGACCTATCCATGCAGGTAGCTGCATGGGAGGCTATCTCCCGTCTCCATCAGATGATTACAAGCATGAACTGCAGAGCTTTTCGGTTCTACCCCAGCCGCGCTCTGGGAGAGAATCCAACCTTCGTCAGTACTGAAGAAGAGCAAGATGTAGCCGTGGTGCACCTCACCCGGTATCTGGTCGCCATGACCGAAGTCTTTATCCAGCTCATGGATATTCTCACCCTCACCCAGCAAGCCACTCCCCTTGTTCAGCCAAGATCTCGTGCCCGAGCATCCTCCGCGACCTCTACTCACCCCTCAGTGTCCGGAGATTCACCCATAGCAGGAATACCTGTAGTGGTAGATGGAAACCCTTTCCCTGCTCTTTCCCCGGAATACCTCAGGCTGTTCTCGGCATACGCGGCCTCCACCCGAGCCGCGCATCGTAGCAGGAACCCCCTTGCACCCCGGAACACGCCGGCGCCATCCGAGAATGGAGATATCCGCGGAGAGACACCCGCAACCCAGCCCCCCAGCCCGGATGTAAACCAGGTAGACTAGGTGGAGTGGAGTAGCCACTCCAAATAATAATAAGCCTGAGAACCTATTTTCTTATTGTTTGTAATAGGGCATAGCCCTGTATGAGTATTGTACTAGTGCCTTTAGGCACACCTAATGTAAATTATTGTGTGTTGTCTCGGTGTTTTATTTGCCTCTTGGTTGGCTTACCCCAACCGTTGGAATTTGTATTGATGCATTTGATCTTCGGTTTAGCGCTGCACCTAAACCCCGCTTTTCCCTCTTACCTCCTTGCGAAAAAAAAATACAAGCATCTGATGAATCAACCGGTGCTATTGCAGCAAGAAAGTGAAGATGAGCCATAACACTCTCAGCTCCGCAGCACGGAAGAAGGCAGCGGAGGCACAAAAAAATGCTCCACCACCTGTGATTCCAACTCACTCCCAAACATCAGTTAACTCCCGGAATTCTAAGGCACGCAATAACAAGCCCCAGAATAATAACCGTATGAAAACTCCTACCCCAGAAGACAAAGAAGACCAAGGTCAGAACTGCGTGGAATCTGACCACCCACCACCACCACCTCCACCGGCTGAACCAACGCCAGCTGAAATGTTTAAGATGCTGGGACAAACTTGTCTAGCCACCAACGCAGCAGTGCAACTAATGATGCAAGGTGGTAACTCGTCTGGGAAAGGAAATAGACTCTCAGAACTTCAGAGGACTTCCCCACCCGTCTTCGCCTGCTCGACGGAACCATTAGACGCTGACGATTGGTTGTTGGTTATGGAAGAAAAACTGGAGGTAGCCAAATGCGACGACAAAGAAAAAGTACTCTACGCTCCCCAATATTTACAAGGACCCGCCGCCGCATGGTGGAAAAGGATCAGGAGTACCCAACCAAGACACACGGAGATTTCCTGGGACATGTTTAAAGACATGTTCCGCAAGCATCACATACCAGCAAGCCTGATAGGAATTAAGAAGAAGGAATTCCTTGATCTCAAGCAGGGAACGATGTCGGTAACGGAGTACCTTCATAAGTTCACCCAGTTAGCTCGGTATGCAGGAAAAGAGATGACGTCCGAGAGTGCTCAAGTAGAGAAATTCATGAATGGGCTACAACAGATTCTCCAGTACCAGCTAGCCGCGCAAAAGTTCACGGAGTTGCAGGATTTAGTCAACGCCGCCCTGAATGTGGAGGATAAGCGCCGAGGGTTAATAGACAACCGGAAGCGCAAGAACGTCAAGACGATTGAGACAGGAGAACCACATAAACGGCCCCGTTATGAGAAGAAGCTGAAGCACAGATATTCAGCACCTCAGCAATACAGGACCGCTCCTGCTATACCCCAATTCAGCACCCGTAACTATCAGAACTATCAGAAGGGACCCTCCGGAAATTATCACTCTGGAAGTGCAAGCCAAAGCTCAGGAAGGACCAACTGCTATTCGTGTGGAGAACCTGGACACTTCGCTCGCGAGTGTCCCAAGAAAGCAAAGGAAACCCGCCGACCAGCGCCCGCGTCCAGAGCATGCTATGTCCACCCGGAGTCAAGGATCCAAAGGAACACCAAACTACAGCAAAGGACGCGTGAACCATGTTGATGCCGAAGAAGCCCAGGACGCCCACGACGTGGTGATGGGTACGTTCCCTGTTAACTCAGTACCAGCAACTGTTTTATTCGATTCCGGAGCATCGCATTCATTTATCTCAAAGCATTTTGCCGAGAAAAACCGAATAGGATTGCACCTACTGAAAACCCCCATGAAAGTCCGAACACCAGGGTCAGTAGTCAGATCTAAACACTACTGCAAAGATGTAAACATCTTTATAAGGGGGGTAGAGTTTTTGGCAGACCTAATTGTCCTAGTATCAGAAGATATTGATGTGATTTTAGGAGTGGATTGGTTACCTAAGAATAAGGGCATTATAAACTTCGAAAACCAAAACAGTTACCCTTACCAATGCCCGAGGAGAGACAGTTAAGTTTACTCCCAAATCACCCTCTCTCCAACCCAATACCCTGAACAATATAACCGCACCTGAGTTAGCCCAAGTCCCAGTGGCACAGGAATACCCTGATGTATTTCCTGAGGAATTGCCTGGAATGCCACCGGACCGAGATCTGGAATTTATCATTGAATTAGTGCCCGGAACGGCACCCATAGCAAAGAGGCCCTATCGGATGTCTGTCGATATGCTAATCGAACTGAAGAAACAATTGGAGGAATTGGAAGAGAAAGGTTTTATTCGATCGAGTGCATCGCCGTGGGGATCGCCAGTACTATTCGTTGAGAAGAAAGACAAGACTCTCCGCATGTGCGTGGATTATAGAGCTCTGAATGAGGTCACTATCAAGAACAAATATCCTCTGCCACGGATAGATGATCTATTCGATCAGATGAATGGAGCTCGAGTATTCTCCAAGATAGATTTGAGGTCAGGTTATCACCAGCTCAAGATCCGAGGACAGGATATACCCAAGACTGCCTTCACAACTCGCTATGGGCTATATGAATATACCGTCATGCCTTTTGGATTAACCAACGCCCCGCATATTTTATGAACTTAATGAACAAAGTATTCATGGAATACTTGGACAAGTTTGTAGTGGTATTCATAGATGATATCCTGGTATATTCAAAATCAGATGAAGAACATCGGCAACATCTAAGAGCAGTTTTGGAAACACTCAGAAAGCACCAGCTGTATGCCAAGTTCAGCAAATGCGAGTTTTGGTTAAAGGAAGTCGGATTCCTCGGACATATAGTGTCCGCAGGAGGAATAGCTGTAGACCCGAGCAAAGTAAAAGATGTGCTCGACTGGAAGCCACCAAGGACGGTAACTGAAATTCGAAGCTTCTTAGGTTTGGCGGGATACTACCGCCGTTTTATCGAAGGATTCTCAAAGTTGGCCCGACCCATGACACAGTTGTTGAAGAAGAATCAAAAGTTCGAATGGACGCAAAAGTGCGAAGACAGTTTTCAGGAATTAAAGCGAAGGCTAACGACAGCACCCGTGTTAACACTACCCGACCTCCGAAAGAACTTTGATATATACTGTGATGCCTCTCGACATGGACTTGGATGCGTGCTTATGCAAGATGGAAAAGTGGTCGCATATGCTTCCAGACAGTTACGACCCCACGAAGTGAATTACCCAACTCATGATTTAGAGCTAGCCGCAGTAGTTCATGCCCTGAAACTTTGGCGGCACTACCTCATTGGAAATCGTTGTGAAATATACACCGACCACAAGAGCCTAAAGTATATCTTCACTCAGTCGGACCTCAATATGAGGCAAAGAAGATGGTTGGAATTAATCAAGGATTATGACCTTGGAGTTCATTATCATCCCGGCAAAGCAAATGTTGTGGCCGATGCCCTTAGCCGGAAGCCAGCCTCAGTAAATTCTTTAATTCCCACAACCCAACCGAGGTTATGCAAAGAATTTGAGAAGCTTAATTTAGGGATGGTCAGTGAAGGTTATGTAGCCACCCTAGAAGTGACCCCCTCTCTCGTAGCGCAAATTAAGGATGCCCAAAAAGGACACAAGAGTATAGAAGGCATCAAGAAGAAAATGAAGATAGGAAAAGCAAGTGGATTCAGAGAAGACGACGAGGGCACCCTGTGGTTTGAAAATCGACTATGTGTACCCGCTTGCAAGGAGCTCAAGGAGCTAATTTTAAAGGAAGCCCATGAATCCCGATATTCTATACATCCGGGAAGCACAAAAATGTATCAGGACTTAAAGGAGGAATTCTGGTGGCATGGAATGAAGCGTGAAATAGCAAGTTTCATAGCCCGGTGCGACATATGCCAGCGTGTCAAGGCAGAACATCAAAAGCCTGCAGGACTGCTACAACCAATCAAAGTGCCTGAATGGAAATGGGATGAAGTCGGCATGGATTTCATCGTTGGATTACCAAAGACAAGAAAGGGATATGATTCGATATGGGTTATTGTCGATAGGTTGACCAAAGTGGCACACTTCTTGCCGGTAAAGACCACGCATCGAGGTGATCAACTGGCCAAGTTATACCTAGCTCGAATAGTCAGTTTGCACGGAGTACCCAAACGGATTATCTCAGACCGAGGTACTCAATTCACCTCCAGATTTTGGGAACAACTGCATGAAGCCATGGGAACACGATTGAACTTCAGCACCGCATACCACCCACAGACGGATGGACAAACAGAACGGGTGAACCAAATTTTGGAAGACATGTTAAGAGCGTGTGCCTTAACGTACGGTGATAGCTGGGAAGATAGCTTACCGTATGCTGAATTCTCATATAATAATAGCTATCAAGCAAGTTTACAGATGTCACCATTTGAAGCGCTTTATGGACGGAAATGCAGAACGCCCTTGAATTGGTCCGAAACTGGAGAAGGAAAAGTTTTTGGTCCAGACATTCTCCAAGACGCAGAAGAGAAAGTTAAATTCATCCAAGATCGACTTAAGACGGCACAGTCAAGGCAAAAGAGCTATGCCGATTCTAAGAGACGTGATATCATTTTTAAACCCGGAGACTACGTCTACCTACGAGTGACCCCTCTCAAAGGAACGAAGAGGTTTAACGTCAAAGGAAAGTTAGCGCCCCGCTTTGTAGGGCCCTTCAAGATAGAGGAAAGGAGAGGACAGGTAGCATATCAGCTAGAGCTACCTCCGGAGCTATCAGAAATCCACAATGTGTTTCATGTATCTCAACTAAGAAAATGCATCGAGCCGCCAACGAAACAAGTGCAGTATCAAGAATTGGATATTGGCAAGGATCTCACTTACAAAGAGCAACCAGTTAAAATTCTGGAAAGCACTGAAAGAAGGACAAGGAACAAGAATATCAAATTTTACAAAGTTCAATGGAATCACCATACCGAAGAAGAAGCCACATGGGAAAGAGAAGATTTTCTACAGGACAAGTACCCTCACCTATTCCAATCTGTAGAATCTCGGGGACGAGATTCGACTTAAGGGGGGTAGGTTTGTCGCGCCCTAACTTTTCTAACCTTGTATTAGCATCATTGCATTAGCCCAATCCGACCAAACCCCGCACACACGCACTCGGTCAAATAAAATCCTAAACGGGAAATCCGCCACTCCTCGGATTCTCCGAAAATTCTGGAATAAATCATAGAACATCTTAACAACATATCTAATCCAAATAAAGCATTAAATAACAATGTCCAGTTTAAAGATATCAAGGTATGAAATGGATAAACCGCAGTATTAAAAATGTCACCTTTACAATTAGGTCTCTGAAAATTTCCAGAAATAAACACAATATTCTTTGCATCTCTAGAAACCTCAGTGCATAAAATAATGAGCACAGTCCACCCCGCTGTTACCCATCGATCCCATTTAACCCCTCCAGTAGCTCTCGTCTCATCCTTGCACCATGAAAACCAATGTCATGTCTTCTGTGGCACTCACGTCTTAGCCTTGCACAGCCATACATTCAAACCCATCCCTGCAGCTCCCCAGTAAAGCGTCAATCCAACCATTCGACGTGTTCAAGTGTAACCAATCACCACGGAGCACGCAATGGCACCTCATGCCACCCTGGGTGCTTGCTGGCTGAGCTCTGACACCTCCCATGCCGCTCCACAGCATGCACCGCTGCTCCCCTCGCAACGCCGGCCACCATCGAGCCAAATCCGAGCAACAGCCGAGCTCAGACGTCCCACCACCACCCCTGTGGCCATCCCATCCCCAGCCAGCTCAGCGCTCGCCATTACTCACCTCGCCGAGTCGTCGCCTCACCGGAGCTGCACCTCACCCGCCACCTCACCCCAGCTGTCTTTCGTTCTCCCTGGAGCTCCAGGCCACCTTAACCCCCCGTCGTGTCGCCGACAATGTAGCGACAGCGGCACTCCAGTGAGCTCTTGCGCCAGCCATGGTGACCTCCCCGTCGCATGCCTATAAAAGGACAAGCCGAGCTCGCCGTGCTCAAGCACCAGCCGAGCTCCCCATTGTCTCCCTAAACACCCACCATCTCCTCCTCCTTAGCTCAACCACGCCTCACCCAAACCCTCTGGAACCAGCGCCACAGCAACTCCCGAACCAGAAAACAACCAAGGTAAGCAAAATAAAAAAAAAGAGAAAGGGAAGCAACTCCAGAACTTCTCTGCCGCCCCCAAATCGAGCTGCCGCGGCAGGCCCTCAACCTCTGCCGCGCCACCTTCTCTGCCGCAGCTCCTCCCCTTGCCGCAGCCCCTTGCCGCACTCCCTGCCGCTCTCCCTGCCGCGCCCCTCCTCCTCTGCCGCAGCGCAGCCCCTGCCTCAGCCCCCTGCCGCCCCCTTGCCGCAGCTCCCCAAGCCCTTGCCGAGCTCCTTCCCAAGCAGCCGACCAGCCTCCTTGCTTCTTGCTCTGAGCAGCCCCAGCTGAGAGAGTGAGAGAGTGAGAGAGTGTTCGTGAATGAGTGTGAGCTGCCGTGCACACTAGTACATTTTAGCTATTTAGCCAATGCTGGTCCTGTAGCATGTGTAGGCATTTTAGCCAATTTCCTCAGCACATTGCGTAGATGTTGGCCCTGTTGCATGTTTGGCCAATTAGCTCGCTTTCCCTTCAGCTCATTTGTTCAGTTGCTAGTCCACGCCGACAGCCCCACTTGTTTCTTGTTTTCCTCAGCTGCCCAACCAACTAATCCATTTGTCTAATCGGTTAGGGTCCTAATTAGCCAGCCCAAATCTCTCCAGACCTCCTTAAGTGCTCAAAACATTATTCTGGAACCCCGCGAGTAAACCCAAGTTCTGTTCCGAAAATTAGTTGCACACTAAAATTAATTAAGATAGGGTTAGTAGAGATTAGAAGGTAAGCTAATCCTTGTGCTTCTGGAATCAGCTCGCATGCAATATAATTCACCGTAGAGCTGCACCAGAGCACTCCTCATGCACCTTAAATATTAAGTACCAAGAATATCTGCTAATAGAACGCATGCAACATGACCAAGCTTCCCATCCAGTAGCATTTTCTAAGATGAGCTGTTCCGTATTTTAGCTAATGGCAGTCTGCTAGGGTTATCTTTTTGCTCTAATAATTAAAATATGTGCACGCACGCAAAACCCTAATTAGATCCTTTTTCTAATCACCCCAAAAATCATAATAGTTCCTCGAGTAATTTGGTATTGCATGTTGTTTGATTTTATCGGAATGTTGGATCGTTTCTTATTCGTTGTTTTTAATCAACGCGTAGTTGACGGAGAGACGTACGTGCGTCAGGAGGAACCGGCGTCACCTTCGCGTACAGAACAGGAACAGGACTTGCCAGGCAAGCATTCCCACCTTGATCATGCCGAATCCTATATTTTTACGAACTTTACTATTTCGTTTGTAAATCCTGAATTGCTATATTAATATCACGATATTTTATATAGTATTAGTTACTCCCAGTAGATGCACTGTCCTTAGGTCCGAGCTCCCTATCCTTGAAGCCCTAGGAATATTAGTCGACTATTTTCGAGTCGACAAAAATATTAGGATTTATAGGCTGTAAGCCCCGCTTAGCCCTGCTATAGTTAAAATAAGTTTTACCCAAAATTTTGAAAACCCTATTACGGTACAAGAAATAAAACCCTCGGATATACTGGGTTATCCGGGGTGACTTTTGAAAGAAGGGTCTGGCGAGACCCTAAACAAAATCGGAGATGTTTTGGATCCGGGCAAGAACGTTAGGAGCAGCCGGGGGCTGTAGAGGAATTGATAATGGCACATCGTCGAGGACGATCGTGAGTTGTGGAATGGAGTCTTGTTTGGATCAGTTAAGGACCGAGCCTAAAGTGCCGCTAAACCAGTTCCACCATCGTGCGTCCACATGTCCCTTATGGGAAGGACTTGACTTGGTACCCTGGCAAGTATTAGGGTTTGGACCCGTGGGAAGTTAGGAGTCGTGGCTAGGTGCTTAAAAGTCCTAGAGATCCACTGCCGCGTAGCGTTTGGGTGTTGATCGACACAAAGGTGGAGAGCCCCAATTTGGTGTCCGGAATTCGGTATCCGGGGCACGCAAACTTGGGTATTCACCTAGCGGGTCCAACTCTAGTATGGAAGCGGGCGACGGTCTCGTTGTGACCACCCTGCCAATACACTTCGTGATGTGTATCGTTAGCGCTCGGCAAAAAGGGTGAGTTCACATCTTGTGGGTAAAGCCGTACAACCTCTGCAGAGTGTTAAAACTATTCGAATAGCCGCGTCCTCGGTCATGGACATGAACTGGCAAGGCCACACGCTGGTTAGACCAGGTTTTGTTGCGAAAGATGGGAAAAGGGATTAAGGACGTGGGTACGATGTGCCCACAGTGTGCAATTTACGCTACAGGCTGGTAGCAAGGAATTGCAGGAGGAAAGGCTAGCCGTACTGTCCGGAGCAGTATGGGCCGAGCCGGGAATCAGGCGGGAGCTAGCCATGTTGTCGGGATAACAGAGGCTGAGCACCGTTCTAAGGACGCTAGCTGCACTATTCGAGAACGTGCAGGCTGAGCAGTGAATCGAGACGCTAGTCATGCTGCACGGGGTAGTATGGACTGGGCGGTCTCGACAGTGGATGAGCAAAACTCTTTAATTTTACAATGAGCTTTATAAAACCGCTTTCGAATCTATTATATCTGTATTTACATAAGAGCTTACTTTTCCGCACAACTATTAAACTAGACTAGAGCTGTTTACATTGCTATTCCCTGCATGAAATATCGCCGTATATTCTCCCCGGTGGGGAATAGCTTGCGAGTACATTCAATGTACTCACCTGGCTTGTTGATTTGGCCAGAAGAAGAAGAAGAGTTCTGCCTCGACGAGGAAGACACCGACTACGAGGGCTAGGGCGTTTCCCCAGTCAGTTGCCTGAGGGTTTGGCATACTGATGGGTCTATCTACGTGTGTTTATTTTCCGCTGCAAGACTTTTATTCGGCCAATAGGCCCTGTTGTGATAAAAGACCTTAATGGCTTGTATTGTAATAAAATCGGTATTGTGTGACGATGTTATCAAGTTCTTGTGCGTACCGGCTACGGATCCAGGGACCGGTACGGTAATCACAGGAGCGCACCCGGCCTTAAAACCGGGGGCGTGACAATTGGTGTGTGGTCGGATCGAACACCGTGATTGTGACCAAGGGGAACTTAATTTCCCATTCCGTTCTCATAACCACCCTGTCAAGTTGCTCGTACATTGAGTTGTCTGCTAAGTTGGCCCATGTAAATTTGTGCCTAACAAGGAAATCTTCCACATATCAAGGCTCTCAATGACAACACTGAACATAAAAGGCCAACAAGCATTAAAATTATCATTCTTCTTATCTTCTTGCCACCCTATGATATTAAAATCACCCCGACTAAAATTGGACTTGTCTCGGCGGTGCAACACATACCAAGTCGAATAGAAAGTTTTCTTTAAATTGTGGTAGAGTGGCACCATACACCACAATTGAACTCCACTAGGAACTATCTTCCTTATTTCTTACCCAAACTTTGACACAAAAATCTCCTTTTTTCTAAGGAATCAACATCCATAAATGTTGAAGGAAGGCATCAGTGAAAGATTTGTCGTACCATCTCTAAGATCCCCAGAAAATCTAACCGGTGTTCTTGAACAAGGTTAGTAATGCGACTATGTTTATCCAAATCTCGTAGACCTCTGCTAGTCCAAAAAATCCCTTTCATTTTTTACTCTTAGTGATACCTGTGTTGGTCTCTGGTCTCTTAATCACCACTAGTTTTAGTTTAGGTTTTGTTAACGCTACTTCTAAATTGCGAACAACATCAAATTCATCCTGTAAATCTTTTATACAAGTAATTAAGTTCTCCCACAGCCAAACAATCCCAGGGCTCCTCTAAACTATCCACGGTCATGGTTGCTCCCTTTCCCTTGTTTTTAACTAAGGAAACTAGGATCATAAACCTCTCATGATTTCAGCTCAGTGATAGATCGGCTAAAGTCTGCATTGGATCTACTCAACGAAATACCCACCTTAGAAATCGTGGACACTACGTGATCATCCGATAACTCTAAAATGGAAGTAACTTTTTAAATTGACGTACCTGTGGTCTCTTCCAGGTTCTTGATTTTTGCATGCAACCTGGCGAGCTACATAGTGTTGAGGTCCACATTTGACTAAGTGTGAATCCTATCACTGTACCACTGGTACGCCTCTCCCACTGGGTCCCGTACCCACTAGTACAGAATCGTCCATGTGAGGCGCCTTATCCGAGGCGGTTAAGTAAAAGCGCCACGAATAACATATGTCGGAAGCGGTTAGTATGAAAAAACCGCATCAAATAACGAGTTCGGGAGCAACCGCCACGGATAACGACCACATCCGAGGCTGTTAGAAATAAGTAACCGCCTCCAATGTTATCCGAAGGCGATTACTTATTTCTGACCGCTTCGGATAATGGCTATATCCGAGGCGGTTATATACCGTCAACCTCCTCGGATAAGTGAGTACATAACAGAGACAGTTGCTGATATATAACCGCCTCCATATAAGTGATATTCGAGGTGGTTATGTGGATTTAACCGCCTCCAATATGATTCACAGTACTAATTGTGCTACGCGAGCAGACATACGACTAGAGGAAGATATGTCTTAAATGTGGCGATTTGCTGGTGATTTTTTGAGCTATTTACTGGTGATTTTTCGGTGGAGAAGCTACATTTGGAAGAGTAGTTGGAGATAATACTTCCTTGTTGATTAGCGAAGGTTAGTGTTTAGTTTTTGAATCATTTTATCCAATAATTTGGTGATTTTGCTTTGTTTCTTGGACATTGAGAATATTTAATTATATGATCATAATTAGATTGATGGAGATGTTTGATTTATCATATGGTTGAATGCATATAAATTTAGTGTTAAAGTATGCAAATTTTGAAGGAATTTTGTGGGTAAAAAGAAAAAATGATGGATTTATTTTTGTGGCATATTTAATTTTTATATGCAAGAAGTGGTAATTTTGTTAGTTATACGTTAGTAATTGAAGAGAGTCGATGCATATTGGTTAGTTATATTAGTCAATTAGTACGGTTAGTTAATTATATTAGTTAGTTAGGTTAGCAATTATTTTTAAAATTCGGTTAGGTTAGTAATTGAAGAAATGTTAAACTCATGTCACGAAATCGATGCATTTCATATTTTTAACTAAAATTTCAACTTTCCATATGCACGGCTTAGATGGATCGATCTGGATGTACGGAGCTCGCAACACAGAGGCGTATAGAGATTGAGTGAGAGCATTTATGGCAGCTGTCGAGGCAGACATGTTGAGAGAGGGTAGAGTTGACACGTATTGTCCATGCCTAGACTGTGGTACCGTAAGGATTTTTGAGCCGCATCATATTGAGTACCACATCTTCAAGAGAGGTTTTAGGGAAGGGTATTCAACTTGGACCAAGCACAGTGAAGATCAAGCCATAGTATCAGATGATGATATTTTTGCCGATGAAGAAGCAACCGATATGCCATTTGATATCGGTTGTGATTCACACCATGAGATGTCCGATGATCCCGACTCGATGCCTGAGCTAGAACAGATGTTGCGTGATTTCGAAGGGCATGAAACCAACAGAGAGTACCAACAATTCCTAGGCTTGATGGGGGCCTCGGAGAAACCGCTATTCACAGGATGCAAGGCTAAGTTCACTTTGTTATATGCCGTGCTTAAACTATTGAAGCTGAAGGCGAGCAACAGCTGGTCCGACAAGAGTTTCAACGAGTTTTTGGGCCTCCTAGGTGACATGCTTCCGGAGGGGAATGAGTTACCCATAAACACATACAGAGCCAAGAAGGTGCTTTGTCCCTTGGGACTGGAAGTTGAAAAGATACATACATATCGGAACGACTGTATCCTATACCGGAAAGAGTTTGCGAAGCTACATTCATGCCCTGTGTGCAAGGCTTCTCGGTACAAGGGTAAGATTAGAGCAGAAGGAGCTGAGGAATTCGTCGAGGTGACGAAGGGGACTCCTGCGAAGATTGCTTGGTACCTGCCTGTAATCCCGCGCCTAAAACGTTTGTTTGCAAACCCGAAGGAAGCAAAACTGTTTCGCTAGCATGCGACGAGCGGAAGACATCCGATGGAATGCTAAGACACCCTACTGATGCTATCCAGTGGAGAAACATCGATAGGAAGTATCCTCGATTCGCTGCGGAAACTAGGAACGTAAGGTTTGCACTGAGTATGGATGGAATGATCCATTTGGCAACATGAGCAGCCGACACAGCACCTGGCCCATACTTCTCAGTATGTACAACCTACCTCCCTGGCTTTGTATGAAACGAAAGTACGTTATGATGTCCATACTTATCGAAGGGCCTAAGCAACCTGGTAATGACATCGACGTGTATTTCCAACTGTTGATGGATGATCTAAAAACACTGTGGAACACAGGAGTGTAGGTATGGGATGCGGACAAAAGAGAATACTTCACTCTGTGGGCTATGCTGTTCTGCACAATCCAAGACTTTCCCGCTCTCGGCAACAGCTCCGGTTAGACGGTGAAAGGACACAAAGGTTGTGTCATATGCATGGAGAATACCGTGAGCCTAAGTCTCAAGAATTACGGGAAAATCGTGTACATGGGTCACCGGCGGTTCCTACCTATAAGGCACCGTTACCAGAGGTGAAAGTCACAGTTCAACGGGAGAACGGAGAACGGTACGAAACCAAGGCCATTAAGCAGTGCAGAGATATTCGAGAAGGTTAGCGATGTCAATTCGTGCTTGGAAAGGGTCGGAAAAAAAAGGCCGCAGATGAGTCCGCATACTGGAAGAAGCGATCGGTGTTCTGGGACCTACCATACTGGAAGGATCTAGACGTCCGGCACTGCTTCGATGTGATGCACATAGAGAAGAATGTTTGTGACACCGTGCTGGGTCTACTGCTAAACATGAAGGACAAGACAAAGGATGGCGTTAAGGCCCGACTTGACATGGTTGATATGGGAATCAGGCCCGAACTGGTGCCTGTACTTCTGCCTAACGAGAAGACATGCATCCCCCCTGCCTGTTACACCTTATCTAAGGCCGAGAGAACCGAGTTTTGTAAGTTCTTGCATGGCGTGAAGGTTCCGTCGGGCTACTCCGCCAACATCAAGAGGCTCGTCTCGATGCGGGACTTGAAACTAATCGGCATGAAGTCTCATGACTGCCATGTTATGATGACACAGATGCTCCCAATTGTAATCAGGAATATTCTGCCGCCTAACGTCCGAGAAGCAACCACCAACCTGTGCTTCTTCTTTAACAAGATTTCACAGAAGGTGATGGATGTGTTCGAACTAGATGATCTGGAGTTAGCGGCGGCGGAGACTGTTTGTTAGCTAGAGATGTATTTTCCCCTGTCTTTCTTTGATATAATGATGCATCTCATCGTCCACATTGTGCACAAAATCAAGATGTGCTGGCCCGTCTTCCTTCGAAGCATGAACCCGTTCAAAAGATTCATGGGAATCTTGAAGCACTACATGCGAAATAGGTATTGACCAGAGGGAAGTATTGTCGAAGGTTATGCTGCAAAAGAGGTTGTCAAGTTCTGTGCTGACTACATGGAGTCGAACCAACCGATTGGCCTGCCATGCTTTCGACACAAAGGCAGGCTTGATGGTGTTGGGACCATCGGAAAGAAATCAATAACGGCCGATCAAGCTGGACACGCTCTTGCCCATTTCACAGTGTTGCAACACACGACCACCGTTGCCCCGTACATGGACGAGCACAGGGCAAAGTTAAGGCAAGA
This sequence comes from Stipa capillata, assembly GCA_019208055.1. NCBI lineage: Eukaryota > Viridiplantae > Streptophyta > Magnoliopsida > Poales > Poaceae > Stipa > Stipa capillata. The sequence continues at coordinate 23,977 of JAGXJF010005546.1, read as the reverse complement.
GCATCCAAATAGAACCGATGCATGGAGGACGAGAGAGCATAACAAAGAATTCAACAAGTGGTTCAAGGAGCGTCTTCGTTTAGGTGCCTCTAGTGACATGCTAACCTGGTATGCGAAGGGCCCAACATTCGAAGTCATCACTTGGCAAGGATATGACATTAACGGATACACATTCTACACGAGAGATCAAGATAAGAAAAGCACATTTCAAAATAGTGGGGTCCGCATAGAGGCTTCTAACATGAGCGGGAAACAGAGCTGGTACTATGGGTTCATCGAGGATATTTGGGAGTTAGACTATGTGTACTTCAAATTTTCATTATTCCGGTGCCGTGGGGTCAATTTATAATCTATGAAGGTCGAGAAGTATGGCTTCACAACAGTAGACCTTGAACGTATTGGATTCAAAGATGACCCATTCATTCTAGCCAATCAAGCTCACCAGGTTTTTTATGTGACCGACCCGGCGAAGAAGAATCTTCATATTGCCCTACAGGGTAAAAGGAAGATTGTCGGAGTTCAGGGTGTGGTGGATGAGGACAAATACAAGATCTTTAAAGATGCATCTCCGATGCAACATAGCATAAGAGACACGATTACCGATGAACCTAACAAAGCGTGGTACGTACGGGAAGATCATCAAGAAAGACTAGAGTTCGAAGAGGAAATGCCTCACAAAAAGAAAAGGATGAGGAAGCGGAGGCAATGAAATAATTTGAGATGTCCAAGTCAAATTTGTTGTCAATTTGAGAAGTACTTATTTTGTCGGTTCAAACATGTAAGAAATGTTTAATTACGTGCAAATGGTAATATATTATCGATGCCTACGTGCTGATCACGGTCATATAGCCTGCATGCTTGAGTACATATGACAGTTGAGATGTTCATGGTAATAGTTATGAAATTGTGATGAGGTATTTCGTATCGTGCAAGGTATTTTTGTTATTTGGAAGTTATCAATTTGAGATGGTCATGTGTGGATGATAATATCCCTTTGTATGTACTTGTGCTGATGGTATTAATATCTTGGAGATGGTCATGGTATAATGTCAGAACTGAATTGGCTGTCTTCTAATTGTCTGCTAAAGTTAAGAGATCTGGAATGAACTAATGTGTGCAGACAGTTATCGGAGGCGGTTGGAACGAACTAACCGCCTCCTTTGTAGATTATCCGAGGTGGTTGGAATGAACTAACCGCCTCCTTATTTTCCTAATCGGAGGCGGTTAGATCGGGTTAACCGCCTCGGATATCTTTGTAATTGGAGGCGGTTAGATCAACAAAACCGCCTCTTTTATCCTTATCCAAGGCGGTTAGATCGATTTAATCGCCTCCGATATCTCCCATATATCAACTCAAATTGCCAAGCCCCGCACGCATCAATTCAAACTGCCAAGCCCTTGCCTCCCACCGACTAGCGCCGCCGCCCCCGACCAGCGCCGCTTCCTCCCACCAGCGCCCTCTTCGACCAGCGGCGAGTCCCCGACCAGACACTCGGTCGGCGCCACCTCACCCCTCTCCTCTCGTTCGGCTGCTAAGTGCGGAGTCCTCTCCCGAATCCCGATCGCATCGCGCACTCCATCATGATCGCCTCCTCCTCCAGCTCCGGCCACGCCTACGCTGGCGCGGCATCAACTAGGTGGAGTACCCTCCAGTGCCTCGCGACGCGGTAGTACTCGCAAGTGAGCCGCCTCCACAATTTCTCTTAATTCGCCACCTCTGCTTGTTGCTCTACTTTGTTTTTGAAGGGTATTTGTGCTGCAGATCAACACATTTGGTTATTTTTATTTGGAAAGCATGTAAAATGATCTAGCGATTGTGCGGCTGTTTGGAAATAACTTATGTAAGTACTGTATATTGGAATGATCATGAGTTGTCAGTCCCGTGAGTTGCTTGATGTGATGTAGCATTATCAGTGAACCTGGAGATTGAGTAGATTATATATTGCAGTTTGATTTTTAACACTGTATGTTTAGGCTGATAGCACGTATGCGTAGAGTAAGTACTCAAATATATTAAAATTGTGTGATTCTGCATTTCTGTTAATTCTAAACTAAACGTTGGTTATGTTTCATTGTGTACTGAGAATTTTGCAATGTTCCAGCAACTTTGTTGCGGTGGAATGGGATAACTAGGAAAGTCCAACATTATATATTATTTACTTATGTAAGTTGTGATGAGGTTTTATTCACTTATAGAATGGAGGCGAACTCCCAGCCGCCCTCCCCTATGATATCGCCGTTGGGGTCGCCAAGACCGCCGACATCGTCAGGAAAGGGTTCTCGCAAACCAAGGAAGCCATCGGGGAGGCCGAAGGGCAGATGGGTAGTTGAGAGATTGGATCCAGTGACCGGAGTTCCTGAGCCGGAAGAAACCCGGAAGAAGTGGCGGACGTTATGCGGGGTGGTCGCCCGTTCTAGAGTTAGGATCACCCTCACCGATTGTGGTGAGCTGACACGGGAGGAGTGGAGGTCCCTATTTGATGAAGTGAAGGGCTCATTCATGTACCCGGAAGAAGTTGAAGCCGATTTCTTCTGAGCTACTATATTGACGGCTGGGAAGTGTTGGAGGAATTTCAAGCACAGACTAGTGAGGGACTATCTTAAGTAAGAGAAGTCGCCTTGTCAGGCATACCCGGATGTCTCCGAAGAAGATTGGGCAGAATTCTGCACTTTGAAGTCATCCGGAGAGTTCCAGGCAGATAGCCAGAAGGGGCAAGAGCTAGCCAGGAGGAACAAGCACCCGCATTATCTCAGCACCTTAGGGTACGTCGGTGCAAAGAAGAAATAGGCAAAGGAGGACGAGGAAGCGGAGAAGCATGGACGGCAGCCGGTGTTCTCGAATTTCAGTGACAGCCACATCCAGGACTGGTGCAGGGCGAGGACGAATGTGGATTCTTGTGATCAACGCGTATGGCAAAACCCAGAAGACGAGGAAGTCTATCAGAGAATGGTGGGGCTGAATGAGCATGCATCTCAAGGCTCGTTTGTGCCAAGTCGGGAGAAATACATACTCTCCAAGGCCATCGGCACCAGGGAGCCCTATGGATGCACTAGGGGTTTCGAAAATCTGGCAACATGGGGCAAAGCCTTCACCGGCGATACGGAGGAGGCACGTCGGCAAAGGAAGAAAGCAAGAGCCGAGCAGATGAAAGCGGAGATACAGTTGTCCCTTGAGGCGCAATTTGAGGAAAGAATGAGAGCCATAGAGGAGAGGCTTTCAGCACAATACCTGCAAGATAGGGTGCAAGTCGCAAGCCTGGGTGCCCGCCGCAGTAGCTGTGCCTCGGATGTGGACGATTGTTCTCCCATCGACCAAATTGGGGGTCCGACGTGGTGCAGGATGCAGATATAGTTCACTACGACGAACTTCGCAATGGACATCACGTATGGTCAAGTGTGGCCATCTACTCCCGGAACGGTGTTACACAGTGTTCCGTTAATGCCAGGTTTCGCGCGAGTGCAAGTTGAGTCAATCAACCCGACCTTTGCTAACTGTCCCTTGCCGAACGCGCGAGAATCTGATGAGATGCAATTGCTAAGCGACGCGGTCGGGTCGTTCGTCCAGTGGCCAAAGAAGGACACAGTCCTCGAATCAGCACCGAACGCACTGTCTGATCCTTCATGTTCGCCGGATCTTGGGATGATGAGGTTTTCACCGGTGGTTGCTCGATCTCCACCGGAGGTTTCGAAGCAGCTCACCCTTTCTTAGCCAATGCCGACAGTACCACATGTGGAGGTTTCTCATCATTCGCTACCCCCTCAACTCCCGACAGTACCACAAGTGGAGAGCTCAAGGCCAAGTCGTGTTCGAATGAAGAGTCAAGGGGCCACATCCAAGCTAAATGTATACAGAGCCAAGAAGTCTGCTTTGAAACTGGTGGATGATGTTGAATATCTTATGGCGGAGTTAGCTCGCCAACACGTGCCGGGACAACCTATGGTGGACGCTAACATGAACCTGGGCATAGCCTGCCGGACGCTTCATGATCATTACCTCGAGATGTCGAACAAGCCGTTCCCACATACAGCAGTCGGCGTCGCAGTCTGCTTCAAGGAGGAGCATTTGAAGCACCATAAAGGAAATATGTTTCCCGTGGATTTCTCTGACATCTTCAACATGTTCCACTTCCGTGAGCTGGACGCCAGGCTCATGAGATGCTTCACGCTGTAAGTCCTTACAACATAGCACTGTTTTATTTTATCACCGCTAAGTGCCTGCAATATAACTCATTCTTCTCCTATACTTAGATACATGGTTGATCTGAGTGAAAGAAGAAAGATTCACAACTCTGTGGGGTTCGGCGACCCACATTGATCTCGGCCCAAAGCATTGCGGCAAATAGGAACCTGATGCGGGATTACATCGTGCATTTACTCCATGAGTACTCCGCACGAGATCACATCTAGGTTGCCTATAACATCGGGTAAGCCACATCCTTTGCAAATTCTCATCATTCGACGGCTAAACATGTAATTACTTCGCATCGTATAACCAGGGGACATTGGATCCTCATCCTGATCGTGACGAAAGCGAATAATGTATATTACCTTGATTCCATGAGGCATAGCCTTGACTCGCGTAAGCAAGCGTACTTGGACATCATGCGTCTACTTGACGAGTGAGTACCAAAACTTTTGACTTCGTCCATGCCTATTCTTTCTTCTTCCCAAAGGAAAAGACAATTTGATGCTAATTGTTTTGAATCACCTAGAGCGTTTGACACGTATGTCAAACAAGGAGGGAGGCACAAGGAAAGAGTGCCCGTCGAGTTACGTCATGACTCCAAGTTTAAGGTATTCCGTAATGTCCTTGACTCCTCGGACTAATGCCATAATACTTCTGCCCTCTATACCTAATCGATATCCCTTTTGTAGTGCCGGCAACAACCCAAAGGGTCTGACCTCTGTGGGTATTATGTGTGTTTCCACATGGTAGCCCTTTGCAGCAACCCAAAATACCATGATCTAGCGGTACGAAACCATCACAACTACTAATGTCTAGTGTTTAATCATGCTATTCGCCCTGAGTGTAAGCTTCATGTTTTCAGGAAGGGGCGAAAGCCACGGCAATCAAACAGTTGGAAACTATGGACATCGCCCAGATCCGGTCGCACATCGCTAGCTTCCTAAACAAGGAGGTCATTAGTGCCGAAGGACGCTTCAATTTCTCGGCGGCAAGCTACGAACTTAGGATTGCGATTAGTTAGATCATTACTTAGGTTTCTAGTTAGATCATTAGTTACGTCATTAGTTCGAAAGCATCAAACTTTGTAGTTATCTATCCAACTTGTGGTTTGAAATGATAAGTGCACTTGATGTTTTTAAATGTCTTGTTCATTTTTTCTCTCAGTGCTAACGTATAAGTGGGTCTGACATAACTATAAATTTTCTTGTGAATGTCACTGTTTTACAAATGAGACTTCTCTATCAACAGATATCGTGTATGGAGGCTGCAATGAGTGGTTCTATTCATGTGAAGAACTTAAGAGAGGTTTACTTTTCTGAATTTGATCAATATCTGAGTTGTCAATTGAGTATATGTCACAAGTGAACAAGTTTTATAATATTATTTATATACGTATGTATGTGAATGTTTGAATTTATGTCTTGTGATCGATGCGAGAATGAATGATTGAATAGTGTGCTATATAAATCTATTGTATACGTGCTGTGCTTTGGATATTTCATATGAACTGTTTGCTTTTTCAGGGAGGCTAGTAAATCAGGTAAAATAATGCCTGTTTAAAAACATATCCGAGGCGGTTGCAACTTAACAACCGCCTCGGATATCTCACTTCTGCACGCGGTTATAATTACGCAACCGTCTCGGATAAGCTCTTATCTGAGGCGGTTGAGATGTGTAAACCGCCTTGGATAAGCAGTTATCAGAGGCGGTTATCCTCCGATGCATGCGCCCATATCCGCAACCACTCTGTGGAGGCAGCTCCTCGGATGTGCTATTTGAACCGTCTCGGATATCGATTTCTGTACTAGTGACCATTGGCATAGAGATGATTGCAGTTGTGGCATGATGTGTTGTGGTGGACAAAGCAGCTATCGCAACATCTATGGCCATACGTGCTGTATTTCCCAAGATATTAGCTTCCGGCCTCCTTGCTGTGATTCCATCGGCAACAGGAGCTACTACATCAGTCCTAGGGACCAGCTCTGACGTGAGGGCTGCCGTGGCTGCCCTTGGTGGTAGCGCAGCCACCCTCGCAGTCGCCACCGCGTCAGCAGCCGTAGACATCGCCGCCTTCCCAATAGCCTCCATGGCATCTGCAAGTATGGTCCAGCTCACACCGGCAAGCTCACCCTGGCATGCATCTACTCCGCTCACCATGGATAGTGAGATTTCGATCGCTACTAACTCCGTCATGGTCTTTGCGGCCGCTGCCGCGGTGGCGAATGAGGCCTCCACCCCTAGCACTACAAAGGCTCTCTCGATCCCAACCTCCTTTGGGCCGAGAGTGTCCCGCATGTCATGATCGACGGGTGAGCCATGGCTAGGTATGACACATGCACCCGAGCTTACCCTGTCGGCATGCTATGCAAACCTTGTCGGGGACTTTGACGTCAACTTGCCGCCGGTGTTACTATCTGATAGCCTGATGTTTTTATGTCTCTTGGGGTCCCTGTCCTCCATGTTTACATCCCCATCACTATAAATATTGTCATCATCTTTGTCTCATAAAAGGTCATCCTCATCAAAAAATTTCCATCGGTGTATCCTCTGCAACAGCCTCATCTGCATTCTCGAGCTTGAAGAAAATATCATACACATTACGTCCGACCACAATCTCGACGCCCTGACTTGGTATAAGATATGCGTCAATCTCAGCAACCTGAATATACACTATCTCTCTAGGACACGTGGAGACTATATCTATCACGATAGTAACCCCTAGGGATCGACCCAATAGCCCATAGTCTCAAGTAATCAAAGATTTTGTATGGCACTCCATATACATTAATCCATACCTCAGTTAATTCCAACTTTGGGTTGATGTTGTTGAAAATTCATCCACTTTCCAAACAATGTCATATGCCTTGCGTGTGGATCTCCTCGATCCGCTGCAGGCATTGTAGCTCCACTTGTGATGGAAAATGAGCCATGAATGCCCCTGGACCATGGTCACACCTCCCAATCACACGAAACCAGAACCGTCCCTCGGAGTTCTGCTTTGACTTAGTCCCGAGTCATCTCCCCTTTCATTACCTGGACAATATTGGTTCTACTGTGGTCATTAGAGGCCTTAGGGGCATCAGAAGGGGGGATTAGGAAAATACCCAAGACATCGACCTTGTATCCACACATGCTAGCAATCGGTGTGACCCGCATTGGGCAGTCCACAACCCCGTGACCCCTGAGTTTACACCATAAGCACTTTTTTGCACATTCTTTGTGCTTCCCTGCCGACGAAGCAGGCGCTGCCTCACGTTGCATGGCCTGATCGAAAACTGCTGTGCATCGTGTGGCCTGACCTAAAGCAGCCAATGCACGCTGCATTGACGTAGGGGCCATCGCATGTCAACCCGTTGGTGTAGCAAATGCCGCTACAAGAAGTGGCGTAGCGGTGTTGTGTGCCGGCTGCGTACCCACTGGATGATGTGTAGCAAATCTCACTTCCCCCTACGTGCCAGCCATTTCTCGTGCCAACTGGTTGCCCTGGATGCCCAGCTGGCGGTGGGGCACCCACTTCTTCCTTGTGTAGGGAGCCTGACCTTTTCCCGTGTCACCGTGACCTTCGTGTCTTGCTGTGTGTCCTACAACATCGACACTGCCACCAGGACCCATTAGAAACCTACTGCCATTGTCCATGGAGCTCCAAACCAGTTTAGTGTATGTGTTGGGTGTTTAAGGTTTGTGCGGCGTGACCACAAGTTGGACAAGAGGCTACATATCAAACGTGTTCTAGGACTTATGGGTTAAGCCGGGCTCATTTGCATGGGTGGGCTGGGTTCTGCCACAAGCCTAGGTGCCAGCACTGGCAGCATATGCACCGTAGCCACCAGACCCGTCCGTTGTCTCCCATTCGATTTTTGAAAACCTAGGTTCACATGCGTGAGCTTCGGATCAGTGGTGGCACCGGTGAGCACGTTGGTCAACCATACCACCAGTGTTCGCCTCACCGGAGGAAGAGGGCCACGCCATGGCAAACATGGTCTCGCACCTCACCAGTGGTGCCCAATGGAGCACCAGTGTGACCAGAGTTTTTTGAGGTCTGACCACCGCCCATCCTTCGTCATCCCCACTAGCGCGTGCTAAAACAACCAGCGATGATCCCAAAGAGGACAGGGACCGTGACACGTCAGAGCTATTGGGAATAGATCCCTTGCCCACGTCGGCCACCTCCCATAGCCTAGCAATTAGAGAACATGAAGACTCACCTTGTGTGTAGAAGGAACTCAGACGTGGTGGCATGATTGACCTCATCGAGGAAGTGTTGACGGACCTCCTCACCGGTGATCTCATCATGGATGTGGGTGAACACCGTTGGACCTCCTACCCTCCACCGTGCCATTATTGGGGCGAGCGTAAGGCGCCTGACACGATCACCTCTCATGTTATCATGGTGATGCGCCATCTCAGGAGTGTGAGATTGTAAGAGCATACACGCACATATCAAAGCCAAATGAGAGATGAACCCGCTGCCATCGACACTATGTGATGAAGGGGTAGTCACTAAGGCTGGAACATATGGCACTGTCGTGGATTACAAAATTATTTGATTGCTGGACATGTGAATTTAGGAGGAATAGATCATATGAGTTGAGGGTCTAGCTCACAACATTTTAATAACAGAGAGGGCACATAATAAGGGGAGAATTGTTCTCTTGACAACATCTCAAACCTTCATTGTAACTTGTGGTATTATCTCTAAACTAATTTCTCATGATTTCTCACTAACCAAGCAGGGGAAGAAACTTCGCTCTCAAATTTTCACATATAATTCTCATTAGACATCAAACAGAGGATAGGGACCAAAAATCAAGTTTCCATGCCTAATCCCTCCGCAAACTCTCTCATGAACTCTCATTCCCCTTCCATAAAGTTGCCAAACAGGCCGTGATGCTCTCTTTTTTCTTAGCATGTGTTGATAGTGCTAAGAGCAAGAAACAAAAACAACAAAGAGTGATACCGTAGAGAGGGGGGAGGGAAGTTAGATGCTAAGAGTTGTTGCTACTTGAACAACGTGTTTGGTTGGAGGGAATTAAGAGGGAATGAGACTTTACAGTTGTTGGGTTCTAAAGTCATCTTTTGCTTGGTAGACATGAGAATTTAGGAGGATTGGGCATGGGAGTTGAGGATCTAACTCACGCTATTTTAATAAGAGGGAGGGATGAAAATTAGGTTGGAGTTGTTCTCCTGAGAACATCTCAACTCTTAATCATAACTTATGATGTTATCTCTAAGCTAATTCATCGTGATTTCTCATTAACCCAATATGAAAAGAAACTTCCTTTTTAAATTCCCATTAGATACCAAATAGACAATTCAGACCAAAAGAAAATTCCTTCTAAGAATACGGGCAACCAAAAACGATCAACTAGTTTTTTCTTCTAATTTTAGTGGAATTTCTATCGTACGCTTCATTTTCGATGAGGCTGAGGTTGTGCACAAGTGCGACCACTGCCACTAGGAAAGTCGAGTCGTCATCGTGGCATGCCCCCACTGACGAATAGTTGCTCCACCATTATCCTTGTTCTTTTGCTTATAACAAGGAGATGTACTAGGCGCCACCTCTTTTTAGTGGAGTAGAAGTAGGACTGGTCGACGTTGATTAAGAAGAAAACTATGGTGGCGACGATGGATACAACAGAGGTCCTAGCACAAGATGCAGCACGAGGGAAGGTTGCGATAAGGGATCAAGAGGAAGGCACCATGTTCACTGGCGCAAAACTATTGATGAGGGGCAGACAACCCACTGCCGAAGGGTGTCGACAGTTGGTTTGCCGGTTCCTACTCAAGTGGAAACATCACGTGCTATGTAACGGAAAATAGAAGATATGGGCTAATACATGTTGCTCATTTGATTTGCCCTAAAATTTCACCGAAGTCTCTTAAATTCTTAATTGAATATCGTGTAATCAGTTCCGAATTTTATTAGACCTGTTCAACGATGTTTCTTCAATTAACTATCGGAAAACGACGTTTCTGCAATATTTTTTCATACAAGTCCAACGTAAATTCTTCTTTCTTCAACATAAATAATAGCATTACGATTTACCACTCCATCCGTTTGCATTTAAAGAGTTGCCAAATTTCGCTGAAATTAGGGGTTGCTCGCTGACGCATGAGTGCGCAGCGTGTGATCCCAAATTTTCGCTGAAATTAGGGATTCCTAGACTAAACAAGCAGTGGCACCGTCTTCCCTCATCTTCTCTCCTCCTGCTCCTGCTGAGTCGAACTTAGCTGTTATTATTCCTTTCTAAGGTGGCAGCAGCCAGACACTGCCTTCCTTGTCGCCTCCTTAACTCATCCTCCTCTTGTTTCTCTCTCTCCCCCATCTCTCTCTCTAGTCTAGCGTTTGCTTGCTCCCTAAAGCCAAAATCTCCGCCAAGAAAAAAGCCCCATTTCTCTCTCTCTCTCTCCCCGTCGGCTCCAGATGGTGGTCTCTATCTGTTCTTGAGGCGGTTTCCGGAGCATTTGCTGATCCGGCTCGCTGTCCTTAGAATCCGGCCGCTGCCTGCTCGTCGGCCGTCGTCTCCTCGCCGGCCGGCGCCCGAACGGTGGGCGGCGGAAAGCTGCGACCTTGGCCGGATCTCGGGGAATGCCGGCGGTGGGTCGCTCCGGTGGACGAAGAGAGGTGCGTTTCTCGGATCCAGCTTCTTTTGTTCGAATCACAAGCATACTCCTCTTGAAACCGTTCATCCCGAGTCGGACTTCTTGATTTGTGTATTGTGTTGCCGATGTTTCTTTCTTTCTTTTTCTCTGGATTAACAAGAGGGCTTTTTCCCTCATTTTCTAGAAAATTTGCTCCTTTTTGCTCTAATTATATATTGGTAGCTGTGGAAATGCCTTGAACCTCACAAATAAAATGAGATAGAATACAAGGTGTGTAATTTCGTAGCAGGCAAAAAGAACGAGATCAAACAGAAACTCTGAATATTCACATAAATCCTCATTATTTTATAGTACAGTAATACAAATTAAAATAAAAAATGGGCACCCGTTGCCAACCTTCTTACATCTCCCTCAACCAGACACGGTGGTTCTCTCTCAGACACGGTGGTCCATACCTCCTCCCAAGCCTCACACCACCACCTTCCCAAATTGGCGCCGCCGAGCACTGGCTCTCTCTCTTCGCCTGCGCCGCCGAGCACGCCTCAGGCCACGACCCGAGCTCTCCTCCCCCTTCTCACCCCCTCTGCTGCATTGGCGTGGACTGGAGAACAGGAGATCCCGCTGATTTCTTGTGTTGGTAAGGAAGCCCCAACTAGCTTGGATTGTTCTTCCCTTGCTGCGAGCTCAAATCCAGTTCCCCGTTTCTTTCAAAAAAGCATCCATTGTTGGGATTCAGTCTACTGGTTCGATTCGCTTCTTCAAGATCTCAGTGGGGATCCTGTGATGTGACCCCATAGGCTAGGATTCGTTCAGTTCTGAACGCCAGTCCATCCCTCTTTTGGTGCAGCTCTTTTCCATGTTTAGATTTTAATGTCCTTGCCATATAGTTTTATTAAATACCTGCATATTTCCAGATCCAGCCATCTCCCAAATATTGGTTTCGTTGTTCTTGCTTATTAGCTCAGTCCAATGGATTATAGCTTGTAATTGTACACGCCATCTCAAACATTGCGCACATTCTTGTCATTCAGGTCAACATCATGATGGGGAGGAGGAAGCTGCAAGTGGCAACCTTGGTGGGTTTATGTTTCTGGTCATCCATTGGCATCTGCAAAGCGCAGCCCGCTGACAACTACCTCGTTGACTGTGGGTCCGCTAAGAGCACCACGGTCGGCAAGAGGAACTTCGCTGCCGATGGGGCGTCTCCGGTGACAGTGGCGACCTCCCAAGAAATCCTTGCTGGCACCTCAGCGAATGGCGTGTCCTCGTTTGATAACTCGGCGCTTTACCAGACTGCCCGCATCTTCACCGGCCCATCATCCTACACTTTCCCGATCCAGAAGCAGGGCCGGCATTTTGTTCGTCTCTACTTCTTCCCCTTTATCTACCAGAGCTATGATCTCTCCACCGCCAAGTTCACTGTGTCGACACAAGATGTGCTCCTGCTTAGTGACTTTCAGCAGCCAGACAAGACTGCACCACTGTTCAAGGAATACTCTTTGAACATCACCCGTGACAAGCTTGTTATTTCCTTCAAGCCGTCAAACGGAATTGCATTCATCAATGCAATTGAAGTGGTTTCTGTCCCAGATGATCTCATAGCCGATGTCGCCCAAATGGTCAACCCTGTGCAGCAGTACAGCGGTTTGTCTACACAGTCATTGGAGACAGTTTATCGCGTCAACATGGGTGGTCCAAAGGTCACTCCAGACAATGATACCCTCTCGAGGACTTGGCTGAATGATCAAAAGTACATAGTGAACCCCAGTGTGACCAAAACAGTTGTTTATGGCAAGAAAATCAATTACAAGAATGGTGGAGCAACTGAACAGACAGCCCCTGATATTGTCTATGGTACAGCTACAGAATTGGCAGCTTCAAATACATCCAATGCACTTTTCAACATGACATGGCAGTTTGATGTGGATGCTGGCTTCAGCTATTTGATCAGATTTCACTTCTGTGATATAATCAGTAAAGCACTTAACCAGCTCTACTTCAATGCATATGTGGGGGGCTTCTTTGCACAGCATGATCTTGATCTCTCAGAGCAATCAATGAATCAATTGGCTACAGCTATCTATGTTGATGTGGTTCTTTCATCTAATGATGCATCTAGCAAGCTCAGCATCAGCATTGGTCCATCTACCTTGAACAACGCATTGCCTGATGGGATTCTGAATGGTCTTGAGGTTATGAAGATGAGCAGTGGCTCAGGTTCTGCTTTTACTGTTGGATCTTCTGGTTCAAACAAAAATTTGGGTGTGATTCTTGGCTCAGTCCTTGGAGTTATTGGACTTATGATAATTATCCTTGTTGTGGTACTGCTTTGTTGGAGGAAAAAGACTGTGGACAAGCAGCACTCGAAGACCTGGATGCCTTTCTCTATCAATGGGCTCACATCTATCAGTACGGGAACAAGAACTTCTTATGGTACAACTCTCACATCAGGTCTGAATGGAAGCTATGGATATCGCTTCGCCTTCAATGTGCTCCAAGAAGCAACAAACAATTTTGATGAGAACTGGGTCATTGGAGTTGGAGGTTTTGGAAAGGTCTACAAGGGAGTGTTGAGGGATGACACAAAGGTTGCAGTGAAGCGAGGAAACCCGAAGTCTCAGCAAGGTCTCAATGAGTTCCGTACAGAGATTGAACTCCTTTCACGTCTGCGTCACCGCCATCTGGTATCTCTGATTGGGTACTGTGATGAAAGAAATGAGATGATCTTGGTCTACGAATATATGGAGAAAGGGACTGTCAAGAGCCACCTATATGGTTCAGACAACCCCTCACTCAACTGGAAGCAGCGCTTGGAGATCTGCATTGGAGCAGCAAGAGGGCTACACTATCTTCATACTGGTTCTGCAAAGGCCATTATCCACCGTGATGTCAAGTCTGCAAACATCTTACTTGATGAGAATCTCCTTGCGAAGGTTGCTGACTTTGGGCTATCAAAGACAGGGCCTGAGTTGGATCAAACTCATGTCAGCACTGCAGTGAAGGGTAGCTTTGGGTATCTTGACCCTGAATACTTCCGAAGGCAGCAGCTGACCGAGAAGTCAGATGTCTACTCCTTTGGTGTTGTTATGCTCGAGGTGCTTTGTGCAAGGCCGGTGATCGACCCTACACTCCCGAGGGAGATGGTGAATTTGGCTGAGTGGGGGATGAAGTGGCAAAAGAGAGGAGAGCTGCATCAGATCGTTGATCAGAGACTTTCTGGTACGATCAGGCCAGATTCTCTAAGGAAGTTTGGTGAAACAGTAGAGAAGTGCCTGGCAGACTACGGTGTGGAGCGGCCATCGATGGGAGACGTCCTCTGGAACTTGGAGTATGTCCTGCAGCTCCAAGATGCAGATTCAACAGTATCAGACGTGAACAGCATGAACCGGATCGTTGACCTCTCATCACAAGTTCAACATGTGGGTGCCCTTGAGAGCATCAGCGTGACAATGGCAGAAGCTGGAGCTTCACATGAGCCTGATCACGACCTCTCTGACGTGTCGATGAGCAGGGTTTTCTCTCAGCTAATCAAAGCTGAGGGAAGGTGATCGAAGGTGCATCAGATGATCTGTAATAGGGTACTGGTAGAAAGTGAGCAAGCCTCGAAAATTGTTTCGTGTTAAAGTTTACTTGAGATACAATGTGTAATTGGTTGTTTCATCCTCTATAATTGTACTGAACAAGGGTTTCAATTCCTTACGGGCCTTAGCCACTGTGAGCACATACTTCAGTAGATAGATCTTTTCTTGTATTGAATCTGTTCGGCTGTAGCAGGTATGTGCTGATCTGGTGAAATGCTGGATGTCTGAAGCTTGCTGGTTTGCAACCACTCCATCCTGGCATTTTGTATGCCTGGCTGTGTGTGGATACTCTCTTTTTTGATGTATTTCTTTGCAGGAAGCGGTGCACTGTTCTCTAACAAAATGTAATTCAGAGTGGCTGTCTCATGTATACACTCGCTGCTGTTCAATCAGAAATTCTGAAATATGAACCCATGCGTTGTCAGATTATATGCCCCTATATCAGAATGTGTTACTCGATAGCTCTAAGTACCGTCAGTGTAGGCGTGCCGGGGCACCGGCCCGTCGTATCTCAGGGTACCTCTCCTACGTAGATTTCCACCGGCCGCCATGGGAGAGGTGAGAAGTAACCTCTGGTTTTCTCTCAGTTTTTGGGAGGAAGGCGACTAGAGCGCCGTGTGGGCTGTGTGCAGCTTTTGGGTGTGGCCATGGGCTTGGTTCCTTGGTTAGTTGGTTTTGTGAACTAGAAGGCCCAATGACCCACAAGACAAGACAAATATCAAGCCCTACCTCCTGACCAGATGGAGCGGTTCAGTGGCGCGGGCCAGGTGAGCAGCGGCGGCGCATCGGTCGGCGGCAGGTGCCGCAGCCGTGCAGGCGAGCAGCGCGCGGTGCATTGAGGGCATCGGTCGGCGGCAGGTGCCGCAGCCTTGCAGGCGAGCAGCGGGCGGCGCATTGAGGGCAGCAGCCAGCGTTGTTTCTTTGGCCTATCATCCCCTAGTTATCCAATCCCAAGTTCCGATTTGCCAAATCTTGATGCTACAAAGTGCATCAAGGTAACAACTTCTGCAAAACGCTAGTTCTTGCTAAAAAGAAAAATGCTTAGTAGTTTCCGATGGTACAATGGGACTGCACTGCAGTGTAGTATTATGAACCTCCGACGCTTGGTCGATTTGTGCCTTAGTTATCGTTGTGGCTTAGACAAATGTAGATTTGATGACTCGTCATGTTGTGTTCTATGTTTTGGTTGTTCTATCACATAAAACTTGAGATCTCGATGTAATTTATGGGTGTCTCTAATTTTTTACGGTAGTCGAGATGACCATCTTTAATATACGTGGTCCTTTCTCGTAACATCTAGAACGCTCTTCATCATCTCCTACAGCGTCTCTCATGATAGACGCCCCGCTCCAGCTCCAAATCTAGCGTGTTTCATCCGGACCAAGAAATGAATGGAAAAAACACGAACTTCCAACTTTCTATCTTTGTTTTCTCCCGCTTTCAACCACAAACTTTTCCTTGAAGTCAATCAAGCTTTCAACCTGAAAAAAAAATTGATGCAAAGCTTTCAACTAGACTACCTACATGTTTCAAGTACTTGAGCCAAAGCTTTCAACCTAAAAAAATCAAATTGAAACTCGAATTCGTCCTTAGATCCAAGCTTTTAACCCCCTTCCGCACCAATTTTTGGATCCATCTATTATACATTTCTACAAAAATTTAAAAAATCAAGAAAAACCTAGATCCATGCCTTTTCTCTCCTACCTACCTCCTCTGGGACCTCCTAATACATCACCAATGGTGGGAGGGCAGATGTGGCGGTGCCGATCATTTTGTGGCCGGCGACTGCACACAGTTGGTAATGTGCCATCTGAGTCCCTGGGCGGTGAGAGGAGAAACGTGGCACGCTTGTCGCTCCAAAGGAAGAGGATGGCAAAGGCACTCCCCATTGGTCGCAATAAGTAGGGAGGGAATAGAGAAGGGAGGCGGTGAGAAATTTCGAGATGAAGGACATAGAGGACTCGTTGCTTGGATGGATAAGGAAAAGGGAAAAAAGGAAACATGTTTCAGAGGTGGGCCCTAGCGGAAACAAAAAGGGGTGTGCGTGGATCTTTGCTTGCGTTGGGCAAGGATTCATTCGCACTCGCAAACAATCATAAAACAACGTTTTCGGTATTTTACCCCATGAGTTATGCTCAATGTTGAATTACGTTTTGTTCGCCCTAGGTCTCTAGACATCCTAGCTTCACTGCTGTACCAAATAGTAGCATAAGTGACTATACACAACATAGTTTGATTTAGCTATTATCCATAATACAATTTATCTTTTTGTTTCTCATGGTTTGATTTTTAATCTAAAATTCTATGGCATGATAGATGTACCTTGCGTCAATGTTATTTAGTAATTCCTGATCTCTCGAGTAGTAGATTAAGTCACTCTTCACTTTAGAATTTGCTATTATTTGTATTAGAATTTGCGCTTGTGGTATTTCAATGTGAAAGTGCAACTAAG
This sequence comes from Stipa capillata, assembly GCA_019208055.1. Taxonomy (NCBI): domain Eukaryota; kingdom Viridiplantae; phylum Streptophyta; class Magnoliopsida; order Poales; family Poaceae; genus Stipa; species Stipa capillata. The sequence continues at coordinate 7,155 of JAGXJF010005546.1, read as the reverse complement.
TCCTAAGTGTGATTTTAATAATTAATGATAATTGCTATGTACTAGCGATTTTCTTAAGTTGGATATAAATTTATGCTTCATAGGTGATGCATGAAGAACATGAATACTACTATAAGCCAAGAGCTAATCAGATATTTTCACCGTGGATCAGGTTTAGTAGCTCGTTTTTCACTCTGCATCAGGTTTTATGAATTGCGTCACTTAATATCAGTGGGCCCATTCGAAGTTAGCACTTTGCACCATGTATACGAGTCTGGAGAAAAACCAGCCCGGTTTAACCCCTGTCCCACCCGAGTGCCTCTGTTGGATCGTTGGCCTCCCGACAGAGGGGGGGTGAATGTCGGATTTGAAATTTCTCTTTCAAGTTCTTCACATACACAGTCACATACAAGACTGGTATGATTTGATTGAAATCGCAGCGGAAAAGACCCCCAAAAGATTACGGCCAAGACACGAACAGAGCTTGAGAGAAAAAGAAATCAGACCCTCAAACAGCACGTCCGGACATTCCGGACTAGATAGTCCGGACACTCCGGATGTACAGAGTCCGGAGACTCCGGGTCAGGGTCTGGACACTACGGATGTATTTCCGGGAAATGGGTCCTCTCGGAATGGTTTCCGGACACTCCAGGTTGAAGTCCGGATACTCCGGAGAGATGGCTCCTGTTGGGATGATATCCGGACCTTCCGGGTCTCAGTCCGGATACTCCGGATGTACCTCCAGAGAAATGATTGCTCTCGGGAGGTGGGCCGGACACTCCGGGTTCAGGGCCCGGACACTCCGGGTATTGTACACCCGGACATTCCGGGGTAATTTGTCCGGAACCTCCGGATGTGATCCAGAATTTCGAAAACCCTGATTTCCGACGCAACTTTTGCCACAATTTAAAATCTGTCTAACCAAAAGAAGTGAAACTTTGCAGATGAGTTTAGGGATGCCTTGTGACTATGAATCAAGTGATGATCCTCATAGAAACGTCTCAAGGCACAACCTTTTTCATGATCTTCCTAGAACACCTCAAAAATTGGACGAAAAGAAAATCTTCGATTTCTAGTTGCTCATGAGGATTCTTGATCTCAAATCAATAGACTGATCTCTCACATATCATAGCAACCTAATCCATCTATCAAATCCCAAAGATTAGCCCCCAAGCAAGTCAATTGCAAAACCCCAATTCTTTCTTCTCTTGCAAGCAAACTCAAAACATGAGAAAATAGATTGATTTCTTGGATATGCTAGGATGGAATCAAATAGGACGTGATTACTCCATCACTAACTTGCCATATCAAGAATCAACTCACAAGAAAAGCAAGAGAACAAAAATCAAAAAGCTAATAGAGAGAATAGCTCAAGAACACATAGAGATTGAAGAAATCTTTTTGTATTGATTTTCGTGGGTTTTTCTAGGGTTTACAAGCCTCTCATGATTAGGCCAAAGCACTTCTAAGTGTAGCTCTTAGCACAAAGCTCCAAGGATTAAGGGTTAAGAAAACCCCCATCCTCTATTTATAGTGGGGAGGGACAACCCCCTCTTCCACTCTTGGGCCTCATGCCCTAATAGGCCTAACTACCTAGCACGCATCCCAAAGCGTCTAAATAGCTTAGCCACCTCTCGATTTTTCTTCCACCCTAAGCTACCAACCCTAAACCGCTTCCGGCCTCCGCCGCAGTTTCTTGGTTGAGCTTCGATGATTTCCGCGTTTTTACCAAAACCCCCTCGCACTGACTTGGTCTTCAGTCTCATCTCCACCCGCTTTCTTGTCCTCCGCGTACATGTTTTTAAGCCGCACGATGTCGTCGCCACTTCCTTAACCGCATCTCAGCCCTCCAAGCCACATGCCGGTCCATATGGCCGAACCATCGCCGCACCCAACTCGCACCTGCACACAATAGACCAAGCAAAGCGTTGCGAGCACAAGTTTTCCACTTGACCCAAGTCAGTCGAGAAAAAAATCTCTCATACACTCAATTTTTCCTTGAGACAAATTGAGAAACTCAAACAATCAATCACATTACAAATAATTCAAACCACAAATTCAAGCAACCAAACATTCAACTCCTCACAAGATGGCAAAATATTCATCACAACTATTGTCAAAGTCAACACATGACTCACAATCTCTCCCTTGATGAATATATTGCCAACACTTCTCAATCAATCAATTTGGAGTTGGTTTAAAGATTTAGAAGCAATCAAGTTGCAAGAAATATGCGATAAGAAACTCCCCCTCACTCCTACAACTAATGCATGATCCACTCCAATATCCATTTGAGATTAAGTTCAAAAATGCATGCCCAGGGTATGATTAATCTAGTTCTCCCCCTTAATACTTCTCCCCTTTTGGCACTATAGTCATCAAGGAACCTCACGCCTCCCCCTGGACTATGCAATGATGGCATATCAAGACTAAGCATGTATGCATTGAATGGAATGCAATTTTTTTTAATTTTCAGGTTTTATCGAACTTTGAGAATTATCCAAAATAAAACACAATAAGTGCTAATATGCTAGATAGTTGCTCATCAAACCATAAAAGACATGTATAACAAGAAGAGCAGCTAGCATCAAGTTCTTAGCATATTAAAGGTTTCACTAATGATGAGTTCCAGACTAGGTAATCACAAAGACAATGAATCTAAGCATGATTGAAGTATTACAACCTAGCGCTAAGCCATGACTAGGAGGACAACCGATCAAGATTAAGACCAAAATACTCTACCACATGCTGAATTAAGCAATCACATGATTGAATGGATTAGGCACAACCAAAATACAACCTCATGCACGAGGAAGTATCTTGAGTGATTCATCCTGACTTTTTCACATTGAGTCCATATGATTATTTGGACTAGCCACAACCAAAGTACTACCTCCTGCACGAGGAAGTACCTTGAGTGATTCATCCCTATTTTAGCAAGTTTCACATTAGCATATGATAGACTTCAAGTATGTAGAGCAAAAACTAGTGACTTTTGATGACAATAAGCATTCTCAGACCCGACAAAAATGAACCTTTTGTCCTTGCTCAACTAGTTCATCAAGTATTCTACATTCTCGATCCGTGGAACAAGAATTAGCACGTAGTTATGCCCTCAAAAAGGAGTACTATTGGAGTTGAAAATATAGTGGATGAGGAAGAATACAATACAATCGATGAGTTTCCTACTCCCTGCGACGGAACAAGGGTAAGGCAAGGAGAAGGAAGAAAACTATTGAAGAGGCTGGATGCCAAGAATACCGTGATGCACTTACATGAGTCAGGGGCACCTAACGAGTCTGAGAACGCAAGTAAGAAGTTTTCCACCATCTACGGGATCGTAGCACGAGAGTGGGTGCCCATAACCCTTGAAAGCTGGAAGAGAGTTGGAAAGGAACAACTCGCGAACATTATGAAGGAGATCATGGGTTACTTCATTGTACTGGAAGAATGGAAGGAGCGCACTGAGCGAGCTGCTCGTATGACAGCGTGCAAGGCGTGGAAGAAATTTGGAAGACCACTGTAACACCCCAATTCCCCGAAACCTGAAAATTAGGGTCAACAAAAACTTTTTGCCAGTAATGCCGATTAGCAGTGCATCGCGTCGGAACCTGTTCTACCAAAACCCTAATGTGAACCAAACCCTTCACCTCCACCTCTGTTTCCCCTTGACCTCGACCGTGTCGGAACTCCATCCGGCAAGGGATGCGAAACCCTAACCTCCGTCTCCCCCTGTTACTTCCCCCTCTCGATCCGTATGCATGTATCTACCGTTGCGTGCATATCAGTGACCCAAATCCAACCACAGCTCACCTGTCATCGCATGTCCACGCCACCCACGAAACCATCGCATACATGCCAATATAATCTCGTGTATGTGGACACATACACTACAACCCCTATACCCCTCTCCTCGGTAAAGTTCCTTTCTACCGCATGATCAAGAAAATATCTTCGGTTACTTTATCCGTTCCCTCACCAGAGTGTATATATATCCATATATGTGTATGTATACATCCGCATCCATTTCTACATCATTACCTTTTATCCTTACCCTGTCACCTTTTACCATCTGCACGGTAAAACCCTAAATACTACGTTACCGTGATTATAACCCTTTTCACCGAGTTACCATGTCAGAAAATATCTAATTCCTATTCACCCCTTCTACCGAATCACCGAGTTACAAACTAACTTTCTACCCTCCTACCGTGTTACCGGAACTCAAAAAAATCTTGATCCGTCTTACCAGATAACCGTTCCATCTTTACCATCTACCGCGTTAGCCACACCGTAATTCCTCGCATGTACCCCTACCTCTACCACCTTAACTGCTCACACATGCGCTGTAAGTCTCTAGCCGGTGCATGTATATCTTCGGAACGCTCTAATTCCATTGGCAATCTCCACTACATGAAGAACCCATGCCAATCGCATGTGCATAACCCTCAACCCTAAGTCAGACCCGCATACGCCATATATGCCCAAACCCTAACCGTACGTGGCAACCTGCCCACCTTCACTCCTGACTCTCCAGATACAACCCCCAACCTTCTCCGTACCTTGCCACCTCCGTGCCGTCGTCCGAAGCCCTAAAATCCAATCCGTCGTCCTAAACCCTAATCGGAGCTCACGCGCTGTATATGCTCGAGCCCCGTTCCAACCCTAACCCTAGCGGCACCCTGCCTATTGTTGGTTTCCGACCATCCTATCATGTTACCTAACCCTCCCGTACCCTACCATAGCCTTGTCGTCGTCAAAATCCCTAAACACCCCTTCTGTCGTACAAAACCCTAATTAGGTTTTCCTACACCCAGAATTTAAGAAAGTGTTATCACATGCACTTTTATTCCTCCAAAATGTCTAGAATTTTACCAGTAACTCCTTGAATATATTTTTCACCAAATTATGAAATAAGATTGAGAAGCCCAATTCAAAACTTTTGAGCTGCATTCAAAATCCAATTTAGGTCAAAACTTCCATTTGAACTACAACCACTCCAATCCTTATTCAGAAAAATCCCAAAAATTTACACAGCACTCAACAATGGTTCATGAGCTCAAATAGGTAAAAATGTTTCTACCCTCAGTTCAAAAATCCCTAAAACCAACTATCGAACACCTTGCTGCCAGTTTACCTTTCCCCATGAATTCAAGACCAACACCCAACCAACTTGACCCGAAATCCTTCCAGCACCTTTACTACACTCCAGGACCCTGTCCACATTTCTTTTCTTCCCAGGCTCGTGCCCAATCTACAGCTTTCAACCCTGATGTCCATCCTTGCCGACAATGGCATGCCCCTCAACTGTGCTCTTCTGCTCAAATGGCTGCCATCCTACCTCATTCTCACTCCCCTGGCTTGCCTTAGCTCAGTGCACGCACTAATGCACCCACTGCCACACTAGGGCAGGAGCTTGCAGGTGTTTGCTGGCTAGGACACGAGTTGACCTCGCTCTGGGCGCGCCCATGGGCATGGCCATGCCGCCCAGCAGTGACAGCCCCCGTCGCCCTCAGTCTCTCAGTCCCTCCTGGCGCCGTAGTAGCTCCCTGTCCACTCCCCAGCACCACACAAAGCTAACCCGGCCCCCACCCCTCTCATCGCCGGGAGCAGCAAGGCCCCGCGGCCATTACTCGCCGGCCCCGACGACCGCCTATTTAAAGGCCGTGCACGAGCTTCCCAACTCATCAAACACCGCCGCATTCCTTCTCTAGAGCCTTCCCCTCCCACCGCATTGCCTGAGCAAACCTCAGCTCCTTCCTCCCCCGCCACGGCCAACACCTACCGCCGCCCTTCCCAGAGAGAAATTAGGCGAGTCCAGTGAAGGATCCTCATCATTTTCTCCCTCCTCGAACTCACTAAGGCCCTACCCTAACTCCCCATCTTTCTCTGCAGCTAGAGCTCGCCGGAACTCCCTATCCGCCCGCGCACCTCCGCCCCTGTTCCGGACCACGGTGTAAACCTTTCCCCAGCACCCACGCAAGCTTTCCAATGGCAAAAATGGAATCGCCTTGAGTTTCTGAGCATGGCAGTGCCTACCAATTCCTCTCTCGCACCCTAGAACAGCGGCAATTTCTCGCCGTCAAGTTCGCCGGAAACTTCACCGGAACCCTAACTCGTCGCCGGAGCTTCTCCCGTGCGCGCCCTTCCTCCCTCTTCCCTGTTTCTGGCCAGTGGGCCAGCTCTCCCCGCCGGGCCCGCTGTCAGGTCTATGGAAGCCGGCGCCGGCTTTGCCCCACGTCACCCCCTCCTGTTTATTTAAAACCGGCTGGTTTTCCTCTCTGTCCAGTGCGGTTCTTCGCTGGTTTGGCCGATACACCCAATTCTAGACCGATTCTCCAAAAACTCCCCAAATAAAAGTTGCTCAGAATTAAATTTCCCATCTTTTCTATATAGGACATTTTTCGAGAATCTCAATGGATCTCTCTATACAGCCCAGTCCAGTAGCCTCTTTGAATTCAAAATCTGTTTTTAAATCCCCTTTTGAATTGAGTTCAATTCTAGGAAGTTCCAGTATGAGATCATGAGCATTTTAGGAGTTTTTGCACTAAGGTTCATTGCATTCTCATGATGCCTAGTTTAGAGATTAGAAGAGGATGATTTAGCGGTGAAACCCTAAGTCGCATGCACACATAAGTAATTCCTAAACCCATTTCGATTTTGGTTCGATTAGGCAAACCATTCCAAATGTCCAGTAGATATCAAGCCAAATGTTGTCCTATGGTCCTACATCTTAGTAGTCCATTGGTCCTCATGTTGCATACTCCGAGAGTTTGGGAAACGCATGTTAAGGCCTAGAAACCCTAGTGCCAGCTTAGTGCATGTATATAGTTATTTGACCGTCCAAAGTTACCACCGTCATGTAAAGTGACCAAATAGGTTTAAATCCAAGCCCTTCATATATCCAGTGAGCTATAGTTGATCATGTGATGCATGAGTCCAAGAAAGCAAGTACTTACCAACAAAACCCCAGAAACCCTAATCGGCATTTCATGCATTTTTGTTCTTCTTAGTATAAGCACCATCATGATTAGGACCTAAAGCTCTTGCATGTATAGGTGCTTGCACACATGTTGCGTAGTTCGATACTACAAATACATCATAAAACCAAAAACCCTAACCCTAGGTTGCATGCACATTTCATGTGACTAGTGATACCCAATCACAACCATTCTC
>JAGXJF010005544.1:0-336625 GCA_019208055.1 Stipa capillata | reverse complement strand
CCAACCGACCCGGCTTCGTTTTGTTGTTCCACCGCCGTCTTCATCAGCGTGACGACTCGGCGGTAGATTTCCGCCGCGGGGTCGTCTGCTGGTGGTGGCAATGAGTCGGCCAACGTGGCGGCTGCGAAAAGGTTCTGGGCCGGTGTTTGATAAACAAGGACACCGTCCTGTTTGCCGTCCGAAAAGTGGGGCCCGAGTAGCCCGACTCCTCCGGGCGGCCGAAGAAGTTCTTCGGTTCGCGCGGCTGCGCGAACCGTGAGGGTCATTCGGTCGCCGATCTTGCTGTTCGATTGCCGCCCGCTCTTGATCGAGGCGTGCTCGTTCAGCAAGGAGGGCTTGCCGAGAAGCCTCCAAGGCCCTCTCGGCCTCCGATTGTCCGTTGATGGGCGTATGTAGGTGCTCGTGGGCTGCCCTGGCCGCCGCAGCTGCAGACGTTCCCACATCCTCTGCGGCGCCATCCCCAACCACATACACCTCAGCGGAGGCGGTATGGCTGTGCGAACTCTCGTCCCCCTCGGATTCGGATCCCAGTATGGAGAGGAGAGATTCGGCGCCCACCATGGCGACGAACCTGAAATATTCCTCGCCCTTGCCCGAGGCTGGAGGAGATCCGAGCCGGAGCTCAGGCTCCACCTCCACGGTAAGGCATGGACGCGGATCTTGGAGATGTAATTGGCCGAAAGCGTCGGCCAAGAAGTGAAGGCCGCCGAAGATGAACTCCGAGCCTTCAGGATGCGCGACAGGCGACATGTTGCCGACGATGAGCTTGTCGCTAGTCGCTGGAGAAGATCCCGCCTGGATCATAGCTCCAAAACACGCTTCCCCTACCTGGCGCGCCAACTGTCGCGGGGTGTTCGCAGCAATATCCATTTGTAATAGGATTGTCGGGGTAGCGTGAAAGGAAGATCTAGGCAGTGCACACAAGATTTTACCCAGGTTCAGGCTCTCCAAGGATGGAGATAATACCCTACTCCTGCTGAATATATTTGATGATCTTGCGTGAAAAGAGAGTGTACAGGAGGTTGAAGAAGATGCTATGGAATTTAGAATACTCCATCCCCCTCTCCGCATGGGGGCTTGGCCTTATATAGGCCCGTACATCAGCCGACTCGGCAGTCGGCTGAGCTACAGTAACGGTTTTAATTTAATGACGACATTTACATCCAGTAACGGCCCGAGTAACGCCAGTCTTCATGCCGGTTGAAACATATGCCTTTGATGAGTTGTAACGCCTGTCTCGATGACACCCGGCCGTTGCAGTCACCCGGGCCTTTCTTGGGCCTTCATCCGAGTGGGCCCTTATGAGGCTTCGCGAGCCTGTTGGGCCGACTCGTGGTGCTGGGCCTACCCGGATGGGCTTCCCCCCGTCAGGAAGTACATCTCAAGGCGACATAGGACAACCACGAGCCTTGCCTCTAGAGCATCCAGTTCATGTATACTTATCGCCTTCTGTGATATTCTGTCGAAGAATTGACATAGCATTATGATTGTATCTCTGACATCACCAGGCAAAATCCCTCTAATAGCAATAGGAAGTATCTGCGTCATCAAAACGTGACAATCGTGAGACTTCATGCCAAATAATTTCAATTCCTGCATTGAAACTAGCTTCTTGATATTGGCGCAGTACCCGCTTGGAACTTTCACATCGTGCAAACACTGGCATAGCTCAATTTTCTCGGCTTTAGAGAGTGTGTAACATGCAGGTGGGAGAAAGGTTCTGCCTTTGTCGGTTTCTATCGGAGCTAACTCAGGCCTGATGCCTAGTTTCACGTAGTCTTGACGTGCCTTCACGCCGTCCTTTGTTTTATCAGGGATATTCAGCAAGAGGCCAATTAGGCTGTCAAAGACGTTCTTCTCTACGTGCATGACGTCGATAAAGTGGCGAACATCTAACTCTTTCCAGTAAGGCAAACCCCAAAATAGTGATTTCTTTTTCCACAAACCTTTCATTAATTTACGCCCCTTTCCAAGAAGAACATCAACATCTTTAACCATTCCGTATACCTGTCTCCCGGTTAAAGGAGGTGGAGCCGATCCCTCTTCGATGGTTCCGTCGAACTCAGCAGCCAACTTGCGGTAAGGATGATTTCGACGTAAAAACCTACGGTGCCGCATGTATACGGTGTTGCGCGATTTCTCGAGGTACAAATTGGCCGTATCTTCCATGCATTGAACACATACTGTTGCTCCTTTAGTACCCTGGCCGGATAGGTTACCGTACGCAGGATAGTCATTGATGGTGTAAAATAGCAATCCTCGTAGGGTGAAGTTCTCTCTCTTGTCTGCATCCCACGTCTCCACGCCCTCGTGCCACAATGTTTTCAGATCCTCCTCCAGCAAAGACAGGTACGTATCTATGTCATTTCCAGGTTGCTTCGGGCCTTCGATGAGCATGGTCAACATGATGTACTTTCTCTTCATGCACAACCAAGGTGGGAGGTTGTACATACAAAGAGCCACATATCAAGTGTTGTGACGACTGCTCATGTTACCAAAGGGATTTATTCCATCCGTACTCATCCTGAACCGTACATTTCTAGAATCCGCACCAAAATTTGGGAATTTCCTGTCGATGTTTCTCCACTGGATGGAGTCCGCTGGGTGTCTAATTAAATCATCAACTTTCCGCCCCTCCGCGTGCCACCGCATTTTCTTTGCATGTTTAGCATTTGCAAACAGACGCTTCAGTCGAGGAATGATAGGAAGATACCATACAACCTTGGCCGGAATGCCGTTCGTCTCCTCATTGCCCTCGATGTTATCATCCGCAGCATTGTTCTGCTTCTTGTATCGGGAAGTCTTACAAACCGGACATACATGTAGATTCTCGTACTCTTTACGGAAGAGGATGCAGTCGTTTTTGCAAGCATGTATTCTTCGTACATCCATTCCTAACGGACAGAGAATCTTCTTAGCTTTGTATGTGCTTTTTGGCAACTCGTTCCCGTCGGGAAGCATGTCTGCCAAGAGTTGTAAAAGTGCACTAAAGTTTTTGTCAGACCAACCTCCGCTTGCCTTCAATTTGAGCGGTTCCAAAACAGCTGACAGCCGAGTATATTTCTCCTTGCAACCATGGTACAATTGTCTCTTCGAGTCATCCATTAGACCCAGAAATTTGTCATATTGCCTGCCACCAAGGTCATTACCTTCAGCATCACGCAGCATTTGCTCGAGATCGTTGTCATTGGTACGCATCTCGACATCCTCTTCATTAGACTCAGAATCATCATTAGCCTCCGGATTCAACTCTTCGCCACTCATTCCTTCATCGCTCCCCTCCGTGTGTTCGCCGTGATGGATCCAATTTGTATAGCCAGCTACGAATCCCCTACGGATCAAATGATCTTGTAACTGAGCCATGTTCTTGAATATCTTCTCGTTCTTGCAGTCATAGCATGGACAACACATATGACCAGACTTCCTACTCGACATATCATCCTCAGCCGCTCTTAAAAATTCGTTCACGCCACTGATATACTCAGGGCTAACACAGTTCGCATCATACATCCATCTTCGATCCATCGGCACTATGACATACATATAAACATATGTTAATTTATTAATTATCTATTTGAGTCAAAATAAATATTAAACTCATCGCTCTCTCTCACTAGCTTCTCCAATTATGCGCAAAACCATCCAACCTAGACCTATCGGGTTCAAGCATGTGTATATATTACATCTAAACCACAATTAATAAACCATTCATCAATGCCTACAAATCTATTAAACCAAAATTACCTTCTAATAAAACTAATTGCACTATATCTAGGGTTAGATAGCAATTAAACTAACTAAGTAACCAAATGTACTAACCTATTGGCACACCAAATCAATTATCTCCTTCCAATCTTCTTTTTCTCCCCAAAATCGCCTCAAAATCGTCTCAGCCGCCGCCACCAGCCCGACAGACCTAGGAAACCCTATTAGAATGGGAGCACTGGTTCTGTTATAAAGGTGGAGAAATCACTCCAGACGGTTTATCCACTTGAACCGCCTTTAATGACATATCACAGACACGTGAACACAAGGCCGTCTGCGATGTGTTGACACATAGCAGACGGTTCATAACATGTGCGTCTCTGATGTGTCATCGTAGACGGTTCAACCTCGAGCCGTCTGCGATAACGTGTTCCTTCACAGACGGGTTGCAGGATGAACCGTCTGCGATGTCTCTTTCCAGACGGTCGGCTGCGACCCGTCTTGGATGACATATCATCCAAGACACTAGGTCCCGGGCAAAAGTCATCACAGACGTGATAGTTCGTGGGCCCATCTGGAATGGCTTCTATCCTAGACGGGCGCATGAACCCGTCTGCGATGTGCCGTCCAGGATGAGCCATTCGGTAGTAGTGTTTGTTAGAATTTCAATTGAGTTTTCCCAGGAAAAGTACAGGGCATAAGCAAATCTATGGAATTTCTCCAAAGTTTCCACTTATTATTTTTCGTTTTGGTGGTTAACCGTCTCTTCTAACTACCGCAATTGCTCAGTTTAAGGAGAACTTCCTCCAATCGTAAGGGCTGGTATGAAAAATCAGATTTACTAATTAGCATATATCTAAAAATAATAATCTCAGTCACCTAAAATTATACATCACTTAGTCTAAAAACTATACTATTAAAAGTTTACAACCGTAACACAAAGTTAGTACAACTTTTGGTTTATATGTTATATCTTTGCTCCTATAAATATTTGAGTTGGTGGTCATAGTCTGTTTTTCATCCCACCTCTCCTCCACCAAAGATCACTTTATAATCGGTGGGGCCATCTCTCCATGATTTTCACCATCTTGTTTAGGGTTTGCAAAATCTGTCATACGATTATTTTCATGATTTTACTATTGTAATTTATCTTTTTTTTCTAACTCAAAATCAGTTTTTGTGGCCATGGATTTGTATGACGACTCATGGGTCACATGATGACTTTATTTTTATTATTTCCGTAGCAACGCGCAGGCATTCAGCTAGTCTGAAGTAAGGTGGGAATGTGAATAGTTAGATATTGATCCAAAAGTTTAAAATGTGACTAAGATGTACAAAAAAATCAAACAACTTATAATTAGATATTTCCATAAAAAGTAATAGCGATACAACGAAAAACTGCTAAAGAAATTCGGCACGAGGGAGGGCTCGCCCCCACATCCCCCTCCCCTGCCCCCAACCCCTTGGAGTATCAAGCTATTTCATGCCCTCTCTTCCTTACCCCCCTTTGCTAGAGAGAGAGGTGGAAGGCATATAAGTTGACCTTGTGAACTTTTTCTTTCCTAGCTAACTGCTATATTTAGTAGCGAGTCTTAGAGCAAGACAGGTTTTTTAACCAACTTCGCTGAATGGAACTGTTCTCCCAAACTCGAGCTGAAACCACCATACGCTGATGCCTTTTTCGGCCGGGAGATTGAGTTTGAGAGAAAAAAAGTTATCGCTTTCTTTCGTCGATCTGTTCGCTTTAGATCTTCCGTGTCTCTAGAATATCTCTAACAAAAAACGGCTTCCAACTAGTGTGCTTTTTAGCTTTTGCTTGTACTGCCCAATATTCTTACTTGTATGCGGCGTTTGAATGCTAAGGGGTAGTTTGGAACGCAGGATAGGAAAAACGCGGGTATAGGAAAAACACAGGAATTGAGATGATATATCTCTCAAATACTATAGGAAATCAAAACACAGGAATTGAAAATTTATGCCATTTGGATTGTAGGATAGGAAAGTTATATAATTTTTAATTGAATTCAAACAGCATGGAGGCCCTTTCCTCTCCCCACCGCCCCCGTTCCTCTCTGCCCCGTCCCCCAAACGACTCTTGCCTCCCGGCGCCGCCGCCCGTGTTTATCCCTTTCCCCACGACTCCCGGCGCCGCCAAGCACCGGCGAGCTCCGACACCACCGAGCGCCCGAGGCCGGAGCCCAGCACCGACGAGTGCCCGAGGCCGGAGCTCATCAGCAGCGAGCGCTGGAGCCAGCACCGGCAAAGGGCAGCAAGCAGCAGCAGGACATTCTAGAGAGAGAAAGAAGAGAGGCCGGTGGCGGTGGGTGAGAGCGAGGTAGGAGAAAGAGAGAGGGAAAGGGGGATGCGGTTGCCTACGGCCGGGGCATGGGCGACGCCGGCGGCTCCGTGGTGTCGGTGGACGTCGAGCGCATCTCCTTCGGCTGCAAGGTCAGGGCTCGGGGCTGCCCCTACTACTTCTCCCATTCTCTTCCTCGAATCTAGAAATTTCTTGCTGGTATAGTTAATTTCTGCTAGTACCGGGGCGATTTGGTGGGTGGCATTGGAGCTGCCTAGCAGCCGGATTGGGAGGTTTTGGCGCTGGTAGTCTGGTATCAGGGCGCTACTGAATACTACTTAATGAAAGTGGTAGAAAATTAATGCATGTCTAATAAACCATGGGAAGCCCTCTCTGATGATGAACTAATTCCTTGAAAGATGACACTTTTCATTACTTCCTTCCTCATTTCATACTAGTCCTTTGCCATTGCAAAACATTGCCTAATATTCAGAAGAAAAGCATGTTTTGGTGGTCCGCAGGAAATATTGATTCTTTTCACGTTAGTTCAGATAAGGCATGTTAACTTGAACCCATATATAGAAAGGCTACTTGCAATGGATCCAAATTAGTACATCTTCCTAGCTACACGAGTATATCTTGACAGAACATATATATTCATTGAACAAGGATAATGCTAATTGCAATGGATCCAAATTATCGACAAAGATCACGTATGGAAGATGCATTCATGCTATTTGTTCTCCCGACCATGGGAGCAATTGAGAAACAACCAATGCATACATCTAGTTTGCCAGGAGCTATTTACGTCAATGAAATTCTCACTGGGCATGAGAGACTATGCAAAAGGCAGTTCCGTATGGAGGTTGAAATTTTTCATGCCTTGGTTGCTAAGCTGCGTGAGAAAAAACTCCTTGTTGATTCAAGAGAAGTCTCATTAGAAGAAAAAGTTGCCATATTCTTATATGCAGTGGCAAAAAATGCTAGTAATCAGACCTTGCAAGATAGGTTCCAGCACAGTGCAGAAACAATCAGCAGACACTTTGGAGCAGTGGTTGATGCAATTACAAAGCTTACATGCATCTACATATGCCCACCTTCGCTTCAGCCACATCATATCCTGAGAAGACCACACTTCTATCCTTATTTCATTGTAAGAATTTGTTCTCCAATTCTTGTGAACAATATATTGTTGTGATATAACAGCTCAAGCTATTGAATGAACCAGTTGATAGATGAAAATCTTGCTTGAATTACGACAAGGATGCGGATAATACAATTGAGCGCTCATGAGTCATGCCCTGTGTTTCAAATGAATCGTGAATGTGAGGTTTGACAGAATGCAAAAAAATATCTGAAGCCTGTGGGACTGTTCCAATGTGAATCGCGTTAAATTCAGAGAGTTGAAAGGCTGGGAGCTTCCTGAAACTGAAGCCACCAAACATGTAGAAACATCATACAAAAAACCCAACATACTTTGTAACACGCTAATAGCTGAGAGATTTGGTATCCCTTAAGGTTTGCAAAAGTATAGGTACCAAGTCCAACAAAATACCCAAATATGTAACCCTTCACAACTCCCAACTAGTAATTTGTTTGGATCTGCCTAATTTGTTTTTGACCCAGCCCAGCCTTAGTTCATCACTAGAGAATGAGAGGAAAAGTTCTCTATTTTCCTTAATCTTGAATATATCTGCTGCCATCACCACATCAGACATTTGTAAACCATCTAACCCTTCAAGTGTTCTGACACACTTGCTGATGCTATATGGATCTTCAAGCTTCTTCTCCTCGATGGCTACAAATCGATTTATTTCTTCCTTTTGAGCTGCAAGTACCTTTCTTGAAATTCACTACCCTTCTTTCTCTTCGCCCTTTTTGATTCATGCATCTCGGGTGTTGTAACAAACTGGGAGGGCATCTGTGTGGAGCGCATGGGGGCTTTAAATGAGTGTTGTTGCTTGGAGGAATCTGCACTGCCCATCTCATCCTCTTCTTCAAATGGAAAATTCATATATGGCTCATCAGCGACATGTATAGCCGATGGTGATCGGACATGAATATCAGCCACTTGCGGTGGTGAATATGCTGATAGTACATGTGAAGGCTGCTTTGCCTTGCTTGCATAATGGTCCATGCCGTGCCGATTCTTCCCTTCAGCATAACGACCTGCAAACCAACGGAAGTGGTTGATGTTACAAAATGTTGACATGAATAGGAAAAAACTATCAAACTAATCCTTGTAAACACTTACCTTCGTACCAAATAAATAAATCATCAAAATATGGCATTGATTTCTCTCTCCATATGAGTGCACCTTGCTTGTACGCTCACCAAACGTCTCCCAAACTTCATCGGGTGCAACGACCATCATTCTATTAGGATCCCAGCCAAAACCACTCTCACCCACCAGATCCTTCACAGTACGGAAGTCTTTTTTGAGGTCCCGTTCCTTTTGCTTCACTTGGGCAAGAGTGAGTGATAAGCTAAACTTTTGATTCATTCTATTTACAATATTAGTCCATGCCTCTTTACTCCAAGCATTTTGAGTTCTATAGCCTGGAACATTGTAATCTTTAAGCAACTCAATAAGGAATGTCTTCATTTGATGGTTCCATTTAGCTCGAGGAAGACTCTTCGTGGCTCCTGAAATATGAATTGTGCAGAAAAGAGCTACATCATTTTGCAAGACGGCGTGTGAAAACCAAATCACTGTACTAATATAAACTTATGCTTTGCACTCCTATGGTCTAGCTCCCAAACATCACCACGCTGCATAACGATTTGTTGATGAGGCCTTGTACTCCTCTCGTCAGGCTCCAGTTCAGGGAAGCCATCCCCATCATACCTAGTACGGTGATCAGCCATCTGACAATTAAAAACACATTGGAAAATCGAGTTGGTCTCTTGAGGAATCTTGTTCTCTATCGGACCACGCAAGAAATTGTGCTAAGTAGCTAATGGCTGCACCTAATTAGCTAAATCCATGTGCATTCGTTTGGTACAAGTGGTCCTAATGAATCCCTAGCAAACTTGGCTGCCACAATTTTACATCACATTGCTGCTTAAAACAAAGAGGGGGGAGCATTGCAAGAACACACAAGCACTAATAAAACATTCATCAAGTAATTTTATCTAGCTTATGGTAGTTTGCAAAATTTCCTGTCAGTGGTTTCATCATTCATTTTTCTCACCAATCTTCCCACCACATACTCAATGTCAAACTAGAACCAATCAACCAACAGTGATTTTAAGCTCACTCTCATCTTCATTTACCACTAACCAAACCTTTCTTCTTTTGCATTTTCCATTGACCAACATTTGCATTTTTCATTGAGCAATCTTGATTGAATTGCACTTGTCAGCAGACCTGGCACTGGCAAGCATTTGGTGTCATGTCCATAACTAACTTCTGATTGTTCTCCAAGAAAATAGGCCCATTTATCTCTCATTTTCCAGGTTAATGCATTGTTAGAAAACAGAAATGTCATCTCATAACACTGCAAAATTTTCAAGGAAAAAAAATCTGGACTGAAGATCAAGGTAGAAAGTAATGGAAAACCGGCACAGGAGCCGGTTGCTGCTCGGCTGCCGCTCCCGCGCTGCTCGGCCGCCGGCCGCCGCCGCACGCTGCGAGTCCCGCCGCCGCTGCCGCGCTGATCGGCTGCCGTCCACCGCCGCGCTAATCGGCCGCCGTCCACCGCCGCGCTGCTCGGCCGCCTCCCGCCGCCGAGCGCTGCGAGTCCCGCCGCCGCTGCCACGCTGCTCAGCCGCCGTCCGCCGCCGCGCGATGCGAGCCAGGCTGCCGCTGCCGCGCTGCGAGCCCGCCGCCGCCGCCGCGCGCTGCCGCACTGCTCAGCCCGTAGCTGCCCACGGCTCGGCTACCCGGCCGGACGACACCGCCCTCCCCGTCACTCAGCCGCCGCCTCTCCCTTTGCACTTTGTTTTCTCCGTAGTAGGGTTTGTGCAGGAAAATTTCCAAGAGGTCCGATCAAATGTTTCGTTCCCTGTGAAATTGCTAGCCTAGGAAACTTTTCCTGTGAATTCCTTTTCCTATTCCTATGATCCAAACGACCCCAAAGAAAACAATCCTACAGAATTCCTATCTTTTAAAAATCCTTCAAAATTCCTATGTTCCAAACTACCCCTAAGAGTTTTGAAACTCGAAACGAAGTCCATCTCTGCGGGCTGTTTCTTGGGCCACCACCCAACGGTCCGTGCTTCGGACACCTATCTCAGAGATACGATTGCACGGATCACCATACCCATGCCGAGAGAGAGAGAGAGAGATGGGATGGGTTCACGTGACGGATCGGAGATATATAGATCGATGACAAGATCTTTTCACAGGAAGACGACGGGCGATGATGTCAGGAGGGAATGCTCCACATCGATCTTTCTTGGAATACATGAACAATCCCTTTTGCATGGCCCTGTGACACATCACACGCTGCAGCAGCTCTGTGGCTCATGGCCCTACCCTATTAGTAACTCTTTATTGAGGAAAATACCAAAATGATCGTATACTACTGCCACAACTGAGATAGAGATAGAGATAGAGATAGAGATAGAGAGAGAGAGATGGGGGGCAGAGCCGAGGTTTCTGGTGGTGGCCATTGAGGCGTCAGCGTCGACCCTGCGGCAGCTAGCCCCAGTCGAAATCGATCCAGTACGCTGCATCTTTATGTGTGTGGCGCCAAACCCCGGTTCCATCCGATCAATACTGCTGATCGTTGACCGGCCAATGCATGCATGCCATGGCATCGCATGCATATGTACTACCTAGCTAGATGGCACCAAATTTGGCCGCGATCCATGGCTACATATATCCAAGTCCTCAAGCTAAGCTATCCGTCCCCGTCTATGTAGCTAGTAGCCTCGCACCCCACGCCACCGCTCCCCCCTCCCCCGGTCCCCTCTCCCTCTCTCGATGCAACCATACGTATGCATGTCAAACATAGGAGTAGCATATACCTCCCTCTTGATGCAACCATACGTACGTATGCCACATGCATGTATTGTCGAGTGGCGATCCATCGATGTACCATGCATCCCCCTCGTCGTGTCTCTGGCCAGCCGGTAGTCCTAGCTCCAACGTACGTGGCACCCATGCATGAGCCGATCGACACGATGTATACAGGATAGCTGCTACTTAAGGTAGGGCACCGATGAGCACATTCAAACACGAGAGTAGCTATATACTCCTACGGAGACACACATATTCTGTATGTTGTGTCACAAATCAAATCGATATCGATCAGACGGACGCATGCCGATTCTGTGCATGCTTGCTTGCACGTGACGACCTGCAGCGCTGGTCACTTGTACAAAGCGTCAGTGACGTCCTTGCCGTGTTTATGTGTGTGTGTTTGCTCCCTGCCGTGACACCCCCTGTTATGCATGTGCGCATCGTTTTCTACGTGCATCGAATACTTTCGTCCGGCTAGAAATTTGCACACACAAGCTAAACTGGCTGAGAATGCCTTTTCTGTTTAAGTGCATTTTTGACATCTAGTAGCGCTGTATGTGGCCTCTTGCTCTCTCTGTGTGTGGCTGGAAAGCCTGTTCTGTTCAAGTACATTTTTGACACCTTGTAGCTGTGGCCTCTTTCTCTGTGTGTGTGTGTTGTCGCCACCAAGTATTTGCGGTGGCTGATCTGATTGAACCACGTACAGACGAAGGAACAGTCTTATGTACAGTACAATCCGTATAACAGTTGTACCACCTGGGTCCCAAATAAACGGTTGAAACAAGGCCCGGTCCTAGGATGCTGGATTGGAGTGCACTTCGAATTACCGAAATTACGTCCATCAATCCATCATGGCCGGGTAATCAAGTACTAAGTTGCACTAGAAATCCAAAGTAACTGCCCCGAATGTGGCCCACATGATCTCAATCGGATGGCAATCGAAGCCCAAGTAACAAACGACCAAGGTTCATCCGATCTGCAATCCAATTGCAGCCAAATTCTGGATGATGTGGTCCAGGTAAGGAAAGGAAAGAGAGAAAGATGACATGTCATTTAGTACGCAAACGGTATCGTCGCTTTTTCAGATGAACAATATTATCTGTTTTTTTAGGGGCACAATAGCATCATTCTTGCTTTCGAGAAAGAACAATATCATCATTGAGTTGCTTCTTCTCTCTCTCAGGTCGGCTGGAATTTTCTTATCAAGCCGAGAAAGGCCCGTACGGCCATGAACGGTGCCTGCGAAGAGGCTGTGAGAAACCCGCGTCCCAGCACAAGTCTCATCGTCCTGTCCACACGCGCGCGTGCCATCCCTGGAGCGCCGCGGCCCAACCGCGCACGGGCAAAACCAGCTGCATCACGCCGGCGGGTCGGCCGGTGCTCCACATGGGCCACGGTCACGCTCGTGGCGACTCAGGCTTTGTGGTCATCCGAGTGTGCGACAGGGCTACTTTGGGTTGCGGCCCCCAAGTTATCAATGTCGATGTTGCAAGCCAATCTTTGACAATGCTAAAACATGTCAACGTTTGACAACTTTGGCTAGACAATTAACATGCTAAATTTTGACAAATTAACTTGGACTACCAATTGGTTGGTGCCAGTTTTAGTAAAGCAACGTTGGCTACCAATTGATTGAACTCCAACCAATCTACTGCCAAATTTATTAGACTAGCTTAAAAATGGACTAGCTAAATTTTAGCTGCAAACTAAGTAGGCTCTGCCGCCCGGCGGTGATAGTCGTCCTCAAAATAGCCCGGGTTGGGAATATTAAGACCAGATTGCAGACCGGGTTGGGCCGGCCAACCACGGCAACTCCAAGTTGTGCCAGCCCGGATGAGATTTCCCATTCCAAATTTTCCACCGCCAGCACCCGCGGATACCCGGAGCGCGACGTCGATTCTGAGATTCTGAACGTTCGTTTGTATTTTGTATTTCTGAAGTATCCGTTGATTGGTGTCATCTCTCATCCAGAGTGTAGTAAATGTTTGCGGTTTTGTATTTGTGTTACTGTTTACGAACTTCTTTTCAGGCTACGATACATGCATCTATTAGCAAGTTGTGGCAGTTGCAAGGGCATTGGCTGCTCTCTGTAGTGTTTCCTGCTTATCGGGTGGTTCTACGGTTCTACCAAGTACTGTGCTGTATACCAGAAATTTGGGCCGTGCTTAGACTTGCAAGGGATGGTATGTCTGTGGGTGCGGTTGATTGTATGGCTTTAGGCTGAGGGCCCGGGAAGGGATCGGGATGGAGCCGGCGACACAGGGATTAGTGTAGTCTCGGTACGTCTCGATTTTGAAGCGAATTAGCTATTATTGATCTCAGATAAAGGACAACGTTTGCGCACAGCGCGTGGTAGAAGGAAGCAGAGCATAAGAAGAACGGGAGGGAAGAATCAGTTATACGTGTAAGAGCAACAGTGTAATGTCTGTTGTCTGTAAGAGATATCACTTAAGGTTTTTTATAAGATAGAGGAGAGAAAAAAAAAGATAAGAGTGGCATACAAACAATCTATATAAAACTCATACGAGCAATATTCTTAATGTTGTACGTATGTTGCCTATATCTCCCACCCATAAATTATGGGATTATGTATAATTACTTAGAGACAAACTAATATATAGGTTGTCTTTTGTGCAGTTTGATTTTTGAACCGAGTTACCTCTCCTTTCATTATGAATAACGAAAATACAGATGTCCGATACAGAAAAGACAGGAGAAAAGGTCCAGAGAAATAAGTTTGATGCACTCGTAGGAAATCCGCTGTCAGCAATCGATCTCGATCACCAGCTTAGGGACGAAAACCTACTAGCGCCTATTACAAGATTGTTTGACCCAGCAAATTTATGTAGGTCAATAGGTGATGTGGATGGTACTATAGTTATCTGTATCCTCATGCATGCCCTAATCCACACTAAATTAAATCATGCCACCGATCATGTCTTACGTCTGCGAGTAGGTCTGGGACGAAAACCTACTAGCACCTATTATAAGATTTTTTGACCCAGGAGACTTTGTGTATGTTGATTGATAGATGATATGGATGATACTATAGCTATCTGTACCTTCGTGCATACTCTAATCCACGCTAAATTAAATCATGCAACCAATCATGTCCTACGTCTACTGAGTGGATCCAGAGTGTTGGCTTGTTGGTCAGTACGGATAAAGAGAAATATGGACGCCGGTGGCAAAGTTTTGTCACATGATCCGGCCGGTATTATGCACAAACACTTATAAACTCCGGTAATTTGTGCAAGTAGGGTCGAATTAGGGATAAGAAGCGCAGTCTCCTACATTAACCAAGCGTAGTCTGGTGTATCCGAATCCTTATATTCGTTTCCTGCTAGAGCCGAGTTGGTAACCGTATTCGACTTGGATCCACGAATATGGGCGTTCTGTCTCGACATATTATGTAGGGACAGCGAGGAGCCCGAAGCCCCGAACGTGCTTGGCTGTTGAGCCGCACCATATATATTTGTTACGTATCGACAGCGATCTCGTCTGAGAGGAACGGAGGAATAGATCGTCATTTGCGATCGCACGGCAGGGCGCGCGGCAGAGCGGGAATCTGAGGATGATCGGAGGCGTACGCCGCGCAGCCCAGCGGCGTCGACTGGGGCGCCTCCATCTAATCGTGCACGACTACAAGCAGGGATGCACGGTGTACAAACATAGACGTCGACGCATTCCAACCGGACACGGACTCGGATTCGGACTTGGACTCGGACTCGGACCTGGACAGCAGGGCGCAGCACCTCCCTCGTCGCGCGGCGGCCCGCCTGGCGTCTCCTGACCGCGAGCAGTGCGACGAGTTCGTGTCCACGGGCAGCAGCATCTGCGTTCTACCGAACCACGAGCGCCGCCCGCCCCATTGGCTAGTAGGAATTAGCAGCATGAGGCGGCAATGAGAGGAAGCGATCGTGGACGGCGATCAACGTTGGCGCCGATGCCGACCGGCGGTCCGAGGGGGCGGCACTTGTGCCTTCACGAAAGCCGTCAGCGGTGAGGAGGTTCACGCGTGGCTCCGAGATGCGCACGGAGCTAACACACCGCCGACGGCTGCTAGCCGTCAGGTATGCAACCCAACACCCGCGCCTTCTCCGACTGGAAAGTTCTGGGGCGTAGACACTAAAAGCGATGGCGAGAGCTCTGACCACCGCGGAATTTCAAAATCGTCGTGGTGATCCAACTTGCTCTTTAGCCTAGCATATCATGCTCCTGTTGCCGACGATGCAGAGGAGGGCTAGACGGTGGTGTGCTCATGAAGGAAGAATCGGACTAGGCGATTGCAAGCGTCGGAGTCTCGATCATAGCCGGCATGGGATTGCGTGCCCACCGTAGCAAGGGCCATTGCCGTCATCAAGGAGGACACTGGCGGTTAGCATCGGCGATTTGTTAGCCGGTGCGGTTCGAGATCCAAAGCTGTCGGGAATTTGAATCTGAAGAAACGTTCCAAAACTGGTCTGCACGCTGAGGTTGGTCCACGGGCCATGATTAATTGTTGCCCCTTCGACACATGCACCGTCGGCTACTCATCCCACAAGTGTGGCCTAACAGAGGTCGTGATATTTTCACGTACATCTAGGACAAACGTCGAAACCATAGCAGCACTTCCACCAAAAAATCCTACGCCGACGCTCTTACGTAGGAGTTTTGTGCGGCAGCAATGGGGATGGCAGGGCATGAGGCACTGGACGGGGGCACGGCGTGGAGAGCGGAAGAAGTGGGTGCCTCGGCTCAAGTGCGGGCATGGGGGCCCAGGCCGTGGCACGCCGCCGGCAGCGGCGAGCATTGCAGCAGGCACGTCGGGATCCGTGGCTGATGAGCCGAGTACTAGCGCGTTGGGAGCAGTGGCTGACGTGCTGTCTTCAGGCGTAGATCGCGCTTCCGCTATGGGGATGGCGATGCCTCTGCTACACGTCGCGGCTCAGAGCCCGGCATTCTAGCTCTCCCATTACGTCTAGGTGGCACCGTGAGGTAGCGCGGATGCCAAGTCACGCAGGGGGAACAAGGCCGGGGGCCATGGCGCAGATGCGAATGCCGCTGGGCGGAGTGCCTGCCCGGTGGCAGATTTAGGTGCACATGGCGACCTGCACCCGCCGAGCAAGCTAAGACTGCCGGCAAGAAAGCACGGACCAAAAAGTGTTTCCGCTACAAGGATAAAGATCTGACTGTCCCGTCGAAGTTTCCTGTGACATATGCGACAGCGTTGAGCATGGGCGCTGAATTGCCCGATCCTGCGGATGCCGAGACCTGTCGCTAGCCTCTGTGGCTATTGTGCCAACGGGCTGGGATTTTTTCTTATCCCACCATCGGAGGCATCGTAGGTTCGCACAGATTCAAGCAAGACCAGGATGGTTCAGGTAATTTAGGGTGCTCTATCGCGTGACCAGATGAAGGCGGAGCTCAGACGGGTTATCCTAGTTCCAATTAATTGGGAACTTAGAGATCATCAGCCTATGTCGCTGAATTCCCGTCTGAGATTGAACTCTTCTGATTGCAGACCATTGGGCAGATACATGCCAAGGTGTACGGGGCGATTTGGCAGACTAAAATCCACAAGCAAAAGGTCGAAGCCAAGGCTGACCTTGAGAAGGTTTGGATTAATGTTTATGGGGTACCGTACGAGATCCGAAATTATCTAAGCCTATGTGTAGTCGGATCGGTCATTGGCATTACAACCATGGTGGACATGGTGTCTAAACGGTGCCGTGATATAGTGCTAAGTCGTTGGCCGCAAAGTGTACGATATTTATTTTAAGGCTGAAACACCAGAGGACGATCAAGACAGTGCTATGAATGATGATGACCTGCTGGGAGTGGGGAGGACAAGGATATGGACAGAGATGGTGACGAGCAGATGAAAGATCACGATCCTAAACGGTCAAAGAACAATTCCAACCCGCCGGCGGATGATAATGAAAAGACAGAAATAAGTTGTCGGGACCCGAAATTTAAGATGTAAAACCTCAAATGTAATAATTGTACAAGTTAAGACATTAATCTTGACTTCAATCATCGAGATATAAATATTCGAAAAGAAGTAGAGTAATATGGCCTTAAAAAACCCGAAACATCTACATAATCTCAAAGCAGCAAATGAATGCATCAGTTTGAGTAGCCTGATATAGTCTCCACATTCTTACCTAACTGAACCAAAACATCAACCCCAAACTCGTCCAGACAAACTAGAGTAGGATGATATAATTCTCAATCTCTCAAGTAGAGAGAGTCACTCCATATAAGTGATCACATTTCATAGTTAAACATACTAAATTTCAAACCCCTACATATTTCATGTACTTTATATTCGTATACACAGAGATGCATGTAGCTTGTATTCTGTCCAGCATCTCCAATGGTCTGCCAACAAAGCGAAAAACTTGCATTTCCTAACCGTCGCTTGATAGGCTGATTTGGATGTCTAAAATGACGGAAGTCATCGAAATAAATCCAAGGTCTCTTCTACAGGAAATGACGAATGACTAAAAGTTTGAAAAAGAGACCACCTAAATTTTACTTTTCCTAAGCACAAAAGGAGTTCATCCAGAATTATAAATCTTAGAGATGCAGTAACAAGTAACAACTGTAGAAATCAGACATCAAGCGCCATATAGCTGTTGCTCGCACTCTCACCACTCATATTATTGTCCCTATGGTGTATGGACAAAATCGCATTTCCTGTTGCTTGCTACTTGGGAATAACATGGTAAGACAAGAAATTACAGAATAATCCCTTAAAGGTATTTGGGTCCAGATTCCAGAATAAGTTTAGGAGTAGAATCGAAGAAATACACAGAAGGCTGAGAGTGCTCACCACAGACGCAAGATGGCCATGTTACAGTCTCACTGCAGTTTTCGGCCCCTTGAAAGGTATATTCCTTCGATCGATCTCTCCTACGTCAAATTTAAGACAAAAAGGAAAAGATTTGAAGCTCCTAAGCGAACTCCGAAGGAAAAACTTTGTTCCAGTGAGCTTGTAAAGTTCTAAACTTTGTTCGACTTCGGCTTTTTCTCCTTCTATAATTGAATGAGCAGTGCTCCTGCAAAAAAGACTCCGAAGGAAAAAACCAATCGAACGAACCAAATTCCGCAACCTGTACACAAAGAACCCTAAATTGATCACATGTGCAAAGAACCGAGGCGAAATCGTGATACAGGTAGCTACACACTTCCTCCATGGATCGCCGATGCAGCTATTCGCCGGGGTGGTCCGCCTCCACGACCGCACGCGATCGCTGTCGGCACCCTAAGCCAATCCACCAAATTGGGAGAAAGGAAAATTATAAATGGACCGGTCCGTAACAATGCTTAGCTCACGTGCACATTGAAGACTAAGAAAAATATATAAAAAATGAAACCCTCCGGTCCAAATCCTGATAAGCTATTAGCTTAGCACCTCATAGAAATAAAACTCCGCCTAACAGAAATGGTAACACGTTCATTTAGTCTCTCGCAGAAAAAAAAACCAGAAGTCGTCAAGTGGGTTTGACATGCCAAACCAATCGAACAGGGGCAGTCCTGCCTACGGCTCGCTACGAGCTCTCAAGTAAAGATGGGACTCGGGCCGGGTTTTTTGGGCCAACCCGAGGTCTAGCTAGCCCAACACGGAGCGCGGAACGACACGGCAAGACTCCTGGGCGGGCCGGCCCGGCACGGCACAAACGTTCGGGCGGGGCCGTGTCGTGGAGTGTTGCCCGATGCGTAGCATGGCCCAGCACAACTTGTCAGGTCAGGCTCATGCTGACACGGCCCAGAGGGCATGGTGGAGCACAATGGGCACGTCGGAGCACGGTGGGCATGCAGAGCACGGCGGGCACGACAGGTCAGCCAAAGCACGGCAGGCCCGACGGGCACAGCGGGGCGGCAGGCGGCGTGGCCCGTCGAGACTCGAGAGGGAGGCAAGGGGATGGGTGGTCAGGGGGAAGGTGGGGCGACGGGAGCGCACCGCGCGCGTGGCAGCGTCTGGTGGAGGGGGGCCTGGGCGCGCGTGGGCGACCCTGGTCGCCTGGGCGCGCGTGGGTGACCCTGGTCGCCTGGGCACGGCCGCATGGGCGCACGGTGGCGGGGAGCTGGGGGGCTAGCCGGCCAGGCAGCCCACGCCCGTGGCGCCCTACTTACGGCTTGCTACAGGCTCTCAAAGTCCCAAGTTCCTACCACAGCCACTACGAGCTCTCTGTGGCAAGCTCTCTGGTTACTATCCCGGTCGCCAAAGGCTCTGACAGCTTCAAAAGTAGTGGAAATCTCCACCAACTTAGTCGGACGGCCTCTAGAAGGTGGATGCTGTGCAAGAACGTCCCTACCTTCTCCGGCAACGGACACACGCCTCCCTCTTTCGGGTGTCAGCATCGGTGCCAAGAAGCTGGCTACCCCTCCGGACTCGACGAAGGAATGCGTCTGTTCCACCATCAACAGCGTCATACCGCCTCTAGGTGGCGGAGAATCTGCAATAACTTATGTATCTTCATCGGCAGCTGACACATGCGTCCCTCTTCCGAGTGCTCGCATCGCTGCCTAGAAGCTAGCTATCCCTCTAGACTCCTTGAAGGAAGGCTTCTTCGTCACCATCACGAACACCGTGGAACAGAAAGGTGGAAGCATGGCCTTCAAGAAGCCGGGTGATCCTCCGGACTCCACCAAGGAAAGCTTCTCCACCACCATCACCAATACCGTTAGACCACCACGGGAAGGTGGAGAATCCACAAGAACTTCCGCATCTTCACCGGCAGAACCCCTCCCCCCCCCCTACAACGGGTCATCTCCAGCGGCAAAATCGCTTTCTCCTCTGGGCGATGGCGAGGTCCTCCCTTTATGAGCAACTCGTCTTGGCGAAAAAAAAATTCTAACTTCTTGTAGAACAATTTAATAAGCTAGTCGTTTCAAATAAGCTCTCGGTTGATGAGCCGTCAGTAGCACCATATTTGCAACTTATCATGCTTTGATATCATGATTTAAAATAGGAGAAGTCCATAAGCCTAGTCCACAGCGCTGCCAAGCTGGGCACAAAAATTTTATCGCTACGGCTGACGCCATTCCTGCCATCAATTGTATCTGAGAATCAGTCCTCCTTCTTTCATGGCAGATCAATTCACGACAACTTTATGTCGATACAAATGATGGTCAAATCTCTCCATGCTACAGGTCAACCAGCTGTGCTGCTCAAATTGGATATTGCCAGGGCGTTTGATTCTGTCTCGTGGTCCTTCTTGATTGAGCTCATATCTCACCTAGGCTTTGGCAGGAAATGGCGCAACCTAATCTGCACTCTTCTGTCCTCCAGCAGCACTAGGATCCTTGTGAACTCTGTTCCAAGAGCTGTTATCCAACATGCTCAAGACCTAAGACAGGGAAATCCCCTGTCTCTAATGACGTTCCTCCTTGTGATGGAGCAACTCAACAAGCTGCTCATGGCAGCCGTGGAGCATGGACTCCTCTCAGAGTTGGTGGGTCGTCGGAGGACGTGTCGAGCGTCATTCTATGCCAATGATGCGATCGTCTTCGTCAAGCCAATCCCGGAGGAGTGCGCAGTGATTCGCGATCTGTTGGACATCTTTGGTGCAGCATCTGGGCTCCATATGAACATCAAAAAGAGCTCAGCCACACCTATCCGATGTTCCAAGGCAAACATTGATCTTGTTTCCCACTAACTGGCTTGTCCGATCAATCTATTCCCCACCACCTATCTCAGGATCCCACTTTCCATTTGGAAATTGCGCTGTTCAGACTTCCACTCTATCCTGGACAAATTGGACAACAAATTGGTTGGTTGGCGCTCCAGGATGCTATCCAAAGGGGGCCGGCTTGTCCTTGTAAACTCAGTGCTAGCTGCTGCACCCATCCACACGATGATGGCGGTTGACATGCCAAAGTGGGTGCGAGAGGCAATCGTCAAGAAACAAAGGTTTTTCTTCTGGAAAGAGAGACTGTACGCTAGCAATGGCAGTTGCGCCATCGCTTGGCAGCAGGTGTGCCGTCTAGTCGAATTGGGAGGTCTTGGAGTTAAAGACCTGCAAAAGATGAGTTGGGCCTTGTGTGTTCGGTGGCCTTGGCTGGAACGCAGCAATGCGGACAAGTCTTGGGTGCATTTCCGTTTGCTGTCTCATCACTATGTCCTCTCATTCCTCCACACTTCCTCCAAGATGGTCGTGGGCAGAGGCGATCGTGGTAAGTTCTGGTCTAATTGCTGGCTAGATTGTCAATCTATAGCAGATCTTGCTCCCACGGTGTTGGTGGCAGTCGGCTCTAGAACTGCCCTTAGCAAATTAGTAAAAGAGGCCCTGGATAGTAATACTTGGGTGTGGGATGTGTCAAGTCCTTTGAATGTCCAAGGAATTCTCAGATTTCTGCACTTGGTCGATTTTCTCTCCTAGGTCACCTTGCTGCAGGGAGTGCACGATAAGTTTCACTAGCGTTGGATAGAGTCCAGGGAGTACTCGGCAAGGTCCGCATATGATGCTCTGTTCTTAGGAAAAACATAGGCTCCACTCTGGCGTCAATATTGAGACTGCTAGGTGCCGCAAAAATGTAAGATTTTTGCCTGGTTGGCAATGGCTAACAGATGTTGGATGGCGGACCGCCTGGCCAGGCGAGAGCTGGAGCACCCTGAAGCTTTCCCTCCGTGTGATCAAGAAGATGAATCCATGGAACACTTGATTATTGGCTGTTCTTTCTCCAGAGAAGTTTGGTACAACATCCTGCTCCAATTTGGTTTGCATCCGCTCGCTCCCTCCCCGGGCGATGCTTTCCCGGCTTGGTTGGAGTCGGCGTCAGAATGCACAAGCATCAATGCCAAGGAACTGCGATCCCTGCTCATCCTCACCATGTGGCGCTTATGGCGTTTGTGCAACGCGTATCTTCGATGGCGCATTGCCTGGTTGTCCAGAGCTTGTCGAGGCAATCATTAACAAAGCAGAATTTTGGAGGATAACCGGTGCGAAAGAGCTTCACAGATTGCCGCTGCATACTCGGCCTCCTGACGCCTGATGTGTCCGTCATGTGTCATGTGTTCTGTTTTTGTAATTTGTTCTAGTTTTTGTTGTTTTCAGCTACTTCCTAGTTGGTATAAATAGGGATCCTGGACGCTAGCAATGGTAGCTCTTCTCTCTTGTGACCTGTTAGTCCTTCTTTCTCTCCTTTTTCTTGTTTTGTTTAGTTGCTACGTGCTGCCTTTAACTCCATTGTTTCACCTTATGCCTTCTGGGCATTCTCTCTTAATACAAAATGACTCACATCTAGGTGTGTGTTCGGGAAAAAAAAAGGAGAAGTCCCGAAAATCCGAAAGAGCCCTCTTGGTAGTGTGTTCTGTTATTTTAGTTGCTTTTCAGAATGTTGTCACTATTCATCTTTAGATATTCCTAGATACCTTGCGAGTGCTTTGTTTTTGCAAGTAAAGCAATAGCATGTAAGCTTGTCACTACAATAACTCTGCTAATTCGACAGATTTAGAGCTGGTTGTTGTTGTTGGGATCAAGATTTGTTCTCTAAATGTCCCCTAAGACAAGTATAGTTTTATTATGAATTGAATTTTTGTTTGGAAGGAGTATTCCAAAACAATACCATCAACTTGTAAATTTTATTTTAACTAGTGACCTTGAATGCAATAGCAAGTACTTTGCTTTTGCAAGTAAAACAGTAGCACATAGGCTTGACATTAGAATAACTGCTAATTTGATAGATTTTGCTTTGTTCGAGCTGGTTGTCATTGTTGGGATGGGGATATGTTCTTTAATGTCCCTTTTATTTAAGACAACTATAGTTTCATTTTGTTTTGAAATTTTATTTCAAGGATACAGTTTTCTGAACCCTATTTGATATTTCAATTTGCTAGTTTCAACTTCAAAGCAAATAGGCTAATCATTCTTTTATTGTAATTTTGAAAAAACAATGCAATCAGTGCTAGTTGTAATGTATACTCAAACTTCAGGAGCAATACCTGCAAAGCACCAAAGGTTTTTCTTAGCACGGGATGAAGAGGAGGGCACACTACCCTTTAAGTAATGTTGTAAATCAATCCAAATGATTGACAAAGCCCAAGCCCTGGGGTCAACAGGTGAGTTCGATTTTCCTTCTAATGGTTGTAGTAAGATTATGACTGGGCTTACAACCCTGTTTGGTGAGCTACATAAGCATGCAAAGAAAAGCTTTAAAGGCTAGTTTGGAATTGACAATATCTATGTTACAAAGAATGGTTATGTTAGAATCAAAGGGAATCTCAGATTGAGGAATAAGACCAAAGCAAGAGCCAACAATGACCTTCACAATTTGGCTAGGAACTAAAGAAACATGTCTTGATCAAGGAGAGCCGCTAGGAATTACATTATGGTTGGATCTGATGTCCTCAAGGTTAGATGCTCAGCAAAAACTTGTCATTAGATGCCATGTTAGTTTGTTGGCAGCCGAGAACAAGTTATCAATCTACAGTTGCATATATAAATGCTTGTGGCAGCTCGAGAAGAGGGATTGGCAGGAGCACCATAATATCATTGCAAACCTTCCATGTGCTAATAATTGGAAAGGATTAGTAAAGAGAAATGCTTACCTATCTGACGTATACTATAATGAAGACACCAACGGACAAAGAACAACAACTTACACTGAAAATGCCAAAGGTCTTCTTCTATTTGTGAGGAACGCAATAGAACATCTACATGAGAAGAGCTTTAAAAAGACAAAGAAAGCTTTGAGGAGTGGAAAGCATCAACAATCATATGCAGTACCTTGCTACTCTTGTCTGGAGTGCTCCAGGAGAGTATGAACAAGCACAAACAGTTGGAGAAAAAATTTAGAGTGCATTATGGGGTGAGGTATTATGTGGTCAAATCTTCCTTGATGGGATATGTATCGTGTGGTTCGGTATATAAGAGCACAATTAGAAAAAACTAGTAAAGTTTCACTTTTTAGTAGTGCTAAACTTTTGTTAGTGGTATAGTGTTTGTACTTGGCACTGATTGATATGTCGATGTGGATTTGTCACAACCGACCACTCATTGTCTGTATTGGATTCACCATTTCGAATATCCCAAGTTGTTTTGTGTGATTTGTTCAAAATGGCTCAAGGTGGCCCTACTACCCACACTACGTGAAGACCTACACACACTACACCAACTGGGAGACCACACTAACACAAGAGGGATAACTCAACACTTTACTCACTATAATACAATTTTGATACAACACTCCTTTTATTGGCTACCCTACCACTCCACTATTGCATTCCATTCCTAAGACTCTTACACTTGGTAGCTCTTCTTTTTGTTGTACATGAGAAAGGGATTAGCACCCCTATTTTTATACTTATACAAGCACATAGAATTTGTGTCAAGTGGCAACCATCCAAAGCCTTCAACTACAAACATCTTTAATCTAGGATTCTCTACTAAAATAGGATTCTCTACTAAAATATCTAAGTCTAGATTATTTCTATTTATCCATATAGAGATTTGTCTAGCATCTTCCATAATTAATATCCACGTCTAGATATTTCTTACATGCCATGATGTATGATAAATAGTTTATTCTAGAACATTCATGATAAATATTTAGTGTCTTACAAATTTTCCAATACCTCTAGAACTTCTCATTTTGACATGGAGAATTATCTCTAAAATTTTCTATGAAAAATTGCATATTTTCAACATGATTTATTTTATTTTTCTTGGATGCTTCTAGCTAACAACATGTTATATGACAGTGGAAAGGAAATTAATGACACAGTTTGCTCTTACTAATTTTGGATTATATCATTTTGATATTTGCCCTTTCAAATTTGGAAACGTGTTATGAAAGTCACCATTGCTCTTTGCTGATATGCTTTCCAATCAGTCACGGCTCATGATATACGCGAAGAGGCTTTCTTTTACTGATATGCTTTTCAATCAGTCACGGCTGTTTTTTTTTATCTCCGGTGCTGTTGTGCACAGATCAAAGTATGACAAAAACTGATGAATACCCTGCGCGTTGTTGCGGAAAGTCCGCTAGGAATGATTGTTTTACACTGCACAC
The DNA here is from genome assembly GCA_019208055.1 of Stipa capillata. Lineage (NCBI taxonomy): Eukaryota > Viridiplantae > Streptophyta > Magnoliopsida > Poales > Poaceae > Stipa > Stipa capillata. The sequence goes on along the minus strand of JAGXJF010005544.1, from coordinate 311,654 downwards.
TGAATCTCATGAAAGTATTGTCAAAAGAACAAAAAAAGATATCAACAATTGTGATTGCTAATAGAAAAACATAACAGTGTATACGCATGATATCAAGCATGTTAAAGAGGAGCAATATTTGTTCCAAGGATTAAAGACTAAAAAAATCCTTCTGCTACTTGACACCATTGTTGCACATATTAATATATGGTGTTTCCCTCTTGCTGTGCACTTGGGAGGAAAGAGGTAACACAAAAATTGGAACAACAATCATTTATGAGAATTGAGCTAAATCCTTAACTCATGTACCCACATGTGCATGTACATTTGCTTTTCCCATAAAAAAATGTGGAACTGAAATTTTCTGTATTGATGAACAATTGTTGAAGGACAAAACATTATATTTGGAAATCCTCATGTTCCATGGGACCCAAGAACAGAAGACATTACAAAGAACATGGTTTACAGCAGTCGAGCCAAAGAGGTGAAGAGGCGTTACCTATTGGATGGCAGCTCATTTATGTAGTTTCTTCAAGTCTTCAAAAAATATACATCATGGTAGGCAAGAATGGTGCTGTAATAGCAAATAAAATGAGAAATATGAGAAGCAATCATGTCAGGGCACAAGATGAAACATTATACTCTCACTATGACCTCGTCGTCGGCATAAACAAATATTTTGCAATCAAGCTTGTATGCATTTAGGGCTTCTTTTTGAACCATAAAGCGTGAAAGTGGGATTTTGTTAAAAGCAATATACTCTCTCTCTCTCTCTTTCTCTCTCTCTCTCTCTCTCTCTCTCTCTCTCTCACAGAATAAGTGCTCACTTGAGTTTCCACTTTCCACTATCCTTGTAACGGAACTTCTAAGCAACTGAAAAAATAAAGTGAAAGGTAATCCTCGAAAGCTCCAAAAACAAAACCAGTGTTATCCAGTGGCTATGGAGGTTGGCGATGATGCATCCGTGTAAAACAGGTCGTGAGTAAATCAGGAAAAGAAAAACAAAGTCGTCAAAAGCCCTAAAAACAAAACCCAGGGCATGGTTCCATGTAGTGGTGGGACTCGGGCCGTGCCGTGCCGGCACGGCACGAGCCCGGCGTGCCTCGGGCCGCCGCTTGACCGTGCCGGCACGGCCCGCCGTCCCCACCATGTCGTGCCGTGCCGGCACACCAAGCCGCGGCGGCGGCCCAAACACGGCACGGTGGCCCGTCGTGCCGCCTCCGGGCCGTGCCGGCACGAGCACGCCACGAGTGGTGGTCGCCGCGCGAGTGGAGCCCGGCGGGGAGGCGGGGGAGCTCGGCGGTGGAGCCGGGGCCGACGGGGGAGGCGGGGAGGTGAGGGAGCCCGGCGGAGAGGCAGGGGAGCGCGGTGTGGAGGCGGTGGAGCCGGGGAGGCGAGGGAGCCCGGCGGAGAGGCGAGGGAGCGCGGCGTGGAGGCGGTGGAGCCGGGGCCGGCGGGGGAGCCCGGGGTGGAGCCAGGGCCGGCGGGGGAGACGGGGAGGCGAGGGAGCCCGGTGAAGAGGCGGGGGAGCACGGCGGGGAGGCGGTGGAGGCAGGGTCGGCAGGGGAGGCGGGGAGGTGAGGGAGCCCGGCGGAGAAGCGGGGGAGGCAGTAGCCGTGGAGGGAGGCGGGGGTTGGGAAAGAGGAAGGAGGCGACAGGGGAGGGGGGGTTTGGGAAGAGGAGAGAGGCGGGGGCGGGGGTTAGGGATTCGGCCGGGGGGGTTGGGCCGTGGGGGATGGGGAGGCCGGTCGGGTGAGCTGGGCCGGGCCGGCCCGAGCACGACCCGTTGCGTCGTGCCGGGCCGTGCAGCCCATCGGGCGCCGCTCCCAGGCACGGCCCGGCCCGGAGCGTCGTGTCGTGCCGGCCCGGCCCGTTTGACAGGCGTGTCGGGCCGTGCCGTGCGTCGGGCCGTGCCAGCCGGACCTCAGGTAAGCCCGGAATTACCCGGCCCGAGTCCCACCTTTAGTTCCATGCAACCCAGACATCAAGCGGGCGGTGTACCTGTCAATCATAGAGCTCCAGAAGATGAAGTCCTACCCGGGGAATCCGTCGAATAGCATGCGCCGTTGTTCATGCTCCCAGCCTCACGTAGCAGGTGAGCATTGCCGTGACGGACACGACGTGCGGGTCAGTCATTTCATCGAACATCGCATGAGCAGTGACGACATCAAATAACTCACAGCAGGGAATGAAAATCAAGAAATGAACAATCAAGATTCAAGAGCTACAAAACGAACTGATCTCATATCGGCATACATATATAGTCATCAGATGTTATAGGTATCACAAAGGATGGATCAATCATCTGCAGGCAAGGTACCATCCGCACACATGATGCAATCGCTCGGATCAAGTGAAGAGTTACAGAGACATAGAGAGAGGAGATTAAAAGACATAGAGTGTTCATGGCCTTAAAGTGCTCACCTTCTGGACTTCCTCTTCAGTTACCAATTGTACTCAGGTTGTTTTTGTTTGCGCGCGCACATCTTTTGTTTTTTCTTAGGGAAGCGCGCGCGCTTGAGTTGGAGCAGCTGTCCGGGGGATTCCCCTTGCTGTGGCGCGAATTGAAGCGGGCCATGCATTCGAACATGAACACCTCCATTCGGCCTTTTCTCCTTCGTCCTTACCCTTGGGCCGACTATAGAAATGGACTTGAGGCTTCGAGCTAAATAACCGACACAACTTGGGCCGGTTACACTTGATCACACGGACATTCTGAGGCATCCAAAGTGTTGCAGTGCAAGACTTCAAGGGAATATTTTGACCTGCACCAACCCACAATACGTACGCCTCATTCATGCCCTACCGCATCTCAAATTGTTTATTTTATAAGAAAACTCCAGTGCATCTCAAGTAGATTTGCTTCATAGATACTACCATTGAAATATATATTTTTTAGAGGAAAAGGCAGGCACTTTATCATAGTACTACCTATCAAAATATATAATTAATGAGTTATCTTTTCTTCCCAATGTAGGTTGTTTCTTTTTGAGCTTTTCTTTTTCTTCTTTTTCTCTGGCATCTTTGCTGACGCCTCCGGCAGCGGGTGAAAATCTTTACTCTTACAAATATGTCAATTAGTGGTAGTGGTTTGTTCATATACGGGCAGACCACTATCTAGACCCGACAGAAATGATTGAGATGAGAACAGTGATCTAATATAGTATAAATAGTAGTATAATCCTCTTAAACATATAGTATAGTTTTAATCCGTAGTAACCTACGGGCATTATGCTAGTAACACAAATAGGGCATTGACCGGAGGTGGGGTGTAGGCGACCACCAGTACAGCACTGAACATAAACTGCCGATCAGTCATTATCTATTATATATTAAAACTACACGATAAGTTAACTAGAGAAAAAATAGATATACTACAAAAATTATATTAAAAAAGAAACATTTGGTCATTAATCTGGTGGATCATCTTTTTATTCTTAATTCATAACTGATGTATCTTCATAATTTTACTAAACATATCATAACCAATAAATCATCATAGTTGTACATAACATTTTACGATCGATTGATCTTTATAACTGTCATAGCTACAAGACTAGGCAGTGTACTTTAGGCACCCCCGATCGGCTACAGCGACTGTCGGTGGTGCAAGAGGAGTACGAGCAAGTATGATGCTTGGATTGTTCGTCGAAGCGAGGCACGAGACATGTACGACGGGGTGAAACATGAGTCATGTATGAGAAGGCGAAACTAACCACGTGTACGACGAGGTGAAAGTCACTTTCGTGTTGAAGTGTAGAATTAGGGTTACAAGAATTCTCTCCCTCTCTCTACCCCTATGGGGGGTATTTATAGGATTTGAGAATGGAAAATGTGAGATTACAATTTTTTCTCACATGAGAGGGAATTTACAAGGGCATTATAATCATTTTTTCATCCTTAGATGATATTGGGAGAATATTTCCGGGTATCTTTGAGGAATATTTTTTGGCATCTTTGGAGGAATCTCTAAGCACGTCGAGATGGTTTTTAATGACATCAACGTAGACTTTGACGATAACGGACGTCAAGGTGGTCCTTGACGATATCGACGTAGTCCTCGACGGTGACTGACGTCGAGGTAGTCCTTAACGACGTTGACGTAGACCTTGATGACGACGGGCGCTGAGGTTGCCCTTGACGTCGTCGATGTAGTCCTTGACGACGTCGACGTAGTCCTCGACAGTGACGAACGTTGAGATAGTCCTTGACGACGTCGATGTAGACCTTGATGGCGACGGGCGCTAAGGTTGCCGTTGCTGTCGTCGATGTAGTCCTTGATGATGTCGACGTAGTTCTCGACGGTGACGGACGTCGAGGTAGTCCTTGACGACGTTGACGTAAACCTTGATGATAATGGACGTAAAGGTGGTTCTTGACGACGTCGACGTAGTCCTCGACGGTGGCAGACGTCGAGATAGTCCTTAACGACGTCGACGTAGACCTTGATGGCGACGGGCGCTGAGGTTGCCCTTGATGTCGTCGATGTAGTCCTTGACGACGACGAACACTGTGGCTACCCTTGACAGCGTCAGCTTGGTCATTGATAGCGGATGCGGAAAACTTCGAAAACGGGCTAGCGCGCGGACCCCTTCCCCAACAATATAACCATACTTAAACATATACAGTCGATAGATCATTATAACTATATACAAATAAATCACAATTGATAGATCTTTATAATTGTACCTAAACAGATCCTAATTTTCATAACTACACATAAACATCATTTGCCCGTTGATCTAATAAACCTTTATTACGACCTAGTGGACCTTTATTATTAACTAGTAAGCGTGCACGTGCAACGCACGTTTTGACTGATGTAAATTGTAACCTAAAACATTATATAATGTTCATACTGTAATCATCAATAAAATTTTAAAAACAATAGTAATCATAGTAACCAAGCACACACAATGCGGTTGCATTGTCTAATATATACCTCACCAAATATAAGCCCCTTTCTAAATTTTGAAGTCATAACTACTCTAATATAATCTCACCAAATTTTAGAATTATCTTCTCATCGATTTTATTTTGTTTAAAAATAAAACTCAGATAAATATTTGTAGGCACTGTTGATATAGAGCTTACATAATGTGACGTCTTCTCAATTGTCCCCACAATTTTCAGTATGACCAAAGTAGATAACAGTATTTTTCAAACTTGCTTGAGTCCTTTTCACTTAACTTCCAAAAAAACATATAATGTTCTTTAGTTAAGCACACGTCTCAACTAATTGTAACTATAAATAATGATAAATTATATTGACCACAGTGTAATTTCATTAGAATTTTTAACTATGGTTTAATTACATCAAAATCAATTTTTTTTTATAAAACTATGAAATATTCAATGTAGTCTTCATGTTTTATTATGCAAACATAATTTACTTAGATCAACTAAGCAAATACCGCATATCTAATTCTCCATAATACAACTCATTTTCTACTTCTCTACTCTCTCTCTTCTCATCTGATTTCCCCATTCCTCTCACTCTCTCTCTTTACCACTTCCCCATTCCTCTCACTCTCTCTCTTTACCACTTCCCCATTCCTCTCACTCTCTCTAGTGACCGAAGACATCACCGCCTCACCGGCCTCACCGCCGCGCCCCCCCTTCGTCCTCCCATGAGCCGCCGCCGCCATGGGCTCCCTCGCCGGTGACAACGCCACCGGCCTCTACTACCCGTCCGCCCGCCACGACGACTTGGTCGTCGACACCTACCACGGCATCCAGATCCCTGACCCCTACCTCTGGTGAGCAAGCGCCTTGGCGTAAACTGATATCGCCTTGGCATAAACTGATATCGCCTTGGCGTAAACTGATATTTAGTGTTCTGTCTGAGTGCTTGCAGCTAGGCACGTATAACAAGTGAAAAAAACTTCTCATTTACAATTTACTGGGATGACACTACAATTTCTGTTGCGCCAAATACAATTCTTTTCTTGTCACCACTATAATTGCAATTACATTTTGGCATTGATTATAGAAAGTGCACAGATGATGAAGTTTGAGGTATTGCTTATATGTAGATTATTAGATCATGTTCCTATTAGGATTTAATTTGTACTGATAGACATCAAACTTTGTTTGCCTAGGTGGATTATGGTACTGATTTGGACACTGCAATGTTTAGTAGTGGATTCACTAAATTGTCTTCGTCAGATGCAAATAAGCAAGATCCATATGGTTTGTCTTGTTGGAACTTGAATAATCTGCGATGGCTACCTGGGTCTGTTCTTTCATTTGAAACTGAGGATATATCTGGCGTTTGTAGTACCTTGGCTTGGTGTTATATTACATCTGTCAACTTTATCTGCACTTTGCACCTCAGCTACAACTAACAAACAATAATTTATCTGCTGGTTCACAAAGTTTAGTTCTCACCATATGGTGATTTATGGATGACAGAGAAAAAGGCTGCCTTTTCCATGTATTTGTCAGCTAGTGTGAGACTTTTTCGGAGTATTTGTTATATGGCGATATTGCATTGCAGCGTGAGCTGAGCAGCGACAGCGAGCACATGATTGGTTCGACTTCAGTTTTTCTGTTCTTTTCTTTTCCTTAGTCATTGACGCTTAGTTTTTCCAGCTATTTCAGGTACACTAATTCAGTCCTTGTGAACTAAAACTGCAAATATATGGTACAAGCAGGGGGCAGGGGGAGTAGGATCTCACAATTCTGTTGATTCTTCAGTAACTAAAATGCGTGCTAAATGAATTGCCATCTGCCCAACCATGTGAAATTCGAAACAATCTGCCGAAAGCATATACAACGAACAAACTCTAGACTCTAGAGACCTGTTTCCCAAAGCTCGTATGAAGATTCAAGATACTCAGATGTTTTCTCCGTAGATTTTTAGTACAGCTGGTGTTTATACCATTCAGCAGGGCCACAAGGGCTGCACGCACAAGTTCCTATGTACAGTGGCTAAAATAAGAACTACAGAGAAGAATGGTATCCTCATCTAACCATGCAAAAAGAAGCACGACGTGTTATAGTTCGTTATAAGGGAGCAAGCGAAGAATTGCTGCAAGTCCATTGAAAGTCAGGTAATATCAAAGTTTGCAGCTTCAGAACAAACTGAACCCCCGCGATTCCTCCTGCTTCTTTTCTAACATTTCACGGTAATTTGACTCCTCTCTTTCGCCACTTCAATAATTATCTGCATATTTTGAGTCCTCTTCTGAAGCATAAGATGATGACCTATACTGTTTTGGCTGGACAAACTGAAGCACATAGTTCAAGCCATTGATGACATCGTAGATCATCAGTCCAATTCTTCCTCCAACCCAACTGCCTAGCTGGCTTCCAACAAGATAACCAAGTCTCTCCAATCTCTCCTCACCATGGAAACCACCCGCATAGGTTCCAAATGAGGTGCCGGTGCCCCGGAGAAAACCTTCAGTCATGCTTCCCCCAAAGTACATTGCTTCAGAGAAGTCCCAACCGGAAGAAATTATTGGCCCCAGTACCCTCTTGGCTTGACGAGCGGCCACTTTCGTTGCTTTCGCACCAACCTTCAGTCAAAGCTGCCTCAGTGGCGCTCAGGCCTTCTGTCAAAGCGTCGGCCAGTGCTTTCTCAATGGCTCGCTGCCGCACCCTTTCAATGTGTGCACTTCAAAGGTTGTTGACATAAAGCTTGATGCTCTCCTCCCAGGCGCATGCAAGGCTGCCTGAGCCCATGTCGAAATAGTTCATAAATGTGAACCTGCCCACTCTTTGATGCAGCCTCCTTTCCAATAAGTTCCCTGAACTTCTCAGCTGTAAATTAGAAGTTTGAATTAGGGTCATTACAAAGCAATAAGGTTTAATTCCTAAAATGAAATCATCAGATGGGTATCTAGGAGAACATTTGGAGGTCCAGAAAAATATCAATGCAATAATAGATTACCATGTTAAACTATAACTATTAATATGTCTTATTGGTCTTACAGTAATGGCTACTTGCTACAAGACCATGGGATCATGGCTTGCGAATATGCCAACTTAGCAATTCAGCAAGAGTTATCTTTAAAAAAATTGAGACTCATGGATCCACTGATTGGAGTGTGGGTAAAAAATTGACAGAGGCAAAACATGTGGGCAAATTGTGCATGTGAACACTCACTGGTATCAGACAGAATTTAGAAAGTAGCCATACATCAGTCATCGCTGATTTAGTTGAAGAAACAGCATTACTCCAAATTCTTATCATAACGGTGGCATGCTATGACACCTCCAAGACCGAGACAGTTTGTTTGTAATACTTGGTTCATATATATAAAATGTGTGTTCATGAATCTATCAGTTTGAATTACCATGCTAGTCAATGTTCAATTGTTCAGCCCTCAGCCAGATGCTAATAAGTATAGTAAGCTTTTAAACGACATCATCCGTAATCCGTAACTCATTAACAATGAAATGATCCTAAACAAGCCAGTATTAATTCACACCATATTTAAGGCTTTCTGTATTAAAAGACATTTTCCTTGTGTGCACTTCGAAATCCACCCTCCCGCATCAACCCAAACCTAGGCAGGGAAATTGGGCAAATGCCCAATTGGTCCAAAACAGCTGAAATCTCAGCAAAAGAGTTCTCTCATTTGCTCTCCGTAGTGATTACCACTCGTCCAGAAGCCAAAATCACACACATCGCCAATCAAAATCAAGACAAAGATGCATCCTTTTTCACCAAAACAAAAATCATTGAATCACAGATTAGAAGGTGCCAAAAATTACATGGGAAAACACACGTAAGGATCCGGCACTCTATGGATTTTCTTTTTACCGCGGGTGCTCGCTTCATGAATTGACAAAGAAAAGATGTATAAAATCAGGGGGACCTAAAAAAAGAGGGCGAATTAAAAATTCTACGATCGGGAAGCTTACCGGTCATGCTGAGGGCAAGGATGCCCCTGATGAAGAGGAGCAGCTGGACGCGCCGCTTCTGGTTTCCAGCATCTTTGCGTGCCTGCACGCGACTCGGATGCTGCAAGAATCTCTCTCTCTCTCTCTCTCTCTCTACCTGTCGTCGGAGGAGGAAAAAGAAGAAGAAGAAGGGAAGAAAATAATAATGAGAGAAAAGAAGGGAAAAGAATAGCGCGCGGCGGAGGCGGAGCTGTGGGGCACCGGGCGGCGGAGCCGTGCGGAGGGCGAGGCGTGGGGCGCGGAGAGAAGGAGGTTAGCGGGGGGCGTGTGGCGGGTAGGGGGCGCGCGTGGACGCAGACTACAGGGCTGGGCGAGGGAGAGCGGTTGCCAGCGGTGGGCGACGACAACACGGGCAGGGCGGGCGACGGAGGCGCACGGCTGACGGGGCGATCGGGCGACGGCCCGGCAAGGGAAAAGGGGCGCGGCGGAGCGGCGGGCGGGCGTGAGGAGGCGGAGCACGGGGACGGGCCGAGTGTGGAACAGGAGCGGCGAGCTACGGGCGGGCGCGCGGAGGCGGAGCACCGGGGCGGCCCAAGCGGGGAAGGGGCAGCGTGCCGACGGACCTGCGGTAAGCGGCGCAGCACAGGCGAGCGGGGCAAGCCATGGCGGATGCGTGCGGCGGAACGGGCGGGGGTGAGGAAAGGAGCGCGCGAGAGATTAATCAGATGGCTATTGCGGAAAGGATGGAGGCGAAACACGCCGAAGTTCTCATCCGTCCGATCCGTTCGATCAGATGGCTGACGTTGATTCCATGGGAAATCCTGTGTAAATAAACGTGGTGACTGTAGAAAAATAAAACTCGTGCTTTTAATAGTAGTGGAGATGGAGATGGAGATGGACTGCAATCAACATACATAACTGTATCCCAACAGTATACAGACATTAATCTGACGTAGCTTAATTATTAATGGTTCACCACCAATAGATATAATTTTACACGTCATGCAAAGCTACCTGAGCTTTCAAGCCCGTGTGGGGATCAAATATCAACAACTAGTGATCTGAACCTTAACTCCGTGTACTAATCTAACATCACAGACAAACGGTTGGTTAGATCATGATCAAAACTTTAATTATTTCCATGTGATCTGATATCTTGTGCAAACAACCTATCAGGTCAATACAGTGAATGTCTGACCGGCCTTATACGGACATTAATCTGACGTAGCTTAATTATTAATGGTTCACCACCAATAGATATAATTTTACACGTCATGCAAAGCTACCTGAGCTTTCAAGCCCGTGTGGTGATCAAATATCAACAACTAGTGATCTGAACCTTAACTCCGTGTACTAATCTAACATCACAGACAAACGGTTGGTTAGATCATGATCAAAACTTTAATTATTTCCATGTGATATGATATCTTGTGCAAACAACCTATCAGGTCAATACAGTGAATGTCTGACCGGCCTCCTCGCCATCAAAAATTTAGTTCCACACACTGATCTAATATCACGTACAAACGACCAACCGTCTAATATACAAACCAACAATCGGCTTAGTGATTTGAACCTTAATTCTAATATCACATCAACGAGTCATCCGACTGTACTATAATGTTCCTGCAAATAATATAATAATACGTATCTACGTAAGCCTATAAATTTAAAGATATAATTCTTTATGATTCCTGCGCAATTGCACGGGGCACCGAACTAGCTTAATAGTAAGATAAACTCACAATTCACAGGCTCTTAGACGTTATCTGCAGCATTGGTAGATGCAGACAGCATCAGGCATCTGTCATGGCCGGCTCTGTCCTGCAGAGAGGCATGGACGCAACCAGCCGTGTCCATTATCATCTTATTTCTCCATCATGCAGCACGGATGGCCCTTGCCTCTCCACGATTCTCACTTCATTTTTTTTGCTACACGCAACCAACTAGAGAAACAATCTGATTGATCAGTGGTTTGCAGCAGTCGATTGGATGTTGGGGGCAACAATTCCCTGACCATTGATTCTTCTGTAAATAGTGCCCTGCCTTTGTGCCCTTGCGAGTTGGATGCAAGCGGGGAGAATTTTCGCAACAACGCTGTGTGCCCCACCACCACTTCAACTCTGAATGGGTCACTTCACCCTCCATGGCCAAGCACCTCATGATCTTTATACTCATCTTCTTCAAGTCTTTTCTTCACTGAATTTTATGTTAGGCCATTTTCAGATAACTTCCACAGAAGTTATTAGAGAAATCTTGGCTGATACAGTTTCAGAAAGCTTCTTGGTTGCTAACTTGCTTTAGCTGATATTTTCAGATAACAGAGTACAAATCCTAGCTTGATTGCTTCCAAAATAACATTTAGCATTTTCTGAAATTACCCCTTTGCAAAAATATATGGAGAAGCAAAGGTACCCTCTTTCATGCACGAATCAGGTGATCTCTCGGCTATCCTTTTTCTCCCACGAATCAGGTGATCTTTCGTGCTTATCTGAGAGGTCAGGTAATAGCAAACGAAGGGGAGGTTACACCTAACCCACTCATGATCCATGAATCCATGGGACCATGCACACCCACACGCAAGCAAGCAATCAGGCACACACCTACATGCCTGCCTGCTCCGATCAATGCAAGCCATGAGCCATCAGTTAGGTGCATGCAATGATCCATATCGATCTTTTCTGCCGGGCCGAGGCAACGCTTCCCCGGCACGAGGGCCCCCGGCGCGCGCACGACGCGGCGACGGTTTCTACTCCGGCAGGCGGGCCCCGACGCCGATGCCGACGTACCATCTACTCACCCCATCATGCTAGCTTCGCCTCCATGAATGATTCCTCTTCGATCAATGATCATTGTCTCACGACCCACGAGCAAGGGTAGCTAGCTACCTTCTCTGACCACTCGAGTTCTTGCATGCACGGGTGATGCGTCTTCTGGCCGGCTGCAGCTTAATCCCCTCGCTGAATCGGCAGCAAATTAAGCGACCGATGATGACAATATTCAGGCTAGCTTCGTTTCAAGAGGGGAAGAGAAAGTGTAGGTGTAACGTGTAAACGCATGGGAATCATGGTGTCATGGGATTGGGTCATGGAGAAAAGGGGTTTGTTCGCTTGCCTTCCCTTTTTGCCGGTACGTAGTACGTGAGCCTTGGCATGCACAACTTGTGACCAGGCGTTGCAAAAGGCTCTCGTACCTTTGTTTCTTTCTTCCTGTCATGATCCCTCTGCCCATGAGTTCTGGTCATGTGTCAATGCATCCTGAATTGAAGACTCTTCAGAGAGGTTTGGCTGAAGAAACTGGATGCTAGCTAAGGCCAATGGAAGTTGGGCGGTTTCAGTGAACCAGAGAAGAGTACAAGACACCCAAGAACGCAGCATTAGGAAGACACTAGTGATCCTCTGTTATGTGTTCATTCCAGTTCTCCATGTACAAATCCCAGTTCTGTACATGCTTTTGTAAAAGCGAGAATAACAAGGAGGCAAAAAACCTTCGTTGTCCTAAAAAAAACAAGAATAACAGGGAGGATTTGAAGATAGCATTGAATGCGTGATGTGCCATATAACCTGATCATGGTTTTGATTGATTGGTGTATAAAGGTGGATATGATCTATTCTCTTTCTGTTCTAAGTGAAAAGGAGAGCCCGGTCCTTTTCGGACAGGAATTCCATCATATCTGTATAGTTGTATTGAACTCACACAGTGATACGAGTGGCACCAGCACTCTGATGAGCTATTCCATCCAAATCAACAAGGAAAAAAAGATACTTCCATGACTAATAGAGATGGATGGTATTCCTCACCCACTTTAGTTTCGACACTTTGCCATATGATCGGACAACTAAAGTTGTTCAAGAGGTGGTTAGTAGCTATGTCTTCGTTTCTTTTTGTTCACTGCGAAGTGTAGAACCATAACTTCGCAAGGGGATGAGTGTTCTCGTCAGGAATGGCAAAAAATCCTCCTTACAAGTCGTCACGCACGAGACACGTACGGGCGCTGAGACGGTGCAAGCGATCCGCTGGGGTGGCTATCACCTAGCTGAATACCTACAACCTTGGCAATCTGCATGCACGACCATGCATGTCCTCACCAATTAATTGCCCTCTTCCAAAACTACAAACATACTCACCGTTCCATGCTGCAGATAATCACACGCTGGCTACTGAATTTCACATGTGCCGGTCACAATGAGCAACCCCAGCGAACGTTGCGCTGCCTCATATTTTTCCTTCGGTTTTACTGTTGATGAGAGCTAAGCTAGGTTGGGGCTGACCAGCGGCGGAGAAGGGGTCCAAACAGGCGAGAGAACCCGGGGCCCCCCAGGGTAATCAAGTTTGAGTGAGGATCCGGAGAAGCAAACGAGAGATGCTTGAGTGCCACATCAATTCTCTCATTATGTATTTTCTTTTCCCTATTAAGCTGGTTAAATATATATAATTTAATATGGTATCAGAGTCAATAAGTTTTAAATTTAAGATCTAGCCAACCCAGTATTTACACAAATATTGACGGCTTATATTGATCCTACATCTAAAGCCTGAAGAAGCTCTTGTCCCCATCAGCTGGATAGGTAAACTGGTAAGCTGCTTTCGCCGGTGATCGGGCGACGCGTGAGGCTAACGCGGCTCGGTTTCTTGTTCGGTTTAGCCCGGTTGGGACGAGCAGTTTGCAATTTGCATGCAACCGTGGCGACATGTACGGCTCGGTTTCGTGTGGACAGCCGGCGAGGCTTAGGCGTCAAGTGTTACCCCTTCTGTTCCTGCGATCTTCCGTGATACGGTGGTGGTGATCAGATTGTTGATCTGGATTGCGAATTGATGGGGACCGCCTTTGTTAGTAGTATTAAGTTGGTAAAACGACATGGTCTCTCATCAAGGTTGTCCTGAAATGAATTCGAATTTCTGCACTTTTTCATGAGAAATAGCTGTTTCGTTGCTATTTAGGCCGTTTCATTGGTATGCAACACCAGTAGTGAGATTTCTTACCATACTTCGAGCTGGAAGCGATTTCAGGTCAATTAAGATGTGGCATGCCACTGATGGGAGGGTCGAAAAATCGGTCCTGCTAGTGTAACACGAGCCTTGGACTACTAAAAGATAATAGTACCACGTACAGGACATAAGCAAGTAAATGATGCATTATTTCCTTCTTTCTTTGTAATTTGAGCAATAATTGTGAAACAAATGCGTCGAAATTCAGTTTTGATCACCAAAGGAAACGGCGATGGCAAATGAAGCACCTCCCCCTGTTTCTAGCGAGAAACAAATCCACAGCCCCCTCTTCTCCTGTCACCTGCAAAATACCCAAACTACCCACACCACTCCGCAGCATTTCCAGCTTTGCCGCTACACACAAGAAGCCAACGCAGGGGCAAGCGAGACATTTCCCGAGCTAGCCCTACATGTCAGTCCCCACGTAGGACAACATTGCGGATAGGCACGACCACGCGGGACGCCACGCATCATTTCCGCCCGCCACGTCACCGCTCTCGACCCCTTTAAAACCCGGTCCCCCTCCCACTCTCCTCTTCGTCTTCCAAGAGATTTTAACACCAAACAAATTAATCAACTCGCGAAAAGGGAGGAAGGAAAAGAACAAACCCTAGCCACACCGATCGAGGCCAGCGAGACGCCGACGACGGCTATGCGGCCGGCCATCCCAGGAGACCAAGATCACCGCCTCTAGTGACACCGGCGCTGTTGTGTTGTTCGATCGTCGACATGAGGGCCATGGCGCAGATCGATCCGTCCCCGTCCCCTGCGGCGCTGGCCAAGTCGCGACTGAAGCGGCTGTTCGAGCGGCAGGTGCTGAGGGTCTCGCCGGCGGAGTGGCTCCCCTCAGTCGCCGGCGGCGGCGGGGAGAAGGATGATCTGGAGCCGAGCTCGGTGTGCCTGGACGGCATGGTGAGGAGCTTCCTGGAGGACGGCGGCGCCGGGGAGCGGGGGGCCGCCGCGCGCTGCTGCAACTGCTTCAACGGCGGCGAGGCCTCTGACGACGACGACGACGGCCCCGCTGCGGCCGAGGCGTCTGCCATCTCCGACGCCGCAGAAACCATCAAGGTAGTGTGACGGGTGCTAGTGATCCTAATTCTCTCTCGCTTCGCCGCGTGTCGCTGGCGACGAGGACAGGAAGGTACGAACTGATCATTTCTTGCATTTCTCTTTTGCGCGCATCCAGGGCCTCGTCCACTGCGCCAGCCTCCGGGAGCGCAACCTCCTCGCCGACGTCTCCACGCTCGTCGAGCGCCACCGCGCGGCAGGGGCCCGCAAGCGCGACCTCCTCCGCCTCCTCGCCGCCTCCCTCCGCGCCGCGGGCCTCGACGCCGCGGTCTGCCTCTCCCGCTGGGATAAGTCCCCCTCCCACCCCGCCGGCGAGCACGCCTACCTCGACGTCCTCCTCCCCGCCGTCTCCGAGCGCGGCGAGCGGGAGCGCGTCCTCGTGGACGTCGACTTCCGGTCCGAGTTCGAGGTCGCGCGACCCACCAAGGCCTACCGCGCCGTGCTGCAGCGGCTGCCGTTGGTGTTCGTCGGGAGGGAGGACCGCCTGCGCCTCCTCGTGGCCGCAGCTGCAGACTCCGCGCGCGCCAGTCTCAAGAAGCGCGGCCTCCACCTCCCGCCGTGGCGCAAGCCCGAGTACATGCGCGCCAAGTGGCTTTCCCCCTACGAGCGCGAGGTTCCTGCTCCGCCGCCGGAAGCCTCCGCCAGTGAGCTCGCCGATGACGGCGAGGGAGGTGGAGGTGGACTCAGTAACTAATTAGTAATTAAGTACCGTTCTTTAGTTGATTTTTTTTGCATCGGGAATTTGCAGTGCGGTCCTGGGGCAGGGACTGGACGCAAATGTTTTTGCTTTATTTTCCTTCTTTCTTTTTTCATTTTACCCTTTTGATGGGTAACGGAGTAGTAGCTACTAGTAACTACGAACAAGAGCGAGCTCGAAAAATTTGTAGTGTTAGTTCAAAGAGAGATAAGAAAAGCAGAGGCAACGGACCACGACCCCTCTGTTTCTTTTGGTTCCAGTGCTGTGTTGCTCTGCAGCAGCAGCCAAACCTTGCAATGGAACAATGGCGGAAGGCGGAAGGCGGAAGACAGTAACTTAATTGCACAGAGAAAAAAGAGCTGAGAAAATCGAATTAAAATCAAGTGCTAACCGACCTATTTTATATTTGGAATGCATTCGCCGGTGAACTGACATAAATAATTTCTGTTGCTTTCTTAATTGGTCTCTGCATTTTCACGCCGTGTAAGGTGCAACTCTCTGGCCCTTTCCAGTTTTGCTTCTGCAGAACAAGATACCGGAAGCTGCACTGACAATGATTTCCATTCGCTGATCTGAAGTTCTGG
The DNA here is from genome assembly GCA_019208055.1 of Stipa capillata. Taxonomy (NCBI): domain Eukaryota; kingdom Viridiplantae; phylum Streptophyta; class Magnoliopsida; order Poales; family Poaceae; genus Stipa; species Stipa capillata. The sequence goes on along the minus strand of JAGXJF010005544.1, from coordinate 295,484 downwards.
GCACAGGACAGCGATATTTTGCTCCAATCAAGCTGTATTTACGTGGCTGAGATAATATCGGCAGTAAAGCATTTTGATTTACCTCTGCAACAAACCAGCATTTTGGAGATTGGAACTACGGGCAGGCAAAGTCCACGCTGGCCAATTCGGCTTGTGAAGCTAGCTACAGGATTAAAAATAAAATAAAATTGTGGAGGAGTTGTTTAAGAGAGGTTGTCGTACTGTGCAAGCTAAGCTCAGGTGACGCAAGATCAACTGGATAGGATCGCAGGGGTATATATAGCTGCATCGGTTTACGCGCTTCGTCCTCCCTTGTCTATTGCAGCGCGCTGCGTAAACAAGTGCTGTAACCCGAATCTGGATCATAAGATAATCTGGACAGGTCACCCATCCTTGCGTAGCTCAACCCCTTTTTCCCCTTGGCAATTCTGACCAGGTCATGCCTGGACTCGGCTGTGATCATGTCCACATGCATCCGGTGAACACGTGCCTGATTACTATCTGGATATTGTTGTTGATTCACATAAGGGATCGATCGGGGTAAAAATAGTAAAAAGAGACTGAATTAGTGAGCACGGTCCATGTGTTGTGTCATCGCCGTTCTCAGTTTTACTCCACTCCACTCCCCGCTCGACTCACCACCGGGGCGCTGGCCGAATCAACTGGCGTGCAGCGAGAGTGTTTTTAGTCTGCATAATTTGCAGCCGAGCGCCCCGTGCCCGTAACCGTACGCGCAGCAACAGTAACGCCAGGAGCGTCGCCGTCGTCGCAAAACGTCCCTGCCTCTGGAGTGGAGTGCGGAGGGGCCGGGGCCTGGGCCGTGGCCGTGGCCGTGATCCGTTCGCGCGCATGCATGTCATGTAGTACTACTACGAAGTAGGAGTACGCAAGCGTCACTGTGTGAGCGTGACCACGTACCACACCTACTGGTGCCGCGCCCACCTTACGGGCGAATTAACCTCGCCTCTCGTCGTTGGGCGATCGATCCCAGGGGTTCTGAGGTTTTGATTCGATCTGTGCAAACCACGCAGCGGCAGCGGCACCGCGCGGCCGTTTCTCCAAACGTGCATGCCACCGCGCCATCGGTTTAACACGAACCTTCGGATCTTTTTCAAACAAAATGCCGCTTTGTTGTGGTGGTTTTTGTGGGTTGGGTACTGTAGCTTTACATGATACTGAGTCGGATGTGAACAAGTCTGGTATACTACTCTTTTCATCTCCACTTACTGACCCAAGCTTTATTGCGCTCTGGCTGTGCCCCACTGCCCATCACACGATGATTGCGCTCCCTTCCCCTTTTGCCTCTCCTGCGTACAAAAGTAGGCAGCGAGGAACAACAACATCCTCCTACCTTTGCCTCACCCTCTCACCACCTTTTTGTTTCTGATGGGAAAAAAGAGACAAGCATTTCTCTTGTGTGTGTGTACGTGTCTGTGTCAGTATGTGTATGGGACCGGCCTCATCCTACTGCAACTGCTTTCTCGATCGATCTACAAACACTCCACGATCATCATCGACCGCTTCACTTTCACTGAGAACTCTCGTTAGGTCACTGACGCTTATTTACCACCCTACGGCTGAAAGCCTACAGGGCACCAACCAAGCTCGACCATCCTGCCCATGCCTGCATCATCATCACGATTCACGATTCAGATAGAGGAAGAGAAACGGTACGTACTACATGCATGCATCACCGCAGGGACTGCGTGGCGCTCGCGGCCCTTGCAAGGGGAGCACGCTAGCTAGCCAAACCGCGGCGTAAATGCGCGCTTCCCCTTTCGTGGCGCACCACCGGCTGCGCCGGCTGTAAATGGACGCTATGGCTCGTACGAGCAGTAGTAGTTCCTGTTGCTCGTGCTAGCTATGCTAGGGTCACCCCGTCGTGACATGACCGTCTACTGCTCAAAACTTCAGTGCGCATTCATAGCTCCTTCACCACTTTGCTAGAGAGAACGGGAGTTCTGAAATGGCAGTCTCAGTTAGTCGCATGGAAAATCGTCGCCATTACCGTGATCTGTGGCTGATGAAATGGTGCGAACTGTACATGTAGGAGTTGAGTACGGTACTACAATTACGGCCAAGTTGGTACGAGATGGAGGCCAGTACATTTGATCTAATGCATAATGTAGGTGAAAAGCATCTTTCCAATGCCACCAAGATAAGGTGTACGTGACCGCTGCTTGCCCGTGCTCTGCTCGTACTAACAGCGCCGGTGCTGCGGATGAACAGGAGAAGCTACGGAAGAAAACAAACAGGCAATGTCCCGCGAGACAAGGACATGAAAGCGATTACCATCAAATGATTCGTACTACAAGCCCATGCTTCCGCAGCAAATAAAGTACTACAAGTCGCAACCACCGTGAGCTAACGTATGTCAACAGAGGGATGCAATGCAATGTAACGACCGGTCATGTCAGACTTGCAATTAGAGAAGTTGCATTGAATCACGGGATAATAGTTTTTCATTCTGTACATGCCATAGTACCTAGATCATTTGCGATCCTGAGTGATTAATGGGTAGTGTGGTTTCTCTTGAAGAAATTATGCCCCATTTTGGTTTTCGGATACTACTGTTGCCCCTGCCATGGCAATCGTAGCTCTGGGCTATGGAGTAACTAGCAATGCTGCCACAGAAGATCAGATGCTTCCATTATTCCTGACAGCTGAAGTGAAAAAAGAAGAGCCTACTCTCTGAACCTGGTGGTTCTTAAATTCTGCAATTTCTGAAATTTTTAAACGGACTGCTCTATCTATCTCCTTCGCGAATAAAATAGTGCATAGAAAGTCATGGCTCTTCCCTCTCGGCTCCATTTGGCGTATTTTTATATTCATTAGTTGTCCTTCTCAGAGGAAGGGACCTACCCGTTTTTGATTGAGTGATACTAGTACATGACAGTATTCTGTGGATGAAACGAGACCACCAGTGATGGTACGCTTATCCCTATTATTTACTCTTCCCAATACATTTAATTTAGGCCTCTGAATTCTAAAAATATAGGAACAAAGAAGAGACGACTTCATAAATCTTACTCAAAATATAAGAATTTGCATTCTGGATGCTAGACAGAAATTTTACAGATATTTAAAGACAGAGAAAATACATATAAGACACAAACGAAAAATTTTATGAGGTCTAACCTCTTATTAGGAATCTTATGTAATTAGGATGTAAAAATACAATCTATAGGAATTTTGTGGCCTCATTCTTTTGATCCAAAGAGCCTCTATAGAAAAAGTTTCTTACAGATTAAAATTTTATAAAATTTCTATAAAAATCCTTCAATCCAAAGAGACCTTAAAGAGATATCCATGGAGCCAAAATTTTCTCTCCTAAAAGTAGCCGTGTACATTCTTCAAAAGAAAAAAAGCTGTGTACATGTACTTGCAAAATGTACATTTAAAAAATTGCCTTGCAATGCCGGCCTTATCATGCAGCTGAGTCTGCATTTTGTTAACAGCACTCATTTCTGCAGCTGTTAAATAAAAAATGGTTTGGTATTATCACTGTACAGAAACTCATTGATTTGGAGGTGCGTTCTTATACAAACTTGGCAACGATTCCAAAGCTACGCCATGTCACTCATCGATCAGGACCACTGAATGTATACACGTAAAAATAGTGTACGGTTTAGTCCAACCATCGGTACTAAATGAGATGGTTGATTGGTTGGTGTGTGGAGGACCACCTGTATTATTATTTTGTTCTAAATACCGCACCCTATCTGATGGCAAATCGGTCTAAAAATATCTGATGGCAAAGTCAGTGTGACAGTTTGTTGGTGTACCGAGCTGTGCATCCACCCTAGCTGACAGTGCCATTTGCATGAATCCTTACACTCTGAGCTCGAAATGTAGTCTAACGATGTACAGTACTGTTGATTTTGTCTCCTTACGAGCAAGCTTGGCTGGAAAAATTGATGATCTGTTTCTATCAAAAGAAACCAACACCTCAATATTTCAGGAAATACTGCCACTTTTTTTTTGGGAGAAGGAAATACTGTTACTTTGAGTTTGTGTTTTGGGATGTTCGATCCCTGCCAGGTTCCAGTTCAATTTTCGTCCGAAATATTGGATCAAGATCTCGGATGCATGGAAATGGGTCTCAATCGAAGAGTTTGTAATGATTCTGATTAGAACCATCCAATTTGGAAAGGGGTTAGGGATGGGAACAGAGAATAGCTTCTCGTGTTCAGCAAATACATTCATAAACAATGCATGATTCCTATAGCTAACTCAATAAACTAGTAAAATTTATGCTTAGGTAATACTACTAGTGATCGACCTACTCTTGCATGTTCCATGGCGCGATTGGATTGGATTAGTAAATAAGCAGGTTTTAATCGCTTGGTATTAAATTAAACTCGTAGTTTAGGACTTGTTGTGTACGTGAATTGTTCTTCAATCAACAACTTGCCGGTTTAAAAAGGAGGAGGCTCTACTCTACCTAGCTCGCGTAGGACACACACAAAAATGCTCGATCGATTGCCTCGAGACTTGAAACTGTTACATCATCATAGCACATGCATGCCCTCTATCTAGCAGCTATATAGTAATTTACTAGTAGTACTAAAATATCCTAGCCCTAGCTACTCCCTTGTATACTAGTGTACTAATCAACTGCTTAATCCTGGTGCTACTCATGCATCTGTCCTAATTAGTCTACAGTGTGTGTGTAATGAGCACAGATGGCAAGGCACAAAGGACAAAAATCATCGAGGTGTGTAAAGCATGTTGTAGGGCGAATCTCATCTCAGGTGGTCCTTCACGGGCAGCCAAAAAGTTCGCAGGGTCTCTTTCCCTTAATTCCCGGGTAATTCTGGATCTGCTCTCCGTTCTCCGTAAGCAAATTTGGATTTATGTGCGCTAGCAAAGGTGTTAAGACTTGGTCTCTTTTCAGTAACTTTATGTTGTGTTTCATGGGTTCTGTTGACCAACAGGCAACTTTTTACTCAAGTCTGGATGTACTCTTCAGTTTTTTAAGGCACTGATGGGTTTCTCTGCGATGCCCCAATGTCAGCGTCTATGGCTTCAGTTGCTCCCAACACGCAGGGCATCGAACAGCAGAACATTTCTTATCTAGAATTCAGATCGGCCTCCCTCCTCCTCTCTAGTTCCCGTGCTGCTTCTCTCTGAAGTCTGAAGCAAACCTACATCTATTTCTCTCAATTGTACTTGCCACAAGCGAGTGAATAATGCCACTGTGGTTGCTGAACGAATGGCATGTCTGGGTCTTGAGGTTTTCTTACAGCGACGTCGCGGGGCTTGGATGAGAGGAGAGTCCATCAGCGGCATCACGCCCAACGCCGCCTACGCCTGGAAGCAAATCTGGCCGAGCCCACGCCTGCCTGCCGCATCTCGACACGAGCGGTAAACTGGGCCGAGCCGGGTGGGTGCCCTGATCACAGCAGGTGCGCGGCACACTACCGCAATGCCGCCGGCTCATGGGCCGAGACGCGTGTACCTGCCGCATCGCGCCCGACGTGCGGCGCATCAGGCGAGACCTCGGTTCGGAGCGCCGCACAAGTACACAGCCCGGGCAAATCACGCGGCAGCAGCATCCAATTGAGGGCCCAAGTGGCATTTTGTTTTCTCGGCTCTTCTGGTCGCCCATCATGTGCAACTCAGAACCGCAACACATACGCAAACCGTCATGTCCACTGAAGACTGAACACGTGGATAATATTCTCTAAGAAAAACAAGAAAAAAACTCGTAACGCTAATAGACACACAGTGCCGTCTGGTACACGAGGGCGGAACGTTTTTTCCTGTGATCTGCCCATAGATCTTAACGTCCAGCCTCCGATAATAAACGGCGCACATGCTCGACAACTTGCAAGCAATGTTCAACTGTTGATCCATTATTCCATTCATTGTCTGCTGCCGCAGCAGCTGCATCAGGACTCGTCTTTCTAGCGGACACTCACCGCATGCGTACAACTCATACGTGCAAGCACAATATGCAACTTGAGAGAAGCTATTTCCTCTCATCTTGTGTACCAAAGAAAACGGTGGCACGACGCGTGCTGATGCTGCTACAGACCGGAGAGGCCGGTTTGCAGCACTGATGAGCTCACTCACCTCTGAGGAAGGATAAGGATGACAACTCATTAAGGCGACCGGGAACTTCCAGGCTACACGAACAGTGTGCGTGCAACAGCATGTTTCTACACCTGTCTGTACGCGCGTACTTGGTCGGACGGACCCAGCTCGATATCTGTAAGGACGCAACCCAGCTGATCAGTGATGTGTAGTGGAGATTCAGATTCAGATCTCTTCCCGTGGATTCCCCTTTTGCTGCATCCTGCGCTGGACACTATCTACATACACTTGTTACAGAAATACATATATCAGACACTATATTTTAGACGGTCCACAAAAGCTATCTCAAATAAGACTAACTTCAGACGGTTTTATAAAAAATTCACATCCTAAACAGTTTTATTAAAAATCGTCTCGAATATGTTGGCTATCCCGGACGTTCCGGAATCCCAGCCATCTACGTTTTTAGGTTGTCGACGCAGCCCAACAAGTGATCTGGTATTTATTCTGATCCTCACCCTCCCCTCTAACCCTAGCTAAGCCACTCTCCCAACCGCAAGCCGCCTGTAGCCAATTGAGGGAAGTAGTGGCGGTCATGGAGCTCGCCACCACCACCGCGACCGTCGTCTCCACAACCTCTGACCACCGCAAGCACAAGCACTTCTCCTCACCTCCACCGTGCGGTTCTAGAGTGATGACACCCCGTCACCTCGGCCGCTGTAGAGCTCTGCGACCGGGCCACTGCCACGAGATCTAGCTGGAGGGGAGGTGGAGGGGTGATGGCGGCCGTTAGAGGGAGGCGTCAGTGGTCTGACAACGCTGAGACTGACGGCCTCACCCACTTCATCGCCAATGATCACAACAAGTGTGAGGTGACCCGATTTGTTTCCTCTTGTCTTTTTTGCTACTCTGTGGGATCGATGGGATTGGGGGTTTTGATTTGTGAGGGTTGTTTGCTAATTTGTGCTCTCGTGCATGCAAGATGTGTTGATGTTGTTGCAGAACGTGCTCCTTGAGTAGGTGGTGGTCGAGTCGCGCAGGTCGTGGAGGCCAAAGAAAACCATCAGGGATACGAGCTTCATAGTCTAGGCACATGATCTAAGATGGTTCAAAAAACCTGTCTCGGATGATAGTTTTTGTGGTAGTGAGACTATTAGTACTCAGTTAGTTACACAAGTTTATGGCTCCCTTAGGAATGGTTTATGGATCGGCTTATAGGTCCAATTAAGTCATAAGTTATCCCTAAGACATTTCTCAACTAGAGGTTAATTTCTAAGCCCTCCTTAATTTGCTACCGAAAAGCCTCAAATGTAAGGCTTCCCGAGCTTCTCCATACCCCACCTCTTTAATGTAAGGCTTTCCGAACTTCTCCACACCCCACCTCTTCAGTGCTACACAATGCCCTTGAAGTTGATTCTAATTATAACAAATTGCCACCAAGTATATAACCGAAAAACATAACAATTTCTCTTCCTCCTATCCACGCCTCCCCCAACTCCCAAGCGCCCCCAGCACCCAAGCGTCCTACTTCCGCCGTCGTTGTCCCTCCACCTCAACCAGATCCGCCACCACCCATCCTTCCCTTGCCCGTCGGCCCCTCCTCAACTTCTAGCTGCCCAGATCCACCGGCCTTAGCTTGTCTCCAGCCGTCACCCGATGCAGTCTGCCTCCCACCTTCCAGATTCGCTAGTGAAAGGTCGCCTCCAGCCACTGCCCCGAGCCGTCAAGCTCCGCCTCGGCCTCCCCTACTCCCTACACGGCTCAGCTCTGCCCCCGGCTGTGTCCTCCTCGACTGCCTTCGTCGCCCAGCTTGTGCCACCGGCTGGCTCCCCCATGGCTACTTCTTCCCACACAACTGAGTATATGGTCATTTGCTGTTGAGCTAAAATAGATTGAGCTAATAAATGACAAAATAACTGATCCATTCGAAACATGGATAGTTGGCTGTTGCGGAGAAAGAATGAGGAAGGAAAGTTCCTTGTGTATATCTATGAATTGAATAGTTGGCTGTGTAAATGTATTTTCTTGAGCTATTAGCTATGCAGTGAGCATTTTATTATACATGTTATAGCTTTTTTTTGACTATTATGGCGACTCAGCTGCCATGTGTACAGAATCGTCACCGTGTTATCGTCAAAACCGCTTTCCATAGGGAAATAGACCAAATCTAGATAGTTTTGACATTTGAGGCACCAAAAATATCTAGTAATAGGGTGAAAACGGATCGGAATTTTTCCAGAATTCCAAAGCAAAACGAAAACAGAAAGCGTCGGAAATGGAAATTTTCGGAAACTTTCGGAACGAAAACGGAATCGGAAATTTTTTATTAGAATCGGAATTGAAAACGGAACCGTTGTTTCCATCGGAAACGGAAACGAAATCGGAATTTCCGGATAATTTAATTCAGAAATACCGAAATCATATGGGCCATCAGCCCATCATGTATCATATTCAGCCCATCTAGGCCTTAGAGAGAATTTCAGCCTAGGAGAAAAAAGAGAAAGGAAAAGAAGAGAGAGGGAATGGGCCGGTGGCTCATTTGGGTGGAGGTGAAGACAACCAGGTGGGAAGAAGGAAAGTGGGCTTTAGCCCATTCGGAAGTTCAGAATTTTTTTTTCAAATTATAGAAGATCTAGTAAATTCAAACAAGCTCCCAAAAATACAAAATCAAATTAAAAAAATCTAAAAAAATTCAAGGATGCATATTTTAATGTTTAGAAGCCAAATAAAACATTTTCAACTAAATATTAATGTTTTATTAGTCAATTTAAATCTAAAATAATTAGAATTTTTTTAATTAAACTTTATTACTTTGAGAAAAATCCAGGAAATTTTCCAGTAATCATTTATAGATAATTTTTTAAAAATTACTAAAAATTGGTTTGTTACATTTGTGAACTGCTATTTACCATAATGGAACTGTTATTTTGTCATGCACCATATGATTCAAATTCTCGGTGGCATTTTACTATTGTTATGTTGTTGAAACTTTATGATGAATAATCTATTAATGATATTATAATTTATGAATATTAAAAGATTAAATTATTCCTTTCCTTATATTGTTGCGAATGGTTCAAGGGGTTTTTCTGTTTTTGTGTCTGATAAATATCCGCTTCCGTTCCGTGTTCACACCGTATTCGTATCCGACACTATTTGTATCCGTATTCGAATCCAGGGTTTCCGATTTCGTTTCTATTTTCGTTAAAAGATTCAAAAACAAATACGATAGAGTCCATTTCCGACCGATTTGATCTGTTTTCACCCCTATCTGGTATAGAGTCGATAGACCAAACTTAGATTTTGACAATGGTTGAGGGATAAAAATAAATATTTTTTTATAGAAATCCTTGTAATCTATTTATTGTTATTTTTTCGACGGAGAAATCCTTAATTAGCAAATTAAAAGTTCCCGAAAAAGAAATTAACTAATTTTTTTTGCAAGACGTGTGTCAGTGTCACATCGGGCAGTCTGTCTCATACTCTATCTAGGAGAAGACAGGTGCCACCGTTCCACAGGTATGTTTAATTAAAATCCACTGCAAACAAAAATGCTGTCATATTATCAACAGTGCGAAGCCAAGGATCTGAAGATCTAGGCGCGGATCTGTCTGTCAACTCATAATACCTCCGATTTGACAGTACCTTCAAATCCTCTAAGCATATCACCAATTTCATTGCACCACACATATGTTGCCAAATTATACGCAAGAAGACAAAAAAGTTACCTGACTGCACCACAGAACTCTGCAGCTACCAGATTTCTTCAGAACTTCGGGATCTTGGGTTGCAGCCTTGTCTACACGGCCTGTGCACACCTTGATTTCTGGCCAAAATATCCATGAAAACTCAACTAAAATTTCTCGACAAAAGATGCGCAGGCACCTTGATTTCTCCTCCTCCTGATCTATAAGTCTTAATCTACGCAGAGTCAAACTGTCGAGGAGGACAGACCGGCGAGAAATGAAGCATTGATATGCCATTTTCAGAGTAGCGCGTCCATCTGGTCCGTGGATGGGCAGGGCAGGGGATGCCGTGTGCTGCCGACACGGTCGGTGACCGGCCGGCGACATGGCGCCATGCTGCTGTCCATCGTTCGCCATGCACGCATGCATGAACCGCGGAACGCAAGAAATCGAGTTCACTTGATCAAACTTGAACTCTGAAGCTAGCGCCTAACGATGCAGCGTGCGCTCGCATTAAGTCTGTGAAGCATGGAGGAGGGACTGGAGTTGGGCGTGATCGCCATTGGAAACGGTCGCAAGATCCCGAAATTCCTCCCTGATTGGAGGGGGTAGACGCCGGCTGCATTTATGTACGTGGGTACAATGCATCTGCCACCCCCAAGTAAATTAGTTCAAGCATGGTATGGCCGATTTTCGCTAGCTTAATTCTCGATTCATCATGCTCGCTAAGGCAATCTTTTTAGATAAAGATGCCAGCTAAGGCAGTTATAGCCGAGAGAGGAAAATAGCTGTATAATCTGTGTAGGCGCCGGAATGGGCTCTGAAAACGACGGCTGTTTTCGGGTTCCACTCGTTTGATTCTGTCAGCCTTTGCACAGCTGAAAATTATACTACTGCTATGCAGTAAAGCAGTATAGTAGCATTATTTTCTTTTAACACTTTTTGAAACGAATTTCCTTAACACACATACGCATACAAGAATTTATATGTTGCACTGATCAGTGCTTTCCCCAGAATTTTATGGTTGACGATACATGAGTCGATCTTTTTGGATGAGGACACATTCATATGCGTTACAGGATGGACCATCCCGGATGATCCAGAAAGGTTCGGCTTATGGGCAACTACGTATATTTAGGTGTAATACGAATTCCTGAACCTTTTTGTCTACCCGTCGAATGAATGTTGTAGTGCTCAGATACAATAAACACTAGTCTGGAAAGTTGGTTAATGTCAGGTCCTGCTAGGTGGTTGGTATTACCTGGATCTGGATACATGTGAACTAGAAGAATTGTTTGCTTGTTAGTTGCTACACCAAGGGGCAGATGGACCAAGGGTGGAGGAGCCCATGTGGCGAGTTATGACGTCCATCGTACTTAAATTCGGTCACAAATAATCCTACTTTCTATCTTCTTTCTCTTCAGAATATCTAGTGGCGGCACTTTTAGAAAACTCAGAGCTCCTTACTGTTTAGTCCTGTTTGTGAAAAAAAGATAGAGGAACGAAAATACATTGGACTATATAGACTTTTTTGTTTAGTTGAGGAGGTGAAGGGGTAAGCCTGCATGACATGGCAGACCAATTCCTTGCAGTTTCGCACCAACAAAGAATAGCAGCGATGCAGCGACTGATCGATTGATCGAAACCATCAAAACCGTCTAGACCAGGACAAACTAACATGCGGTGGCGTGCGGCAAGTGCTAGAACATGCAGTGTCGCAGGCAAGCACGCGTGTGGCAGCAGATATGTGCCAAACGGGTGGAAGGCACGTGATCGTTCGGCTGATGCAAGCAAGGGGCGATTCTAGCTGGAATTGCATTTGCACTAAGCGGTACAGCAGGAGATGACACCTTAGAAGAAGACTAGCAAGGGCAACAAGACCATGACTCAAAGTAAAAGTAAGACGGTAAGAGACTAAGAATTTAAGATGATATTTACCGATGTGTTTTGTGAAAAATTGTTTTGAGTCTTAAATGGACTATAGCTTTGAAGAGTTATGCTATTCTTTAGGGTCATATACTTATTAATGTATAGACTATTATAATTTTGTATTGTATTTATTGTCTTTATGCTATTAATTTTGTTACATTAAAATTTTATTTCGTTCTCCACGGAAGGACGATTCATTGAGCATGTTCATATCTTTTTTGAACGAAATAACTAAGCATGTCCTGTCACGAAAGAATTAAAGAAAGGCTTTAACTTCCGGACCTAAAGCGGCAGCTCCGACCTCCCTGCAGTACTGCGCGATCTACTTATATCTCCATATATGTTGGCCTAGGACACGGATCAACTCTCTTGTTATTTTATTTGGGGAAACGAGTCAGTCTCGCAACTGTGCAAGGATCGCCTTTTCTTGTAAGTTACTCTCTCCATCTATAAATGTAAGGCGTGCACAGAATTTAAGGTCTAATTTTGATCAATAATTAAACTAATACTATTGAATTATATGAATAGTAGTGGTACCATTGGATTCATATTCAAATATATTTTTAAATGATATCACTTTTATATTATATAATTTAATATTATTGACTTAATTATTGGTCAAAATTGAATTTAAAATTCTATGCACGTCTTATATTTATGGATAGAGGGAGTATAGAATTTGGTAAATTTTGGGTCTAACCTTACGCAAATATCGACAGCGGCACAATCTCCAACTATAAACCAGCGGTGAGAGGATATTCTGGCGGTGTCTTCTGACATCCACATAGAAATCGCTATATCTTATCGAGAAGAGGCTAACTCACTGGAAAGTGGCGGCCTTGGCTTCGGCGGACATTTGTCTACAAAACTCTTGTAGTGTGTATTGTAGTGAGTAGTCCGCATGTTGTTTTGTGATTTTTATGATTTGTCTCTCATACAAGCCAGCTTTTAAATCATACTGTATTTTTTCTAATTGAAAAATTTAAATCATACTGTATTTTTTCTAATTGAAAAATAGTCCTCCTATTAGTTCATCAATCTTTTTTATTTAAGACATATTGGAGCTACGAACCATGGCGCCAACATATTTTATTTCAATGTGCTTGCACAGATCAATGCATCAGTGATATTCAAATTCGGATGTGCTTACTAGTCGATGTGCTACAAGCACTTATAATGGTACCGTACTACCAACACTATAGGATCAGTAAAAATACAGGCTAGAGATAAACGGACTTGAACCGCTTCGAGAAAAATTAAGTGGGTTGGCAAAGATGTTTTATCATGTCATATATTTTTAAATCTAAATTCGATCCACACGTTGAGAAACAAAAACACAAATTCTTAAATCAAATTTGAATTTGCTTCTATTTATAGTTGGATTTGTCTTTTTTACTTTTCGACTAATAAATACATCTTGTGCGAATCCACTCAATTTTTCTTTTAAATTTAATACCTTTTAATGGTATTACCGTGAGTTGGTAGCACAATAGCCTCATAGGTTCTTGTAGGACTAGTGTCTCAGTCCTTATGTGTTTTGAGACGTAAGCGCATCGAAATTGAAATCGACTGGTTCGTAGCTCCAGCACCCATCGTGCACGACCCAATCACCAATCAAACAAATACCAATCAGACTTGCATTACCAAACAAACGAAGAGCAAACACTCAAACAGTGCATGTTAGGACGATCATCTCGTACGCTGTAGGGACCGGCCGGGAGAGAGCGAAGGGAACGGCGGTATGGGACGGGGGCGAGAGAGCGCGAAACGCGTAGTGCGCGTTGAAGGGGCCTGGGTGTTAGGTGCATGTGCTCTTGTACTGAAAAGGAAAGAAAGCAACAGCCATTATCAGCTTGATCAACCTCTCAGGAAGATACTGTGTGCGGTCCCGCCTTCGATCGGTAACGGTCGCCGGTTTTGGTGAGTGACCCCTATTGGATGTATTATTAGTGATCTGGAGCACTAGTCCACTACTCCTCCATCACCTACGTACAATTCTACATGATGCATGTACATGCCTTTGGTGCCTAGAGAATTTGAACATGCATATAGATCGATATCCTTTTGAAATTAGTGGCTGTGGTGGTCTTGTTCTTAGTTATGTCCAATCCTACATGAATGGCTACATCCGTCCATGAAAATTGAAATTTCAGTAGGTTTTATGACGGCAAAAGTATAGTGTTGACTGTCGAGATAACATGATCCTATGAATTTACATACCAGTAATTTTCGACTCGAGCTAGCATTTGCACTTCAAGTTATAGCAATTTATTAAATACAGCTACCTTAATACTTCACCTGAACTAATTTATTTTGGAAGGAAGGGAATTTTCATTAATCACTGAATTCTAATTTATTTTGTTTTACGAGGACATTTCCAGTTCCGGTGAGCTCTTTTTGAAACAGATGCAGATGCTCACGGAAAATTTCCTCTTTCCTTTTACTAGATATAGCATGATTCAGTCAAGCATATATTATATATTAAAGGTACATGACGGGCCAACTAAAGAAACTATAGAAATATAAGAAAATTCTCTAAAAAGAAAAAATATCTGACCATTAATCTAGTTGACCTTCTTATTATTGGTGGACCATAACCGTTAGATCTTCATAACTGTATCTAAACAGATCACAGTCGATAGATCTTCATAGGTATGTCTAAACAGATCATAACCGATGGATCATCACAACTGTGTCTAAAGATATCACAACAGGTAGATCATCATAATTATATCTAAACTTATCACAACCGATAGATCTTCATAATTATACCCAAAGTTCCAGACATTTGTTAAAAGAGAAAGAAACCCCCCAAGGCAAAAGTACGATAGCACTTGAGTAAATCATAGCTAACAAATCATCATAATTGTGTATAAACAGATCATAGCCAAGAGATCATCATAACTAACGATGAGTAGTACAACTATGCTATATATGACCACAGTATACATATACGAATACCCAAGGATCTCCTAGATACCCGGAGGTACCCTCGTAACCGAGAGGAACCCTAGGAAGATAAGGAAGCTATCCGTAGGAATCCGGATATCCCTTAAACAAGGAAGTTTATCCCGACGTTTAAGGAGGACTGGAGTCCTACTCAGAGACGAGTTTGTATCCACTATGATATGATATATCCTCTATAAAAGGACATCGAGGCCCTTTAGGAAGGGACAAGCCTAAAAAGACGACACACAACTATCAAGCAAGAAGTCAGAGGCAGCTAGCTTTGGATAGCCAGGAGCATAATCTAAAGACTTTCGAGCAAGTAGAAGTGAAGATTAACCTCGACATCATCTCCGACTTGTAGTAGATCCAGTCTAGGCTAGCCACACCACCTTGTACTTTGTCTCGAGATTAATACAAGACTCATAGGATGTAGGGTTGTTATCCTCTCGGAGGCCCGTAAACTTGCATAAAATTGTCGACAGACGGATTCATATTGGCACTCGGTATCCCTACCCCTACTCTCTTTTCTCCACATATTATGTAAGATCGGCGATTTATCGATCGTCGACAGATGACACCGACCATGGGGATACTGACTATCAATTCCAATGAATCACCGTTGGCGTCTACGTCACGAACCGTGACAAGATTCGGCTTCATGAACGAAGGGTTCTACGACTACTTTACCCCTCTGACTGATCAGGAGTCGATGAACGATTGAGTAGATCTTGACAATCTCTCACCAAAATACGAGTCTGACACCAACATGAGTCGCTTGATGGACGAGTATGCCAAGATGTACGGGGTCGATCTAAGATCCCACGATAGCAGGATAATCACATGATCAATGCGAGCCTTATGTCATGGTTATCTGCCGCGTGTTCCGACCACCCATATGGCCGAGGAAACTTACCGGAAGTCACTTCTGACGGTAGATCCCTAATGAATCTGGACTCAACATCCAGCGGGTAGTATCCCCGTGAAGTTCTCGCGATCGAAAATGGATCACAGCGTTCTCGGGATGACGCTGGGGATGAGATAACCCCGAACACTAGAAACCACCTCGACAGCTAGGGGCTTCTCAAGCACATGACCCTAAATCGGCTGCATGAGAAATTACACCTCTTCCACAAGATATCAATTTCTTCAACTCAAGAACCACTCAACATGTTTTTGAGGTACACTAACATATCCTAGAACCGCCTGTCATGGATCTCAGTACTCCTGACGAACAAAAGTGGTTGGCCAACATGGAAAACGACCTTCTACAAGCCCAGAAGCCGAATCCTCGCATCGTGTTGCTATGGCCAACAATTCCACGAGAGGCCAAGAGCGATCTAACGTTTCTCGTGAGAGCTCAGATCGGGAGAGGCAGAATCTCCGAAATCAGCCTTCTCGGCACGATGAACAGCCATGTTGACGTAGGAATTCGCCTATTCGAGGTCACCTCATCTCAGACCAATGCGACTACCTCACAAAACAAAGGCACTCGAGGACTCCTCCAAACCAATCTCCTAGTCATATCGCCACTCGATATCATAACCAAGGCTGAGGATGGTCACCTACTCCAAGCAACAGACCTACTCGGGGAGCAGTCCACGGGTGTAAGAATTTCTCCTCAGAACTTAGAAGGGTCCGTTGGCCTTCTCGGTTCAAACCAGCATCGATCGAGAAGTATGATGGGACGACAGATCTGATCGAGTTCTTACAAATCTACACGACTAGTATAGAGGCCGTTGGAGGAAATGAGAAGGTTATGACCAACTATCTTCCGACTACGCTCAAAGGATCGACTAGGACTTGGTTGACCAATCTCCAATCCGGATCGATCCACTCGTGGGAACAGCTCTGTAGCCGTTTCTAGGAATTTCTAGAGCACATACGTATGTCCTGGGAAGAGTGATGACCTCTTTCATCTCTTCCAAGAGAAGGGAGATCCTTGCACGAGTTCATTTGACAATTCAACAACATTCGAAACACCATATCTAAGGTAACCGATCATGAACTTATTCATGCCTTTGTTCGAGGTTGCAGGAATCGACGATGTACAGAAGAAGTCACCATGGCCATCCCACGATCAGTAAAGGAGCTGATGGACCTTGCTGACAAGGCAGCCAACGCCGAAGAAGCTCTTTAGTTCATCAAGGAGTGGGAGCGTGGCATCAAGCGGCCCCATCTAGGGTTCCACGACACCTTGTTAAAGAAAAAACGCACGAAGAAACCCTCCAAGGAAGGCAATGACAAGAGGCTGAGAACGGGAGAAATCATGGCAAACTTTCCTGACAAGCATTCCGGGCCACCCCGGGGCAAGGGTATACCACAGGTTAACACGGAGCGTAGCGGCAAGGTCTGGTGTGACTTCCACAGGCCGACATACATGATCTTCGTCAATGCTGGGTATTCAAAAAACACGTACAGGAGGAAGTCGAGAAGCTTAAGGGAAAAGCACCTCAGGTTGCGAGCCAAAACCGGGATTCCAGCTCCGGTGAAGATTCTGACCCAACACCTTACAGAGCGAGCAAAGAAGGATCGACCACATGTTCAGGGGTTCTGCCTCTTATGAATCCAAGAGACAGTTCAAGATCGTGGCTCGAGAAGTTCTCGCCAAGATACCCCAAGTTGGCAGGCGGTCTAATGTCGGACGTCAGAATCTCTTTTGAGCAGGCCGACTGCCCTGGAAACTTTGTCTAACCTGGACGCTTCCCACTCGTGGTCGCACCAACTATTAACAACTTCAAAGTCTCCTGACTACTTCTAGATGGATGAATCTCCTTGAAGGTTCTCTTGACCAATGCACTCGACTCCATGCAGATCCCTCGTTCTTCCATCAAACCAGTAACACAAGTCTTCCATGGTATCATGCTCGGATCCTCTCGATTGGACAGATTACGCTGCCTGTTACCTGTGGAATACCAGACAACTTCCGAATAGAGAAGGTTCTGTTCGACGTGGTAAATTTGGAGACAGCTTACAATGCTATCTTAGGTTGACTGACCCTTGCTAAATTCATGGCTGTCGCGCACTATGCTTACCAATATGTAAAGATCCCGGGTCCTAAGGGTGTCATCATGGTCCAAGGCTGCCCCCAAACCAGCCTACATTGCATCAAGCACAGTCTGTACATGGCCATACAACACCTAGCCGACAAGGACATCAAGCACTCGAGACTTAAGGTGGCCTTGAAAACCCATAGTGAGGTAAAGACTGTTCCCCTAGACTCAGCGAAGCCAGCCAAGTCTATCCAGATCGGCTCCAACTTGAATAAGAAATAGGAACTGGAGCTCATCACCTTCCTCAAGGCAAATGCAGACATGTTCGCATGGCAACCGTCTGATATGCATGGTATCCCTTGGGAGGTGATCGAGCACAGGTTGGCCATCCACCCCGATGCCAAACCTGTAAAACAGAAACTTCGGCGGTTCGCTCCCGATCGAAAAGAAGCCATCAAAGTTGAGATCGAGAAGCTTGTAAAGGCAGGATTCATCTAAGAAATCGGCCATCCCGAGTAGCAGGCCAACCCAGTCATGGTGCGAAAGGCAAACAGAAAGTGGCACATGTGCGTGGACTTCACCGACCTCAACAAAGCTAGCCCAAAAGACGCTTTCCCTTTACCTAGAATAGATTAGATAGTAGACTCCACCTCTAGACGTGATTATCTATACCTTCTCGATGCATATTCTGGCTACCACCAGATAAGCATATGTCCCGAGGATGAGGAGAAAACCTCCTTTGTAACTCCCTTTGGGGTATTTTGTCATAAGAAGATGCTATTTGGATTGAAAAACAATTAAGCTATGTATCAGCGTGAAATGCAACTCGCCATATACAACCAGATTGGCCGAAACATTGAGGCCTATGGCGACGACCTTGTTGTCAAGTCAAAGAAGAAAGAAGACCTCCTCACCGACCTAGTCGAACTTTCACCAATCTACAAAGAAACTGGATTATGCTTACCCGGAGAAGTGCGCATTCAGAGTCAACACAGGAAAGCAACTCGGTTTTTTGGTCTCACACCGAGGAATCGAAGCCAATCCTTGTCGTGGGGCCTTCGATCTTCGAGAGGGTGGAAGGCTTTGGGGTGTGATAGTGTTCCTGGGGCGGTGAATGCCTTCTCCAGCTATTGGTACTCTTGATAACGGTTGCTCTTCAATATCAAGGGCATGAGAGAATGTCACTGAGAAAATGCCAGAAAAGAGCTGCGGAAGCAGAGAAATGTTAGTTCCTTGTGCCAGAATCCAGGAATCTACTAGCTAGGTAAGCAGGTCGTGCTGAGCGGCAATGTACTGAGCGAGGTGAATCACCGTGGCATCTTCTTCTCGGTGCGAGTTGGTGTATGTGGCGTCTTCTCCAAGAGCACATCCTAGATAGAAAAGAAAAGGTTGTTGATTCATGCTTGGAACCAGATGGCGAAGACGGAAGACGGCTTCCCATGCAACCAGTTGGATGGCCATCGTCGAGGTAGGCATAGTTCTCCCAATGAAACCAAGTGGCGTGCTTGGGTCGGTGTCAGCTGGGTAGATGTGTACTGCTGCCCAAAACTCATGCAGAGTGCCAGGGGCATCGCCTAGGTACACACGACATTTAGGGCGTCGTGTTGTTCCGAGGGTTTGTTGGGCTACGGTCCACAGGATGCTAGTGAACCTGGTGAGTTCATCAGCGGTGGTTTCCTGACATAGGGAGCCGTAAAGCATCATCCTCATGGAAGAGAAAAAGTGAACAAGGAATAAAGTGTGTAGGAGTGAAAAGCGCTTGCAGCGGGATAATGATTTGGGCGAGGAGAATGGTACGGTGGTGAGACGCAAGGGCACAGATGGAGCTTTATATAGCCACTCAATGACTTGAGGGTCAACAGAAAATTCAAGGAGAGTTATCTCGGCATATGACGGGGGATTACGTCTGGTTCGGTCGGTGACCTAGAATTAAGGGAAAGCCAAAGCTGTCGGAATGAATTGACATGTGGCTAAACAAGAAGAGATGACATCGGAGGGAATCAAGGGAAATGTCAAACAGATGGGACAACAAGACTTACTAGGTTCCTGAAAATAAGGTAAGGCCTACTAAATATTCAACAGTGAATGTGACCGCTACATGCGTCGAAAGACATATGTGCAGGCCACATTTTTCGAGCAAGCAAGGCAAATACAAAACCAAGAGCGCATCACAAACAATACCAAAGGGTACACTTATGTATACCTCAAGGACGCCTAGAAACTCAGTCTAAAGGGGAGGTGCCTTCCTTGCTATGGCAAACTAAGACTAGTGACCTATCCTATAGGTTTGGTCTACATAGTGTATTTTCATAGACACCGCCCTTGGCGGGGAATTCCTCAATATTGCTGGCTTCTCGTTCCTAACGAGGGTGTCACATGTCAATGGGTCTTCTCCACTTAATGAGGTGTTCCAACATGAGTTCCCACACTCATGACGTCATATTCCTGGGTCTCAGAACTCACTTAATTGGGAATTATCTAAAATCTTTGAAGTAGATGAGGATTCAGGAAATACCGTCTGTCTTTCTTAGAGTAAGGTAGGTAAGAGAAGAAGCTAAAGAGGATAAGGAGAATAGAACCCACTCTTATAGTAAGTTTGGGTATATTTCTACAAATTATGTTTATTCCTAGGGTTTATATCTAATGGCCATGCTAACTAGGGTTCACCTACAGTCAGTATGGCTTTGATACCAAGTTGTGGCATACCCGGTTTTAAGTTCAGATAATCCTTTGTGTTTTCTGTACTGGTCTCATGATCAGTGGCCAGTACACACAAGTTAACTTGTATATCATTATCATACACACATATATCAGTGTATGATAGGTGACTAGACCATCGAGGTCGAGGTTTTATACTTGTAGCCCAATGGCTAGAAAACTTACAGCAGAAATCAAGCGGTGATGTGGCCCTTCAATATGCCATACCCGACAGGCAATTGATTGGGGTTACGCCCTAACCTACGCGATCACTATCATTATCTTCAGAGTTGGAGTCTCATTTGTCTGGCCAATCAACAAGCCAGGTGAGTACATTGAATGTACTCGCAAGCATTCACAGGGGGAGTACAACGAATGTATCTCATGCAAGGCTTGTTTAAGAAAGGGCTCTAACCTATGTTGTATGTTGAGCGGAAAGTAAGTTCTCATGCAAAATATGATAATAATAGATTCAAGAGCATTTTTGAAATCAAGCTCGTCTCTGACGAGCCACTATCCAGTAGTAGAAGCTTCTGCTAGACGATGCTAGCTAAAGGCCAACAGCTTCGTCTATTGCCTTCGGAAATCCTTAAGGCTTACCCGTGTTTCCATCGTGCAGCACGGGCTAGGCTTCACTTCTGCAATTCCTCGCTACCGACTCGTAGCTCAAATTGCACACTGTGGACACATCATGTCCACGTCCTTAAACCCAGGTCCCATGTTTTACAATAAAATTTAGTCTAACCAGTGTGTGGCCTGGCCAAGTCATGTCCATAATTGAGGACGTGGCTATTTGAATAAATTTTAACACTCTGCAGAGGTTGTATGACTTTACCCACAAGATGGACGTCCGCCTTATTGCTAGAGCTCGATGAGCACACTTTGCGAGGTGTGCTGGCAGAGTTATTACAGTGAGACATTTTTCCCATTTTCGTACTAGGGCTGGACCTGTTAGATGAGCTCTACCCTGTTTCGTTCATGTTCGGAGGTCTCCGACACATAACCCAAAGTAGCCTCATCTTTGTGTCGAACAACTTCCTACATAGCTACGTGGAGATTCTTTAGGGATAGCTATCCACCCAGTCACTTATCTTCCTACTGCACATAGGTCCAGACAATAGCACTCGATAGGGTAATTAGCCAAGTCCTTCTCACAAAGGCCATGTGGAAGTATGGGGTGAACTTGGTTGAGTGGTATTTAGGGTCGGTCCTTAATTGATTCGAGCAAGACTGTACATCATCACCTCCATTTTATTTTGGGGTTTTGGTAAACATCGCTGTCCAAACATTCACCTTGGAAGGCACATGCCTTCCCAAGGGTTTTATCCCATAACCAAAGGGTTTGCATGAGTCAGTCAAGAGTAGATTTTTCTCTATAGTAGGTCTAAGCATGGCTATCGTCTATATCCCTAATATTCTGCTGGTCATACGGCGACCGGCTAGTATTGCTGGGGTTACAAGGATTAATTTGCCAGACCTATGTCATATGCAACTACAGGGTATATCTAGATCTAGCATAAAATAACGTTGATACTCACATAGAATGGAGAGTTGCAAACAAAGTATTTAAGTTTTGATACATATGAGATTCAACATGATCAAAGCGGGAATGCTTGCTTGACGGTACTAGCCAGGTCTCGATCTTGAACTTCATACCACAACTCTTTGGAGTCTCTGCGTGATATGTTGAAATGTCGGTATCTACACGTCGAAGAAAACATCGAATAAATCAACGGCATGACAACTTCAATAACATCAAACATGACACCAGACAAATCAATTCGCACAAACATGACACCTTGGTCAGCTACTGATTTTAGAAGATTCCACAATTCCAAGCAAGGTGGCTGGATTCTTAGTGCAAGGATACTATGTGGTAGGTTACATTTGGGAGATGAGACCTTTAAATATTACGGGGATAACTTGAAAAGGTCTTTAGAGTTCATATTTAGTCAACTCCAATGGTTTAAGATTACCACGAAAGGTTTCCAATAACTTTACTTACAAGGCTTTACGGGAGTATGACTAGAGATAATCATATTAAGGAATATATGAATTATCGTGTTCTTTTGTGGATTTTAACATAAAGAACAATACTTTTGACGATAGATAGTATAGTATCCCGTATACAAAGAGGTATCCGTATATGATTCCCTGGATTGTCGGAATGGACATACGTATCCGGTAAGGATCCCCAGGAGATAAGAAAACCCCCCGTAAGGAGGAAGGACACCCCTTAAACTAGGAAGTCAATCCCGACGTTTAACGAAGCCAGAGTCCTACTCGGGCATAAGTCCGTGTCCGGTACGACTCGGGGAGCCCCCTATAAAAGGATCAGCAATCTATAGGGGAGAGGAGAGGTCTTTCAAGTCGAAGAAGATAGACAAGTCTCTTTAGGTTCACAAGGTCGACAAGCCTTAGAAACCTAAAGCCTGAAGCCGTCCAGAACCCTCTACGATTCCCACGAGAAGATCCGCCACCTCGAAGGAGTCGAGCCTCACAAAACTAGTCGAAGTAGCCTCCGATTAGGTCTAGGATAGCCACTAACATACACATCTTTTGTAAGACACTCTTTGATCAATATATACAAACAGGACGTAGGGTTGTTATCCTGAGGGAGGCCCGAACCTGTATAAAAAAGGTGTTTCCTTGTCGTCAGATCTCTTGGCCTTGTGCCCTAGGAGTCCCTACCCAACAACAAGTATCTCTGTCTCACGACTACCGTAAGATCAGCGGTTTACCAATCGTCGACAGATAGCGCTGACCGTGAGGACCTCTCCGGCTCAAGCCGTCAAGGAAGTATCGGAGTCGGCAAGATGTGCAACTAGTCGCGATCAGGCCATGACGCCGACTGCACAGCCCTCCCCGGTTCGACCCGAGGAGGAAGAAGCTTGTTTAGCAGGGGATCCGATCGCTTTCATGCGACATATCGAGTACTCAGATATGGGTTTTCTATGACAACTTTGGCCAGACAGATCTATACCCGGCAACTGACCGCGTAGATCTTAGAGAATACGCCACTGGTGAGTACTCAGATTGTGAAGTCGATCACTTCATAACCGAGTGCGCCAGGGCCTTCGGGGGAACGTTGGTGCTGAACGATGATTCCCCGGCAAGAGCGACCAGCCCAATGTCTGAATTATCGACTTCAACTTCTGATCGACCAAACGATCAAGATCTCAATCACAGCATCCCTCCCGACGAGGAAGACATGATGGAGTGGAATTACACCTCATCCAATCCAAACCCTCGAGTGGTTCTCGCGATCCATGACGGTTGGGATGATCTCGAGGACCCGGATCAGCCCAGGGGCTCACAACGTTGAAGCCCGACGGCTATTCCCCAAGGTAACGGGAATATGCCTACGGCAGCAGATAGAACCTCTCAAGGGACGGGGGAATACGTGTCCCGAACTGCTCGAAGACTCGCCGAGGTGTACAATCTGCTGTCACGACCACCGGTGGCAGATTTGACGACACCCGATGGAATACAGCGGCTACAACGGTTGGGGGCTGAACTACAGCAGGCCCAAGCCCAAGCCGAGTCTTCTCGACTCCAGTCAGCAACACACAGCTCCAACCGAGGGAAGACCCCTCTCCGACCAGAGGAATCAGGCGGAGAAAGACGACATCCTAAGAACAGATCTCGCCGGGAGGAACAACATGTTGACCTCCACGACACGCTCAACGAGCGCTGATCTCACAGGCGCCAGCGAGAGCAATCTTCTCCCCGGAGAGACCACAGGCACCGCGCTAGTAGCAGGGGATGATCTTCGACCCCAAACAGCGGTGAGAATGCGCCTTATCGGAGAACCATCAACGGATGCCAAGCGCTGTCCCAGGAGCTCCGACATGTGCGCTGGCCATCTCGCTTCAATCCCAGAGCCTTAGAGTCGTACGATGGCACCACGAATCCTGCAGAGTTCCTATAGATCTACACTATGACAATCGAGGCCGCAGGCGGGAACGGGAAGGTCATGGCCAACTACCTCCCGACCGCTCTCAGAGGAGCAGCCAGGACCTAGTTGATGAACCTACCCCCAGGAACGATCCGCTCCTGGAGACAGCTTTGCGACATGCTTCTCGGAAACTTCCAAGGTACCTTCACACGTCCCGGTCGGGTCGACGACTTATTCCTAGTCGTCCAACGCCCAGATGAGACCCTCCGAGAATTCACCAAACGGTTTAGTGCTGTTCACAACACTATTCTTGAGATAACCGACTCGGACGTCATCCGTGCCTTCGTTCGAGGCAGCAGAAACGAGATGTGCACGCATGACCTGATCATGCATCCTCCGAAGACAATGACACAGCTGATAGACCTAGCCGAAAAGGCTGCCTGTGCAGTGGAAACCCTACATTACATCAAGCAGCAGCAGAACACGCTGCCCAGGTCTCCCTTCCGGACCAGAGACGACTCAAAGAAGGTGAAACGCAAGAAGAAATCCTCCAGAGGGAACAGGGAGAAGAGATCTAAAACTGATGAGGTGCTGGCCGATCTCCCCAAGAGGCGTACCTAGCGACCGCGCACCAAGGATAAGCAGACGACTTCCTCCGACAAGACAGGAAAACTCTGGTGCGATTTCTACCAGATCGATTCACATGATCTCCGTCAGTGCCGCATCTTCAAGATGTACCTCAGGGAAGAAAGAGAGAAATCCCGTGGGGAGAACCCGCAGGTCGCAAACAACAGCCGGGATACGACTTCCGATGATGACTCCGTGCTTGAGCCATTCCAGGGGCATGTCAGAGCGATCAAGCATATATTCGGGCTCGGCCTCCTACAAGTCGAAGAGGCAGTACAAGGCGATTGCCCAAGAAGTTCTCGTGAGTATACCGCAAGTCCCTCGAGCAATCAAGTGGTCGGAGGTCACGATCACTTTCGACCAAACCGATTGCCCCGAGAACTGTGCTCGACCAGGACGATACCCGATCGTTGTCGAACCAACGATCAATAACTGCCGAGTGGCCCGGGTGCTCGTAGACGGAGGGAGCTCCCACAATATCCTATTCACCAAAGCCCTCGATGCGATGCAAGTGCCGCGGTCATCGATCCAAACGGTGACACAGGCATTCGACGGTATCGTCCCAGGCTCGTCGACCACACCGATCAGGCAAGTCACACTACCGGTCAACTTCGAAACACTAGAGAACTTCCGAACAGAGAAAATCATGTTTGATGTAGTCGACTTCGAGAAGGCATACAATGCCATCCTAGGGCTCCCGACTCTGGCTAAATTCATGGCAGCAACGTACTACGCCTACCAGTGCGTGAAGATGCCCGGCCCAAAGGGTGTCCTCACAATAAAAAGCTCCCCTCAGAAAGCACTTCTCTGCGACAAGCGCAGTCTCGACCTTGCAGAAAAGCATCAACTCTCAACCAGGGAGACATACTCTGACGCCGCTGTGCATACCCCCGTGTCAGCAAGACCTCCACCGCAACTACGAGCGACGACTTCGGAAAACACCCCCTCTATGTCGGAGAGTAGGTCCTACGACTAGTTTGGACCGTGGCAAAAAGGGCTTTCTTCTCAGCTGGAAAACTGCTCCACAGGAGAAGTCGCCGGATCCAGGTCGCTCGAGTTAGCAGTAAAGAGACAGTCAAGTCCCCTTAGAGAGTCCCTAGTCCAAGCACCTTCGGTAAGATCTCACAGTCATCACCCTTCCAACCGCCAGTCCATCTCAGGTTGTGCCAGCTCCAGCCTCAAGTCATCAAGCTACGAACAAGCCGAAGATAAGACGCTCCGGGCGCCGTCGCCTAGCACGCACACTCGACAAGCTTCTTCAGCGGCTCACGACAAGAGCACGGGAATCTCTGGAGCAACCAACGACGACTCGAGAGGAGGGGATGCTGTTTTTTAGTTTTAGTTTTTTCCTAGAAGTTCTTTCTTACAATTGTTTGTAAATGATACTTCAGTCAGTTCACAGTTTCTTAATATCAAGTTTCTAGTTCGGTATTTATTTTTTCAGACTACCTATCCGAGAAACTTCTCGAATAAGACAATCGGGAGCTAGATAAGTATGTGGCATCGGGCAAAAAACTGACGTACACATGCGCGTACCGACAACCTGACCTAAGCAAAGGGAAAAAAGATTACGCACTGCAACCGTCAGGGAAATGAGGAAAGCCCCTTATCGCGTCTACAGGTGACAGGGGAAGCCACTGAGCCCCCCACCTGACTAGACCTAAGGCCTGGCCGACTGAACTCCCCGGTTCCCGCAGCAAAATTCCCCGACTCCGAGTGAGGGAAGGGGAGAAGGTACAAGCATGATCAAGCCACGCCTAGATGTAACCAACGATTCGACCTGCACAAAGGAAAAGGGGTCCACGCTGGAACCGCCAGGGATGCGAGAAAGACCCCTTAACGTGTCTGCAGGTGACAGGGGAAGCCACTGAGCCCCTCACCTGACCAGACCTAAGGCCTAGTCAACTAAGCTCCCCGGTTCCGTAGTAAAGTCCCCCGACCACGAGTAAGGGAAGACGAGAAGGTGCGAATATGACTAGGCCAACAAAACCTACTTGCTTATCTGCATCCCTGACTACTTTGAACAGAAAGCGTCATGGATAGAGTGCAAAGAGTTCAGGTTTTCAGAAAACAAAAACACACTAATTAATGCATAGTTATTAATCATAGTATGTTACATAGTTATTTAGGCAGCCCAGGTGCCTGAACCTGGTCCGCAAAGGCGTCTGCTGCATCCTGCACAGCATCGAGAAGTACTTCTTCCTCGTCTTCCGATAGGTTGGCTTCGAGGGAGTCCAAGGATAACTCCGGGTGCTAGCATTTAAGAAGAGCCAGGGCGAAGGCCAAGGCGTCTCATACACCTTGCTTGAGCTCGTCGTCAAGGAAATTCTCGACGACAGGCTTCAGGCGGGAGACCGACGCCACGAGCTCCACCAACCGGATAGCCCACGGAGGGTTGGGGAAGATGGTGACTCCGACCTCTACGAGCGCCATCTCAAGCATGCAAATGGCGTGGTCAAGGTCCTCCTCCAGCTTCCCTGCATAGGCTTGGCTCCGGTTCAGTGAAGACTCAGCCTCTGCGAGGCGGGCCTTCACGACCTGGAGCTTGGCCTCGCTCTTTGTCCGCCACTTCTCGGACTCCTCGAGGCACTTCTTCAGCTCCTCGTTCTCCGCCCGGGGTGACTCCAGTTCGGTCTGCGCCTTCTAGAGCGAACGAACCTGAGAGATAGCGACCTGAAAACAATGAGGTCAGTACCGAGTACATTATCTTTTTTGATTACTAACTCCCTGGATTACCTGTAGCAGGGAATACAAGTCGACGTTCTCTGGCACCGACGCCTCCAATGCTGGGGGCGTAGCATGTTCGACCGGGGGCTGCGTCGGCCTTGCCGCCGGGGGCTGTTTCTCTGCAGCAGCCCTAATCGTAGCCCTGATCGATCGGATGGTCAACCTAGTCGAAGAAGGTAGCCTATCAGCCTCCACGAGAAAGAGAAAGGAGAATGGCAAAGAGGACCGAGAAGAAGACTTACCGTTGGCACTTCGCCGGGGGTGAGATTCCTTTCGCTGGCACCTCCGAGCTCTGCTTCTCGGCAGGGACCAGCGGCGACTTTCCCTTGTCCGTTGGAGGGCTCACGACCGGCCCGTCCTCCTCCGGGCGAGTTGGCATCGGCTCCTCCGAGTAGGGATCGCTCGTGTCCTGTGTTCGGACAACCAACTCCCGTCATCCTAAAGCGTGGAAAGGTCAAAGGGAGAAAACTAGTCGAGCACGAGTTCGTACCTGAGGTTGGGGGCTCGGTGGAGGAGAAGGAGCCCGAGTAGGAGACTTCGCTCGGGTAGTCTCCGCTGTCGCCTCAGCATCAGATGGACCCTCGACCCTTGTCTCCAGGGTCGGAGCGGTCTCACCGAGGACTTCGACGTCCTCGTCCTGAATAGGGGCGCCGGCCCGCTCAGCCTCCGAGTCGGAAGCCCCGCGGCCTACTCGCTGGAAAGAAAGACCCAGATAGCATTAGTTGTGCTATTCGGATGAACCATGACAAGACAATGTAGAGACAGTTAACTCACTGAAAGGATCTCCTTTTGATTATCGGAGCTGAGCTTCAGGATCAGCAAGGGCACGTCAGTCTGCCCACCTTGAGGAGATTGCTCGAATAGCTTGTTCAACCTATTCCGAAGTTTCTCGAAGGAAAGATCTACACAATCAAAAGAAATCCAAACAAGTGAGAAGACAGGAATTTTCTGACTAAAATGGCACGGAAGGGTTCTGATACCCACCTATGTCGAAGTCCCTTGTCTGGTCTTGGCCTTCTGGGATCGCCCAGGCAGGTTTGACCCTCGACCGAAGAGGGCTGATCTAGCGCCGAAGGAAGTCCTCGGTGACATCCCATGCCGATAAGCCCCTTCCGGCAAGGGAGATGATGTCAACAACTAGGGTCTTGAGCATTTGGTCTCTTTCGGGGCCTCCGCCTAGCTCTTAGTCGGGAAGGGGGCCAGGCCGCGGTAGTAGATCTTGGAGGAGAGTGGGGGCTGGCAGTAAAACCACCTCAAGTGCCAGCCCGACCACGACGACATCCAGGAGGAGGAGATGTAGGCGTCCTTCCTCCCTTCCCGGAGTCAAAATCCGGCGCTGCCGATGACACCTCCACCGCTAGCCTTCATCCGACGGAGGTTGTAGTAGTACCTCCAGAGCTCCAGGCTCGGTCTGATGCCGAGGTACGCTTCGCACAGGTGTGCAAAAACCGCCAGCATTAGAACCGAGTTCGGGTTGAGATGTATCAACTCGATCTCGTAGAACTGGAGCACTAGGAGGAAGAAGTGAGAAGGTGGGAATTGAAATCCGCATCTAAAGAAATTCGCAAAGACAACGGTCCAAGTCGTGTCTAGACTCGGGACTATCTCCTTCGTAGCCCCCGGTAAGGTACGAGCACCTCCGGGAGGATGACCTCCTCCGCCACGAGCTTCTTGAGGGCGACGGAGTCCATCACCGAGGGCTCGAACTCGGGGATGGCAGCGATCAATTCCTCCGAAGGATCCCCTGCTGATTTCTTGGTCTCGAGGGACTTCCTTGCTGCACTTTTCTTTTCCATTGTTGCTGGTGGTGGTCGGCGATGGCGGAGCAAGGATTGGAGATAGGGGTGCAAGGAAAAGGATGGGAATGCTAGGAAACAGAGAGAAATGTGGGCAAAACCCCAACTTTTGGTTTCTTAAGAAATTCAATTTTCGCCTGACCGGAGCACGGTTAACGGCACGATCTGTTCCATCGCATTAAACGACTGTTACTTTTTCCGCATACGAGACGACGTGCGCGGGAAAAAGAGTATCTGACAAACCCACAACCCCGACGAGCGCATTACGTTTTGGCTAACGTCAGCTGAACAGTAGTGTAGAAAAAGGAAAGATTCTTCATCACCACGTGAAATTTTTGCCACGACGGTTTGGTTTCCCAAAAATCTATCAGGCGAACGCGTGTCTGTGATCGACGGATAAGATTAAATCAAAAGGATATCACGAGGAAAAATGCCTTGGACTACTCGGAGGTTTATCCCGACAAGGATATCGCAACTAGCCAGTAGAGATAGTACCTACTCGGGAATGTTGTCGACCAAGTACTCGATTTTGCCTACTCGGAGTTGTTTCCCGAGGAGGGCAGATTTCCTACAGAACAATCATGACCTCACTTCACGTACTGATGGGGGGCTTGGCGATAGATAGTATAGTATCCTGTATACAAAGAGGTATCCGTATACGATTTCCTGGATTATCGGAATAAGAATACGTAGCCGGTAAGGATCCCCAAGAGATAAGGAAACCCCCCGTAAGGAGGAAGGACACCCCTTAAACTAGGAAGTCAATCCTGACGTTTAATGAAGCCAGAGTCCTACTCGGGCATAAGTCCGTGTCCGATACGACTCGGGGAGCCCCCTATAAAAGGATCAGCAATCCTATAGGGGAGAGGAGAGGTCTTTCAAGTCTAAGAAGATAGACAAGTCTCTTTAGGTTCACAAGGTCGACAAGCCTTAGAAGCCTAAAGCCTGAAGCCGACTAGAACCCCCTACGATTCCCAAGAGATGATTCGCTGCCTCGAAGGAGTCGAGCCCCGTGGAACTAGTCGAAGAAGCCTCCGATTAGGTCTAGGATAGCCACTAACATACACATCTTTTGTAAGACACTTTTTGATCAATATATACGAACAGGACATAGGATTGTTATCCTAAGGGAGGCCTGAACCTGTATAAAAAGGGTGTTTCCTTGTCGTCAGATCTCTTGCCCTTGTGCCCTAGGGGTCCCTACCCAACAACAAGTATCTCTGTCTCATGACTACCGTAAGATCGGCGGTTTACCAATCGTCGACAACTTTACTTTCATAAACATACTAGGCCATAACATTGAATGTTATTTTAGAGGTTTTTGGAACAACAATTAATTTAATCGGATCTATATTGGAAGGGATATGCATACTATACTTAAATTTGAAATTAATCAATTTGAAGTTTAAACAGTTTCAAAAATTTATGAAATTTGTTTGGTTGGCTAGGCTTTGATTTTAGATGGCCCTAGGAGAAGGAATCAGATCAATCGGAGCTGCGATGGTGGAGAAACGAACCTATGAAGATTTGCCAGGAAAGAGCAAGAAAGGAGAAATCTCTACGTCGAAGGCGTAGAGAGAAGAATTATGCCTCTGACTGGACCAAATGGGCTCGGATTAGGAAATAGAAGGGAATACGTTTACTGTAGGGAATACTACCCGTGGTCGACGACGACCTTAGCAGCGATGAAGAACCCCGAGGCGAGGTAGAAGAGCTCGGGGGACCCGTACCAGTGGCAAGTGGTAGCGGTGAGGACCCGGAGGCAAGCGGTGAGGGAGGTAGGGGTGATGGTCCCACGACTGGAGAGAGAGGAAAGAGTTAGAGAGAGAAGAGTCGGGGTGAGCGGCGGCGGCGGAAGGGGCGAGCTGGTGGTGAGGAGGCAACGGAGACCACGCGCGGCTCACGATATAGAAGGTAGAGTTTGTAGGATGGGGGCACTCGGCGGAAGAGAAAAGAGCAGGTCCTTATCGGCTCTCGGGAGATAGATGCGCGTGGGAGATGCCGGGGATAGACACGCTCAGGAGAGGCTCTTATCGGCTGCGACAGGTGCGTGCCTGGCGGCAGTGCCTCCTGCTGAAGCTGGAGGGGAAGGACCGCACGGTTTGGTGAGGGTGTAGAGGAGAGGCCTCCTGCCGGAGCTTGCTTCGACTTGGCTTGCTTTGGTCCGGAAGGAAAAAATGGCTGACTGGCTGTGCTGTGGTGGGAGAATGGAGAGGAGGCCAGGAGGGGAGAGGAGCTAGAGAAAGTGCTCGGTTGGGAAGAAGGCAGAGAAGCGCTCGATGCAGGTTTGAGGAGCTTGCTTGCTTGATGAACTAGAGGAGTAGGAATGGGGAGGAACAACCGAGCGATGGAGAGGAGCTCGGGTGAGGTTCTGGAGCAGCTCAGGCCATGGTAGGGAGGTAAGGAGCTTGGCTTGGGGAGTAAATAGAGGAGGTAGAAAGAGTTAAGGGAGGTAGATTGGTAGGTAGCTGGTGCTATGGCTGCAGTGAAGATTGGGCACCGAACACGGACGTGGAGAGCATGGCACAGTGCGCTGAGCATTAGTGAGGGAGGAGGAATAAGCAGGGTAAAAAATGATTGGGAAGGAAGACGAATGTGGCCTGTGCTGGCATTGGACAGTAGCATGGTCGGCTGTACGGTAAAATGGCACATTTGGCCCCACGACTGGGGTCAATGCCAAAAATGGCCCCCTCGTGATGCAATGGCAAAAGTAACGCCGCAATAGGCTGGACAGTTGACATGTGTCACCTGTCGCGCCTAGTGACCGTGACATGAGCCGTGCTGCCTCTCGCCAGGCGACCTATCGCGGTCCTGTCGCGGCCACCAGGCGCGACGTGTCACCTGTCGCGGTCGCCAGGCGCGACAGGTGACACGTGTCAACTGTCCAGCCTATCGTGGACCTGTCACGGTCGCCAGGCGCAATATGTGACACGTGTCAACTGTCCAGCCTATCGTGGTGTCACTTTTGCCATTCCGTCACGAGGGGGGTTATTTTTGGCATTGACCCGGTCGCGAGGCCAAATGTGCCATTTTATCCGGCTGTAGAAGCACAGGGAGTTAGGCATTGGCAAGAAAAACACTGCAGGTTCTTGGTATGACAGAGAGATATTACTAATGAGATTGATTGCTAGAATTTAATTCATCTCAGGCTTGGTGCTGGTGATGGGACGTGCCAAGGATGTATTCTTGAGGAGGATTAGGATTTTCTTTTATACACACGCACCTACACAGATAGCATGCATAGGTGCACATATATTCCAATTAGGTTGGAGAAGCAATCACGTATGGGAATATAGTAGATGGAGTTGATTAGTACCGCATATATGCTGCACATGCAAATTGGTTGATTCTAGCTACTACACGCGGAGGTTTGTTTCAAATGGCATGTCATTAAAACCAATAAGATGCAAAGGGAAGCTAATCCAAATATAAAGTCAAAATGGACACGTGTTATTTTGAAAGGTTCTACGTAGGCAAGATTAGGTGAAAACTTATATCTCAACATTAAATAAATATTTTCCCCAACATTTTGATTTGAAAAATATATCTAGGATTAAATAGACCCAACAAGAATAAAGGTGCCGAGCATTTGGGATTCTTGAAAAACAAGGATAAAGTGAGGGCAGCTCAATGGACTTTACAGATACAGGAGATGAGATTTCCAAAAGCATCGTAGGGGTATATACTTTAGGAAGGAGAAAATGTGGTAGGGTGCCTACAGGGATATATCTATATCTATAGATATATATCCATACATGCACACTTAGGGCGATATATGCATATACGTGGAGACGTCCGAATGATAGACAGACATACACACATACATATATGGGTATATGTATGTGGAAAATTGTAGGTGCGTGTTATGGACACGCAAGAAGTCCGACAGGGAAGAGATAGGCGGGGATTGCCTTACGTCGAGGGACGCCAGGTTGAATTGGTGAAAGGATCAAGGTGATGGTGGTTTGAACACATTTGCTGAGCGGAGAAAGATATCATCTAGTAGTTGAACCAGACGATGATAATGTTACGAGAGAGACGCAGATCCCGAGTACTGGCGCAACGGACTCCGCAACGATTGTGGCCACGATCTTCGCCCCACGTCCCGTCGTAGGTACTATGTGCAGTAACTTTATTCGCATGTGCGCAGTTTCTTGCACGATAATTTAGGAATGGCATGCGCACTTCCCCGACAACCATGCTACGTTTTCCTGAGTCAACACAAATAGGAGTAGAAAATGAGGGAAAGATTCTCACCACTACATGAAATCTTCACCGCGGTGATTCAAACTTTGGAAAACCCACCAGTTAAGATTAGTACGACCAAAAGTCACGGACACGAGTCCAAACATCTGTCCAACTACACAGGGTTATTACTCGGACAAGAGCCTACTCGGGAGCTCCTTGAGCCACTCAAGGTGGATCCAATATCCTGACTAAACGATCAGGACGACCAAGAGCCTGAGTGCACGAACAACTATGCAGGAAAGCATCTAATCGGAATGTTTTCTACGATTAGGTTGATTCTTTCGATATGTCTTGGCCCTATTTCACGTAATTATTGAGGACTTGACGATGAGTAGTACAACTCTGCAATATACGATGATAGAGGCCATACACGAATACCCAAGGGTGCCCTTTAGGAAGGGGGCAAGCCTAAAAATATGACACGCAACAATCAAGCAAGGAGTTAGAGACAACTAGCTTTGGATAGCCAGAAGCATAATCTGAAGACTTCTAAGCAAGTACAAGGGAAGATCAGCCTCGACATCATCTCTGACTAGTACTAAATCCAATCTAGACTTGCCACACCCCCTTGTACCTTATCTCGAGATTAATACAAGACTCACAGGACGTAGGGTTATTATCCTCTCGGAGGCCCGAACCTGTATAAAAATCTCTTGTCGACGGACGGATTCGTATTTGCACTTGATATCCCTACCCCTACTCTCTTTTCTCCACGTATTAATTAAGATCAGCGGTTTATTGATCATCGATAATAACTGTATCTAAATTGATTACAGTTGATAGATTATCATAATTGTATCTAAACAGATCACAATCATAGATCATCATAGTTGTACATAACCATATCACGATCGATAGGTCTTTGTAATTGCATATAAATAGATCACGGCCAATACATTTTCATAAATACACCTAAATGTCATCCAGCTATAGTTTGATGGACCCTCATTATTAATATAACATAATGGATAGATCATCATAATTGTACAATATTGATCTGGTATACATTAATTATTAATAACTAACAAGCGATATATGTTCATAATTTTACATCTCATAAAAAAGCTACCTAAGCATTAAGTCTACGTACTGATCTAATATCAACGACCGGGTGGTATCACAATCCTATCTTTTATTTTCCATATTGACCAAATATCACGTATAAGTCTAGTTTTTTAAAAGATGATTAAAGACTTTTTTCATGTAATTGTGTGGGATACCGTGCTAATTTTGAAAAGGTAAAAAATAAACTGAAATCACGGCGTATATTGCCCTGCTGATAGTAGGGTAGCTTGGGTGGATTGTAGTGTTTATAGAAAGTGTCCAGTCCTTTAACTGCGCGCCGGCAGCCCGGCGCGAGAAATTCAGCACAAGAAGCATGAAGGATGAAACTTGGCAGGTGGAACTCATGTGTTCCTTGTTTACGTAGCTTTTTTGTTGGATAATGTAGACCAGCGATTTACTTCTTTGTTTCTTCTTAATTTTGATTTAAACATTCCGACACGATGAACTGATTTTACGTCAGTGTTGTCAACTATTTTCAGGATTTTACATGAACATTTGTATCCAGTTCCGAAGAGGGTGTAGGGAGTGAACCCAATATATGGTGAGAGTGAGATGCACTGGAAACTTCCTCACTGTACTATTCGTCTCAACTATAGCTCCACGCTGCTCAAACTAACCAATTTAGAGCACCCATAAAATACACTTGGCTCTGATCGACTTCATCGAACAAGCGCGCTACCTTATATATGTACCGATCCCAGGAAAAATAATGGCGAGATGAGTATAAGCTTGCAAGTAGCAGCACATGCAACATAGGCAACGATCACATGCTATTCAACCATGAAATCACTGTCCTCCTCTCGGTCTGGTCTGCTCATGCATCGATCGATCCACCACAGCTAGCTAGCTAGCTTTCACGTACATTAACTTTCTCATCCATCAGTAAAAGGACCCAACACGGCTGCACGTACACACAAGCTACACATGCAACTCTAATTGTTTTTTGTTAATGCGGCCTGATCCATACACGGCATGGACGCATGCATGCATGCAACATGGTTGGCGCCTCTTTTGCTCCATCGGTTAAGTTTCTCCTCTTACGGTGCATGCACGGGAACGTGTCTTTTTGTGGGGAGCGCATTAACCCGGCTACCTCCTCAACCAGCCTGCCGCCATTAATTCCTCTCCTCTCCTCTCTTCTTCCTCCTCTCCTCATATAAGTCCCCGCGCGCCGCGCTGCGAACTCCCAAACCTAAGCTTGCTTGCTTGCCCACAGCTAGAATCGTGTCAGTCTCAGCTGAGCTCGTAACTTCCATAGCTAGCTAGCTCGATCTCTCAGTGTCACGACGTCGTCGGCGGCAATGGACAGGGAGCTGTTCAAGACGGTGAAGCAGGCGACGCGGAACCACGCCAGGCTCCTGTACCACCGCCTCTTCGGGCGCCTGCCGCACCTCCTCGCCGTGACGCTGCTCCTCGTCGTGTCCCCGCCTCTGGTGTCCACGCTGTCCCTCGACGGCGTGCGCGCGCTCTGGCACGAGGCGCGCGCCAACGCGGCCGTGTTGGTGGCGGCGTGCGCGGGCTGCGCCGCGGCGGCGTACGCCTACGCCATGTCGCGGCCGCGGCCGGTGTACCTGGTGGACCTTGCCGGGTACAAGCCCGGGCCGGCACACGAGGCGACCCGCGCGCAGGCGATCCGCCACTTCGGGATCGCCGGCGGGTTCAGCGAGGAGAGCATGGCGTTCCAGAAGCGGATGATGGAGCGGTCGGGACTCGGCGAGGCGACGCACTTCCCGGCGTCGCTGCTCAGCCTCCCCGTGGACATGTGCCTCCGCACGGCGAGGGAGGAGTCCGAGACCGTCGTCTTCGGCGTGGTCGACGACCTGCTGGCCAAGACCGGCGTGCGGCCGGAGGACATCGGCGTGGTCATCGTCAACTCTAGCCTCTACAGCCCCACGCCGTCCTTCACCTCGCTGGTCGTGAACCGGTACCGCCTGCGCCACGACGTCGTCAGCCACAACCTCAGCGGCATGGGCTGCAGCGCCGGCATCATCGCCATCGACCTCGCAAAGCACCTGCTTCAGGTATATCTATACACTACTCCATGCATCTCCATGCAAAATCATACTCTTAATTTGCTGCAATGCACGGTACGTGCGTGAACATGAATGCACAGAAGAAATGGCAAATTGACCATGCGAGGCATGAACAGTATAGCTTGTCGTGTGGACAAGGGACATCAGGTATCTAGGGAGTAAATGAGCAGCTTGTATTGGACATGCTCTCGCAGGATTTCGACACACCACTAGACAAAGAACAGAATCCTGAAAGTATATAAATTTTCGAGTTGGTAGGAGTAGGATTGCATGTCCCAAGCTCCCAGCAAGTACATTAAAAATCCTTCATTTTTCTGGTCAATATATTTATAACCGTTTGGAACATGAGACGTTTTTTTCCCATACGTCTGTAAGAAATAAATTTATTCATTGAAGTTTTGTGTTTCGGACAGACTCTTAAACATGTCAAGTACAAATGTACAAGCAATCGATCGATGCGAAGGCTGAAGGAGGTCGTTTCCTCCTTCATCTAAAAAAACGCCACGTTCAAATATATATGCCTACTGTTACATCCATCATTTTCAACAAGTGCAGAAAAAGAACGTCAACTGTGATTATCTCAACCGAACAATCGATCATGATTATCCTAAGAGCTTAACATGCAAGATGTGTTACTTTTTTTTATTTTAGTAACTAGTACAGTGTCCCGCGTAATTACATAAGAAATATTTTTAATTATCTTTATTTTCTTGACCTGTATGAGTGATATTAGATTAGTATGGGTAATAAAAGTTTAGATCGTGAGCCGGTCCGCTAGTCGTTGCACTGAGTCGTCTATTTATGTACATTTATGATGATCTATCGATTGTGATCTATTTAGGTATAGTTACTAAGATCTATCCGTTGTAATATGTTTAGATACAATTATGAAGATCTGTCTAGTGCTCAACTTAACAGCAAAGGAAGTTTTCGGGGTCCTAAGATAGCTGTGTGCATTAATGGCCTACCATGTCCATGGCCCTGCACCTAGTGTCCTAGTGCCCTAACAGTCCAATTGAATTGGAGGTTTCCCATACTAAAACAGCGGTGATCAAGCCCCACACTAAAACCGGTGCAATAAAATTATCGGTCGTCTAATTTATAACGGTTTAGATCGAGATCATCCTTTACTTTAAAAATAGTCCTGTGAACATAGGATGCTCCCGTAGAAATATGGACACTGCTCGATCCAAGACAACCGAAATAGGCTGGACGAGTACATTTTGGAGTTACACTCAGAGAATAGCCCATCCCTTATATTGGGTGCAATAAAAGCCTTAAGCATGTTGGAGGCCTGGAGGCTTGAGCTGAGCCTTGTAGGATTTGCTAAAACTGCACCTAGACATTTACCGTCTTAAGCACTATCTTATCACTAACTTAAACATAAGCGATTACTATAGGGTGCAACGGAAGGCACTGTTTGGGATGCAGGGATTATTCACTGTTCCTTAGGGAATTGAAACCTGCGAAGTTTCTGTGTAAACCTGCATTCCAAACGGTGGTATTGAGCCCCATGGCTGTAATAAGTGAAGCGGCGCATCACTTGAAGTAACACAGTTGCATCCGTCTCCCGGGGTACTGTGTGCTTCCTAAGTACTGTGGCACATGCTTATGCTGTGATATTACCTCGCATTAGGCACATAAAAAGCTCAGATCTGCATACTTATGTCCATGTGATGCTTGTCCAAGTCGTTGCATAATACCTGCAGCATGTCTGCAACAAAGGCCAGTCAGCCACAGTCGCAGAGGCATGCACCAAGGCCCCCATGACCGTTGGAGACGGTAACAAATGCATGGCAGTTTCTGCACAACACTGCTGAGTACTGTGTGCTACATATGCCCTAGCAACTACACCTGTTTCTGACCTTGTAGGTTCAGAAATCACCATGGTTGGGTCACATCGAGGCTTCAATTTCAGACGATTTTGGCCCCTGCATGCATTGGTGCAGGTTGCCTTGTTGCGTAGGCTCTAGCAGTAGCAGTAGCAGTAGCAGTCAGGTCAAGCAGAGCATCAAAAGAAACGACCTACTGCACTGCACGTACCGAACTTGGCGCTTGCGAAGAACACAATAATGCGAGGGGACCAGATAATCCGCGTGTACAAGCTAACTAGAGCAATAAGTCGGAATCAAAATCAATGGTCCAGGAGACCAATGCATGAGCGAATGC
The DNA here is from genome assembly GCA_019208055.1 of Stipa capillata. Classification (NCBI taxonomy): domain Eukaryota; kingdom Viridiplantae; phylum Streptophyta; class Magnoliopsida; order Poales; family Poaceae; genus Stipa; species Stipa capillata. The sequence continues at coordinate 256,631 of JAGXJF010005544.1, read as the reverse complement.
GATACATCGCATCCAACAAATCGATCTGTCTGAGCAATAATGCATCGAGCATACGTATTTTCCTATGTTGATGTAGTACTTGTAGTACTAGTATGTATGTAGGAGTATGCTGAATTGCTGATTGGATTGGATTGGTTAATTTAACGCGCAGGTGCACCCTGACACGTACGCGCTGGTGGTGAGCACGGAGAACATCACCCTGAACGCGTACCTGGGCAACAACCGCCCCATGCTGGTGACCAACACGCTGTTCCGGGTTGGCGGCGCGGCGGTGCTCCTCTCCAACCGGCTCTCGGAGCGGCCGCGCGCCAAGTACCAGCTGATCCACACGGTGCGCACGCACCGCGGCGGCGCCAGTGACCGGAGCTACGGGTGCGTGACGCAGGAGGAGGACGATGCCGGCCACGTCGGGGTGTCCCTCTCCAAGGAGCTCATGTCCGTAGCCGGCGAGGCGCTCCGCACAAACATCACTACCCTCGGGCCCCTCGTGCTCCCGCTCTCCGAGCAGCTCCGGTTCCTCGCCACCGTCGTGCTCAAACGGGTCTTCCGCGCTGACGTCAAGCCCCACATCCCGGACTTCACCCTGGCGCTGGAGCACTTCTGCATCCACGCCGGCGGCCGGGGAGTGCTGGACGAGCTGGAGAGGAGCCTCAAGCTCAGCACGTGGCACATGGAGCCGTCGAGGATGACGCTCTACAGGTTCGGCAACACGTCGAGCAGCTCGCTGTGGTACGAGCTCGCCTACTGCGAGGCCAAGGGCAGGATCAAGAAGGGGGACCGGGTGTGGCAGATCGCCTTCGGCTCCGGGTTCAAGTGCAACAGCGCCGTGTGGAGGGCGCTCAGAACCGTCGACGGCGCAGCGGCCCGGGAGGGCAGCCCGTGGGCGCAGGACGTAGACGTGCTGCCGGTGCACGTGCCCAAGGTAGCGCCCATCGATGACGATGGGGCGTCGCACGTATCTGCAGGCGTCTAGTTGAGTTCTCATTCTCGAAGAATTAACGGCCGGGCTTATTGGGTGGCTTAATTAATTACTTTATAGAGCATTTCGTATACTACTCGTGTATAAATTGTTATGAATGAACCGGAGAATATATTGTCGTGTGTTATTCAGTGATTGGATCATGGAGGGAGGTCGTCATGTAAGGTTAGATCCTTGTGAAGAGCTCAAGAAGAAGCATGGAAAAATCACTACAGTTTATTATATGTTGAGAAAGAAATGAAGCATAGCAATCAACGAACGTTTGTGTCTAATTCTTGAGTAAATTGTGCAAAACTACAACTTTTATGTCAAGACTATCCACATGACTAACTACCCATTTCTGTAGAGTTTCAGAGACTGCAGGTTTAATCTTGAAAATTCTCACAAATCTACAACAGTGCGACATAGCTGTAGTTTTATCACTCTGAGAATTTTTCCTCACTTAAACATGCAGTACTCTGGAATTCAAACTGAAAATGTTTAGTTCTCTAATAGCATTACATAAAAGTTATAGTTTTGTAAAATTTACTCTTCGAAATAAACCGGTATCGGCAATCTACTTTTTTATATAGAAATTGAATCTTTTCTAGACGAACTGATGTTTGAGATTCTATTTTTCTTTGGAACATTTCAAACTCTATTTCATTTTGAAATCTAAACAACCTTAATTGATTTAAGATTCACATTAATGTCCGTGTTTGCACCAACGTCTTTCTCTTGTGCCCTTGAGAGGGGGGATTAATCGTTGATATCGATACCGGTTGTGGAGATCTGACAATGGATGCACCATCGTAGTGCCGACTAGTTGCTTCCAGATATAAAAAATACCACTCATAAAGAAAAGAATCTCGAGCTATCAAATACCGGAGCACCATGTCAATGTCATATTCGGGGGCTCTGCTACCTTCGCCTCTAAGCGGCAGTACAAGGCGACCTGGCGAGAGGTCAACCGTGTCAAACCACTAGCACTAGGACGACCAGAGTACCCCAAGTGGTCAGTGACCTCCCTGACATTCGACAAGGACGACTACCCCAAGGTACCGTTGTAACCCGAAAACTCCACTAGTCGTTTCACCTACCATTAGTAATTGTAGAGTATAAAGGTTCCTGATAGACAATTAGAGTTCTTTGGACCTCCTATCTATCAGCGCCCTAGACGAGATGAAAACCCCTTGTTCAAAGATTGAGCATGTAACTAGCACTTTCGATGGGATAGCTCCGGGGTCCTCTGTGACCGGTAGGGCAAGTAGTTCTACCAGTCACTTTCAGTAATCCAAATTTTTTCACATGGAGTTGATCACCTTCAAGGTGGTCGACTTTGACTCTGCCTATAATGCAATCTTGGGTAGACCCACTCTAACCAAATTCATGGCAGCAACTCATCATGCCTAAACAGACGGCCAAGATTCCTGGCTCGAAGGGCGTGATAGCCATGAAAGGTGAGGTGGTGGCTCTTGTGTGCGATCATAAGCCCCTCGAGCTTGTCGATCAACTTCCTCTACAAGAATTTTCTTTAGAGGAGAACTATGCTAAAGCAGGTAAACTGAGAGCTAACCCTCGGCCTGCTGAGGAGGTCAAACTAGTGCCACTTGACCCCAATGACCAATCCAGGACAATGTAAATTGGTACGAGATTAAGCGAGAAATAGGAAGACATTCTCATCACCTTCCTCCGGGCGAATGCATACGTCTTTGCATGGAAGCCGTCTGATATGCCTGGGGTCTCAAGGGAGGTGATCGAGCACATGCTAGTTGTTTGGTATGGGAAGAACCATATCAAACAAAAACTCTGGTGGTTTACTCTGGACTGCCAAGAAGCTATCCATGCGGAGCTCGACAAGCTCGTAGACGCAGACTTTATTCCTGAGGTTGACCACCCTAAGTGGCTCACGAATCTTGTGCTGGTCAAGAAGGCAAACAGTAAGTGGCGCATATGTGTCAATTTTACCAATTTGAACACTGCTTGTCCCAAAGATGATTTTCCTTTGCCCCCACATAGATCAATTTGTTGATTCAACTGTGGATTGTGGACTCATGAGTTTCATGGATGCTTATTTGGGTTATCATCAGATCAGCATGATGAGAGACGATGAAGAGAGGACTTCCTTCATCACCACTTTCGGCGTCTATTGCTATGTCAAGATGCCGTTTGGGCTGAAAAACATTGGTGCCACGTACCAGAGTTTGATGTAGAAGACCTTCAGCACCTGACACGGGTGAAACTTGGAGGCTTAGATGGATGACCCTATTGTGAAAAGTATTGTAGTAGTTGACCATCCGAAGGTTCTCTAGGAGACCTTTGATAATGTACACAAACATGAAATAAAGCTATCTCAAAAAGTGTACTTTTAGAGTGGCCTCTGACAAGCTGCTGGGGTTCCTTGTTAGTGCTCGTGGAATTGAAACAAATCCGAAAGATTTGGGTCATTGAAAATCTTCGACCACCTTCCATTGTGAAGGAGGTCCAAGCCCTGACAAGCTGGATGGTAGCGCTCAGTCGTTTCACCTTGTGGTTAGGAGAACGTGGGTTGTCTTTCTTCAAGGCTATCCACAAAAGTAACAATCAATTTCAATGGTACGATGAAGCTGAGAGGGCCTTCGAGGCCTTAAAGTCTTACCTTACTAACGCTCTAGTTTTGGTTTCCCCTTTTGAAGGAGAACCATTACTGGTGTATTTGGTAGCAACACCAAATGTGGTTAGCACAATACTAGTTGTTGAACGAGAAGGGACTTAGAGACCCATCTACTACGTAAGCAAAGTCTTACACGGACCAAAGGAGTGATAACCGATGGTCCAAAAAACTCATATATGCCCTTACGATGACTTCTCGCAAACTGAGGCATTGCTTTCAATCTCATAAGATTACGGTGCCATCCTCCTTTCCTCTTGGTAACGTCCTTCGGGGCTAAGAAGTCACTGGCCGCATCACCAAGTGGGTTGTTGAACTTTGAGAATTTGATCTTCATTTCACTGCTTGTATGACGATCAAGAACCAGGCGTTGGCAGATTTCGTCGCTGAATGGACGAACATGGAGATTCAGTATCCGGTTTCTCCAATGATTGAGGAGCATTGGACCTTATATTCTGATGACTCCTGTGAGCCCAAGGGCTCAGGAGATGGTGTTTTGCTTCTCACCCCCTAGGGTGATCAGTTACAGTATGTCATTCAGATTATCTTCACTGCCACCAATAATGTGGTGGAGTACGAAGGCCTTCTAGCCTAGCTCCGAGTAGCCAAATCCCTCAGAGCTCATCGACTATTAGTGAAGTGTGACTTGCATTTAGTCATAAACCAGGTGGGCAAGGAGTATCAATGCTCTGATGAGACAATGGCTCTCTACTTGGGCAAAGTGAGGAAGTTGGAAAAAAGCTTCAGAGATTTCAAAATCCAACACGTTTTGTGCAAGGATAATTCCCACACGGACCAGTAATCAAAGTTGGGTTCTTCACGACCACCTATTGCAACAAGTATCTTTCTCGAACACCTGTTCAAGCCCTCCATAGACACTTTCATGACTACCTCAGAGGTCGCGGTCATCGAGCAGGATGCAGAGCGGATTCAACCGTTGACCACTTATTTAGCATCAAAGACATTGCTAGAGGACCCTAACAAAAGGGAAAGGGTGGTTCGAAGAGCATGCTTGTACAAGCTGATATATGTATCATTTTACAAAAAAAGAGATTATGGAATGCTCATGTGTTGCATATCCCAGACCTCAGGGATAGAACTCCTCAAAGATATATATGGGGGTTTGTGCGGCGCGCATGCATCCTATAGGACGCTGGTAGCAAGGCATTCCGACAATGATATTACTGGCCAACTGCCCTATAGGACATCATGCACTTGTTCAAGACATGTGACTAATGTCAATTCCATGTTAGGAAAATTCGGGTACCATCCAGCCAATTGCATACAATATCATTGTCATGGCCTTTCTCCACATGGGGAATTGCCATCCTGGGTTCTCTACCTAGGGCACTCTATGAGTATAAATTCCTATTTGTTTCAAGTGGATAGAGGCAGAACCAGTGGCCAGTATCACCGCCGTAACGCCCTAGAAATTATTTCTTAATAATGTGGTTAGAAGGTTTGGCGTACTTAGTTGTCTGATCACGGACAATGGTAGCCAGTTCATCAACCAGTCCTTCACATCATACGGTGAAAATTTTGGCACAAAAATTTGCTACGCATCGATGGCGCACCCGCTAAATAATGGGGCCGTTGAGCGAGTTTGACATCCCAGTTTTGTAATTAGGATTAATATTAATGTTAATGAAATTGAGCAAGAATTTTTGTTTTTGTTTTTGGCTGCATCATCTCATGCATGCATGTGAAATTGTAACAAAAATAAAACCCTAAAAGGACTAAGTTAAAAAGTCATTAAACAATGCAACTAAAAGTAATGGTTATAATATCAAATATTTTTTTAAACTATAAACAACCCAAAGATCACCTATGAATATTTCTAAAATTCTTGAGCTAAGTTCTATATTTGACTTAATTCAAGAGGTAATTATAAGAATGACCACGAGCGCAACCAATGCATACACATGTAAATGACTTGCAAAGGATTATAGAATTTATGTTTGTCAAATACCATATTATTTCTGCATAGTCAAATAGGCCAGCACAAGACGGCTGCTCCAACTAGTATGAGCGCTCGAAGGCCCTTGTCTACTCCTGAAAGCCAAGGTCCAAAGAGATCAACAGTATTAGTCAGTGGGTGCAGCCCTAAAGCCGCTTGTGTGACTTGCCATGCAAAACGAGGTACTAGGAAATCAAATGATAAGTGTTGAATATTTTTTTCGTATGAACAGAAAGAACATTTTGGATCGCCCATCCAGTTACCCCTTCGGAGGTTGTCTTTGGTAAGAATAACGCCCCTTCGGAGGTACCATACAAATTCTTTTGTTTTTAGAGGACAATTAAGTCTCCAAAGTTTTCTATTTACAATTAACATGTATCGGTGAACAAGCTTTACATACAGGAATTTAACGGAGAACTTGCCATTTGTACGGAGGTTCCATCTGAACCCATCTTTAACCTGCATGAACTAAACACGAAGATTTCCATCTTTATTGTGAGCCAAGTTAACTAACTAAATGGACAGTGGGTTATTAGCGATCCATTTATCTAGCCAAAACCGAATACGGGAGTCATCTTGAAGATGGAAAGTTGCATGTCGGGATAGTGTAGATTAACTTTCATTAAATCCCACCAAAAATGAGAATCGTCTGGCTTGCTCACTATTTGTGATAGCGGTCTGTTTTAAGGATATTTTCTTCTTCAATGTTTGTCAGACCCCCTTGTTTAACAGGTTAAAATGTCACTTGCGTAGAAGACTCTTATTCTTTATCTCAAGGTCTTAGATGCCTAGGCCGCCTTGATCCCGCGGCCTACACAGAATAGTATTTTTTGTATACCGTCGCGTAGAATAGATACAAGAATAGATGAGAAAATAGTGCTTTCAATAACAGAATGCTCAGCAAATTGAAAAATCGTGTGAAAACAGAATTGGTAACAGCATTCTTCTTTCGCTGAGAGATACATGTTCAACAGATATTCCGTTGAATTCTGATGGAAATTGCCTAGATGCACTTTTACTACACTCCTTGTTCTTAAAGTCACGCATTTTAAAAAGATAGTTAAAAGTTAAACGGTATTTGGATAAAAACACCTGTGCTAATCATCCATATTACAACATCGAGCAGCTGTTTTAAATTTTGGGTATGTCCTTCGATTTTACTGTGCAAATCTTATCAATATCTACTGTTCATTTCTTACTTCAAGGGTCCTCTTGAGATCTCCAGTTTTATATCCTCCTCTTCCCCTAAATTCCTCACTGACTCGGTGCATCACCCACCTCACATCACAATTTCCAACATCCCAAAACCATGTGCTTGATGTTATCTGCTCAGCAGGGATAGGCTCCAGGTTTCACTATGATAATTTGCTGATAATCTAGCTATTGGAATTTAAATGTGGGTAGCCATATCTTTCTTGTGATTATATATCAGCCATACACTAGGGTGAGCTTGGAAGTGGATCCACTATTGCTATGGGACACAACCCATTCAAACACTCAACCACTGAACTTTTGAGGTGAATGTGGGCAAAAGGAAAAAATGAGGTCCATAACTATTGATATCAGAATATGGTTCCTGCCTAAATCCAGAGTGTTGGTTTCAAACTGAACAGTCAAATCCATATAGACATACCACAGCTTCAAAATGAATAGGCTCATATTGTGGTCCCTCGTAAAACAGTAAATATACAAGTAATAAAATGTATGTATGATCTCTGTAGCCTTGCAGTTGACTGTAACTAATATCCAATAAAAAGTTGATACGCCATCGACTTGCATCAAAATTGTTCTCGTGTTAGAATCTGATAAACATGGTTTATACAAATCGCTCATATGCATTAATGGCAATTATCATGAATCATGATAATGCCACGCCCGGAAACTGCAACTGTAAGATTATGTTGCAAAAATGATCGAAAATTTGTTAAGAGGTAACAGCTTGGATGCGTCTAAGCATTGCTGATCAAATAAGCTCAAGTAGCTTCCAACTTTTTCCTCTCTTGTTCAAAGCATTATGTTTTACTTGTGTGAATGCCATTTCATTTTTAGATCCAGCTCTGTTACTAACTGATAAAGGATTGTTGAGCTTCACACTAATAACCTTATAGCATTGAATGTTTTTTCTTCCAGAACTTTTTTTCCTTGAAAAAAGCAAACCAACCTTCACAAAATCACAAATACAGAGACAAATATTTAACTTTTGCTTCAATATGCATGGCAAGGGCCCCTTCAATAGTAATTTTCAGAGTATTATACACCTCTGAATGCTCCCCAATCTGCAACGGCGGATCAGGATAACATCTGTAGCTGTACGAGGAGAGAAACCCAAACCCTGAGGAGATGAGTTTTCGGCCAAGAACGCACTTTGCCCGATTAGATCGCAACTGGGCTCCGATTTGTAGGAGCCCGTTCCGGATTCCTCTCCTCCTCCCTTTTCCGACACCGCAGTTCCTTCCGGCAGATGTATCCGGGACGACGGCGGAACACGGAAACAGATTTCCGGCAGCGGCAAGCCGGATTCCTCTCCTCCTCCCTTTTGCGACACCGCAGTTCCTTCCGGCGGATGTAACCGGGATGACGACGGAACACGGAAACAGATTTCCGGCAGCGGCAAGCACAGCACAGAAAAACCCATCTCGGCTCCGGACCGGCCCACTCTCTTTCCCTCAGACAGCCCAATAGGAAGCACAAGGCACCAGCCCATCCCGAACCCGCTCCAGACCCTATCCCTTCTCCGTTTCTCTTCGCACACCTCAAGCAGGCGTTGCTCCGGCGAGCCAGCGACGGACGACGGGTGAGCTCCAGCTGTGCAGCCCAAGTATTCGCCAGCGGAGAGGGCCAGGCGCGGGGAGCGCGCGGCGCGGTACAGCAGTGGGGAGGGAAGCGTATCGGCGGCAGGCCTCTGGCTCTCGGTGAGCCCTCTTTCTCGCTCGTTCCAGCTAGCCTTAGTTCCATACTTACAATCTTGTTTACTTCATTGAACTGGAGATCATGTACATGACATAGTTACTAGAATGCAGTGTGCTTACTCAATTTTTACTTACGTTCGTGCCGATGTACATTTGCGACTTTTTTGTGACCCAACAATGCCGAACAGCACTTACGTTAGACTATTCTTCAGGGCGGATAAATACAGGGCGGCATGATGCTGAGCCCGTGCGATTGCTTCCTCCATGCTCCTGCACCGACGCCGACGCCGACGCCGAATCCATCCTCTAATCTCACTGCTCCGGCGCCCAGAGCTAGCCGGAGAGATAGATCTGTCGCCTTCCGAATCAATGCAGTCTCTGCGCCAGTAAGAACAGTTGAAAAGCATCCCAATTTGGTGGCTCCACGCACGGTTACCAGACAGGCTGCCGAAGGGAAGAAGAAAGGGAAGTTGGTCCACTACGGTGGGTCGATTCCGGCAATGTTGGATGCGCTGGAGCATTTCCAGGACATCGGGGAGGCACTCTGGGCGTGGAAGGATACGCTGAGCAACCGGGAGAGGACCATCATCCTCAAGGAGCAGAAGGATTGGAGGCGGGCGGTTGAAATCTTTTACTGGTTTCGCAGGGAGAGGTGCCATGAGGTCAATGTGATTCACTATAATGTTGTGCTCTGTGTGGTTGGGCGGGCGAGGAGATGGGACCTTCTTGTCGGCCTATGGCACGAGATGCGTTCCTGTGGTGTAGCGCCGGATAACGCAACATACGGTACGCTGATAGATGTGTATTGCAAAGGAGGTAGGGAGAAGGCGGCGTTGCTTTGGCCCGGGGACATGTGCAAGCGGGGTTTGGCGCCTGATGAGGTCACTATGAGCACTGTACTTCAGGCACATAAGAAGGCTGGAGAGTATGAAAAAGCTGAGCTTTTCTTCAGAAGATGGTCATCGGAATCACATAGAAGAAAATACATCCTTGTTATAGCTTGTATACTTATAACACCTTGATTGATACTTATGGAAAGGCAGGGCAGCTTGAGAAAGTATCAGATACGTTCAACCAAATGTTGAGAGAAGGTATTACGCCAAATGTTATTACATGCAACACAATGATTCATGTTTGGGGGAAAACATCATAGAATGGAGCAAGTGGCTTCTTTGGCGAGGAGGATGGAGGAGTTTCAGTGCCTTCCTGACATTAGAACTTATAATATACTGATCTCACTTTACAGAGAAAGCAATGAAATTGATGTTGCAGAGTACTACTTTTGTAAGATGAAAGCCGAAAAGTTGGTTCCGGATGGTGTGAGCTGCCGCACACTCTTGTATGGATACTCTATGAGGGGCATGGTCACTAAAGCGGAAGCCCTTCTTAAAGAAATGGACGAGAGTGGCCTGGCGATCGATGAATACACACAGTCAGCTCTGACGAGGATGTATGTAAATGCTGGAATGCTTGAGAAATCGTGGCGTTGGTTCCAGAGGTTCCATCATCAGATGGACTCTGAGTGCTGTTCTGCAAATATTGATGCATTTGGAGAGAAAGGGTACATAATCCTTGCAGAGAAGGCTTTTATGTGCTGCTTGGAGAGGAAGATGCTTAGCGTTTCTATGTGCAATGTTATGATCAAAGCATATGGGCTAGTAGACAAGCTTGACGAGGCCTGTGAGATAGCTGCTGGCATGGAGAGGTACGGCGTATTACCTGATTACTTGACTTACAGTTCTCTCATTCAACTTCTGTCGACTGCTAAACTACCAGAGAAAGCTCTCTACTATTTGAGAAAGATGCAAGCAGCTAAATTGCCAATTGATTGTGTTCCATATTCTGTGGTAATTAATAGCTTTGTTAAGAATGACAATTTACACATGATTGAATGCCTATTTAGAGAAATGGTCACTTCAGGGATCCACGCTGATGCATATGTTTACTCTATCTTAATTGACGCATATGCTGAAGTTGGAAATGTCCAGCAAGCTGCAGCATATTTTGGTTTAATGACAAAAGCTGGTTTATGTGAGAGTGCTACGATCTACAATTCTTTGATCAAGCTCTATACGAAGGCAGGGTATCTCACAGAGGCCCAAGAGACATACAAGCTTCTGAAATCATTAGATACTGACACCAACCTTTATGCATCAAACTGCATGATTGGCCTCTACAGTGATAATTGTATGGTGAATGAAGCACGCGAGATTTTTGAGAATCTGAAGGTTAAGGGAAGTGCAAATGAATTTTCACATGCAATGATGGTGTGCTTGTACAAGAAAGTTGCTCGCTATGATGAAGCTCACAGGATCCCTAAGGAAATGCAAGCTTTAGGACTTCTAACCCAAGCATTAAGTTATAATTCTGTGATTCAAATGTATGTATCTTGTGAAAGAATGGAGGAGGCTGTGAAAATATTTCAGAAGATGTTGGCATCAAGCACACCACCAAATGATGCAACTTTCAAGGCACTAAAAGTGATTCTACTGAAAAGAGGAGTTTCAAATATTGACATTAGAAAGTTAGAATCTCTCAGAAGAAGTGACAATCATGGTTGCTTGAATCAATGGTACAGGGCACTATCTTTGGTTCTAAGATCAGGCAGGAGCACTTCTCGACATATTATTGATCATTCTGCTATTAGGATACATCCTTTTTACACTGACAATTTCTAGAGTAGTGAAAGGAATATCAGAAAGCAAGTAACCTCAGAACGGATTTCAGTTGGATGAAAATCTTAGATGATACACCACTTCCATCTACCTATACTGTACAAGGAGAGCACACATGTGATCTTCAAAATGGAAACCTGATTGTTGATTGATTGATGCACTGAAAGTTTGCAGAAATATATTTTAACATGGATCTTGCTAGATTACTGCAGGTTAGTGTTATTATTTCAGAATATATTGTACAAAATTTTCCAACATCGACATTTTGTGCTATTAGATGGAACGTCTGCAGATTATCTGACTACTGCAAATATCCATTGTTCTTGACAATCTCGAACGCAGTAGTGGCAAGCCATGACCCATGAGTCAAATCGTTTTCGTGATTACATGTTATTTCTAATTATTATACTACAGTTTACTTGGAGTAACTAGTATTTGAAGTTTTTCTATGATGTTTTGGTGGTCCCCGAGGTGTCTTTACATAACTTCTTCCAGATGGATTTTAAACTGTTGATTTGCATCTTCGCAGGCCCTAATCACGAGCAGCATGCATATTTCATATGCTGCACCATGGGTGGTTTCCAGTAATCTTGGGCTAGTCAAGGTTATTGCCAATATCTGCTTTCAGCAACATCTGTATGTGGGGTCTTACAGGCTCTATGCTGTACAATTTAGATTTCTTGTGTTTACATCTACCTTGTTTTCTGCAGCTATGGAGCGCATTGCCGAAAATTCAGTTTCAGCAAGAACAGGATGGCATGGTGCAATAGAAGTGCACAGCCATGCCCTCAGGTTACTCAGTAAGCTTGGCATGCCGTGTGCTCTCATGGAAGCACTGCATTTTCAGGTTATACAGCAATTTCAGTGACTTGGGTACTGGCAAAATGACCTGCATACGTTTTAGTGGTTGAATTTTGCACCAGACTGCAAAACATTTGGCGACGTGCTGATGAACTACCCATACCAGCAGTATGTATGGTATGGGATCCATTCCTGGATCAGGATGAAATCAATAACCCTGTCTTGAAGAAACCTTAGTATAGTCCTTGGGAATACATAGTGGCACTGGCTTCCTGATTAGAGCAACAACACAAGAATTTCTTGCTAGAGTGTAATCTCAGAATTTTCGAACACAAACAGGGCAGTCCTTTGGAGATCACCAGATAGATAATTTGGATTGCAAAAGGGTGTCAATGGATTGAGGGTCCTGCTGCTTGCCCCCTCATGTTTTAGTTAGTTCTGCAGGGTGTTGCAGCCTGTTGTTATTATGAGTTGTGGATCTTGCTGTTCTTTGGATGTGAGATGTAATCTTTTTTCTGTACTTGCTCTTATCTTCTTAACGAGAAGGATACAGGCAACAGGAGTTATTCACCAAAAAATCGAAGCGCAAGGCTTGCTTTTGTTGTCTTTTAACAATGCCTGTCACATTATTCCTGCATGTTCTTGGTTATACTGTGTCTGTTTTGAAATTGCCAAACCATGGACGAATACCCTGCAAAACCCCGCTGGTCGCTAGCTACGTGTCGATCATTAATCATAGCATTGACGTGCACCACCTCATCTAACTCTTATTTGACGATTAATTGGTTGCTGAATCGGACATGACAAGTGATCACAGAAAAATCTCTGCTCCAGCAGCAGTAGCAGTGGTCGCCCCTCCCGCCGGCGTTCCCGCCATTCCGTCCCGCCTCCGATGGCCCTGTTGGCCCTCGGAGGTGCGGCGGACGGCAGCTTCTCGCCGGCGGGCGGGATGTTGGTCCTTGTAATTTAGGGTTTGGTACCCCGAGCGAGGGCGGCGAGGCGGCGGTGTCGTCTTCGTTCTGGTTTTCTGTCCTCCCGTTTAGTCCCCGCTCCGGCGTTGCTTCCTCCGGCTCCGTCGGAAAGCGTGTGGGGGTTCCCTTTTGCCGCTCCTCCTTGGGAGTTGGTGGCGGATCTTTTGGTCTCCTTGTTTGTTTCGCTGGCGCCGTTTTGGGAGTCTCCTCTGATGCGTGCTTCCCTGCTGGATCTTCGTGGACCGCCTTCTAGCAAGACGAGGCAGAATCTTCTCCCTGCCAAGCTCGGGGTGCCGCCCCGACCGATGCTCCTTCCCCAGATCTCAAGCTCCGCCTCCAGCGGCGGTCTACAATTGCGGTCTACCAACGGACTGAGGTCCTTTCGAAGCTTGCGTAGGGCGCGTTTCGAATCCAGCAGGATCAACAGCTCGGCGAAGTTTCCAATGGCGTCCTGTGAAGCGCCGAGGAAGACGACTTTAGGGGTTTTATTGTTATTTTCTATTTTATCAGGGATCCGTATGCATGTTTTCCTCAACTGATATCAGAAATGAAACCTTCAAAAAAAAAGTAGCAGTGGTCGCGAGATGAATGCGTATGCGCTGCCAGCAGGCAAGAGTAAGCGGGAGGAAGGCATCATCATTGCTGGCCTGTGTTTCAACGATCCCATCAATGATGCCCTCCTTCTCAAAGCCATCTATCCCCCACTCAATGCTCTGCCATCTCGCACGTCAAGCTGAGCAACTTTGCTTCTCCTCGCCACCATCACCAGCTCACCGCCACGCCACGCCCACCTCACTCTCCCCCATCCTGCTGCGCTGATATGACCCCCCGACCCCGCCTCCCTCGGAGTCCGCGCCCTCCTACGCGTCTAGCTCAGCCTCCTCCCCCCTCCCGGCGGCGGCCGCTCCGTGCCTGCCGGCGACGAGTCGCAAAATACCGTTCTGCCCCTGGGCGTGGCCCTTCGTTACCCCTCGGGCTCCGGTTTCTGGGCCGAGACGCCGGAGAGTGGCAGAAAGGTAAAGGTACCGTAAAACCGAGGCGTGATCGCCGGCGAGGCGGCGCTGGGAAATTACCGTCTTACCCTCAACCCCCGTGGGTCCCACAGAGCGCCCCGTCGTTTCGGGGAGGGGTAGGAGGGTAAAACCACTGCGCCGCGTTCGCGCGGGAAATCCGGAAGGGTAGTAGTAGGAGTACTGCCACTGCCTCCCAGTGTCCTCGTCTCCATCCATCAAAACGTTTTTAATACTGCTAGTTCGGCTCCTGCTGCTCCCCCACTCGCGTGGGGGCTAGGGTTTCGTGTTTGCCCCGCCTTCACCTCGTGGAGACGGCGTCGCTGTCCGCTCGACGCCGCGCTCTCCCGGTTGGGTCGCTGTCGGTGGGCGTCGGCGTCGAGCTGATCTCCGGCCGGCTCCGAGCGCCACGATCGCGCTCGCGGGATGCGGTCGGTTCGGAGGTATGTCGTTCCAGGCTCGCTCTGCCGTATGATGTTTTTTTTTGGGGCCTCGAAGTGTTCGTATTCGTGCGTGTATTTGTGGATTTTTTGGTGGTGCCGTGCGGTGGGTTTTGTTGCTACTTTGCGATGAACTTACGAGTGGAATTTGCCGTGCCATTGTCGTACGGTTTGGGGGTGCCGCTGGAGATTTGAGGATCTTCCATTTTCGAAGTTGACAGGAACGCTCTCGCATTAGTTTGGGAGAATGTTGGTGATCTGTTGATATTTTGGCAAGAATAAGCGATTTAGGTGGTTTTCCGGGAGATGCTTGTCTTTGTAGTGATCTGCCCTGAAGGAGTTGCTGCATCCAAGTGAAATGCCAGTTATTGTAGTAAGCAATGCCAATTCCATCAGTTGAGTTCTGGAGATGTTCAATCTATGATGCACTAGGAAGCAGTGGGGAATAGGCATGGGAAAGTTTGTCTTGTAGAACAAAATTGTAAATAGCCTTGTTAACCCTGTAAAAACCAGGCATGAAAAATGTGGATCTAAAATTCCAGGAGTAGAAGTTCTGGTGACCTTTGTCTGCTTTGTTGGAATTTCGTAACACGTGAATTAGAGGTTTTATCTTGGACACTTGGAACTACTAATAGTATTATGTTTTGCTGTCAGTTTGTTTCAACTAGCCTTTTAACTCTTCACTTTTCTGGTTCTTAAGTTTTTGAATAGTTTCAGGATGTTCGAAAATTGAAATGAAACCATAATAGCGATTGTGCTAGGATCGTGGCAGTCCAGCAATTTTATTTTGAACTTGTAAGTCTGTAAAGAAATCAGAATATTTGACATGAAGCAACAATAGAGATAATGTTAGTATCGTGGCAAGATCTAAATACCTCTATCAACTGTCATTTTGATCTGCACATTTATATGGAATTTCTGGCATTTCTAGTTCAGTAGGCCATTTGATGGGTTCTATGCATAATACTATTGCTGGTTATGTGAGCCTACTCTGAATTCCCCTGTGTTCTATGAATCTAAAGAATCTAGAACATTTTGCAACTTTCACTCAGATATGGCTGTGTAGTTAACTACATCAGCAATGTGGGTTACATAATTGTTTCATGGTGGTGCGGCTGTACAAACCCATTAGTGGACAAATTCTGCTTGCTGTCCTATATAAAAAAGAGATAATATGGCAGCATATGATCTTTGGCATGCTTGCCTTCGATAATTTTGAAGCAGTCTCACATGTTAAATGAGACAATAGCTTAGGATGGGATTAACGATGCATCTCTTCATTCTCTTGTATTGGTCATGGATGTGAGAATTGCACATTCCTGTTTATACTTCTGAATTGCATTTACTCATGTTGATTATCGTTTGCATTCAGTTTGAGTTCATGATCCTGTTATCTTTCTCTTTGTGAAGACACAAAGCCAATATTTAGGGCCTGTTTGGTTCCCGGCCATAGTTTGCCATGCCTAACCTTAAGCTCTCCATAATTTTTTAGCCATGTGTTTGCTTTGCACCACAGTTGTTGTGCATATGGTCCACGTGTCATAGACTCAACTTTTTATCAAAATTTGCCATGCTTGTGGCTAGGATTTTGTTAGCCATACTTTTGTGGCAAGGCACACTTTGTGTAAGCTTAGTTGTGGCAGAGTTAGCCGTGAGCCAAACATGCCCTTACTACCATGAAAAGGAGGCAGATTGGAACCTCTGCATCTGGTGCATTTAATTCCTTATTTTCCTCTTATTCTGCTTTTCATTTTTGATTATTTTGGATTCACACATCTTTGTAAGGTAGTGTTTGAGCCAATTGTGATGGAGCGGTATTTGGTAATGGTAAACATGTAAAACTAAATAATCAAACTTGAGAATTTGCAAACTCAAGGGGGGAAAACAATTGGGCTGAAATGTGGGTAAGTAAACAACTAGTAGGATTTTGCAATAGTAGCAAAATCACTTTGCTGCAGTATGCTGCCTGGCATTTGAACAATAGTTACTTACTTGAGCTTCTTATGGACCTTTTTTGCATGTTGTCCTTGTAACATACTGTCCATTTATTTCAAAAAGGAAAAACTATCCAAGCTAACATGATGCCTTTGAGTTGAACGGAAAACATGATGCCTTTGACAGTCAGCATAATAGGACTCCAAACCTCTTTTTTTTTAATCCTTGCTCGTGGATTGTTTTGCCTGTGGGTACTTCATTGTTTATCCACATTTGATCTGCCTATTGCAAATATCATTGCTGCTTAGGTTTTGCACTAAGAATTGCTGCAGTCTTGTACCAACACCATTGCGTTAAGACATACTGGATCTTCCATTTGCAGGGTAGGGCAATGGAGAATGAAACCAAGGTTGCGGATTTTAGGGAAGGGCAACTCAAGCTCATGGAGGAATGTCTTGCTGCAACAATCCCAACCTTTCTACGTACTACTCTCCTGTCGGGCTTGGCGAACATAACCTGAGGCCCCTCAGGTCAAGCCCCAGCGCAGCGACGTCTCTCAAGAGGGGGAGTCTTTGTCTGCACGTGCCCATCAACAACTCCTGCAACTGTTCTCCACTAACACCGATGAACTCATCTGGGTGCTACCCAGTCCCGGATGAGCTATGGTGATACCTACCTAAGTACTATATAGCCATCACTAATCTTTTCTCCCCTAGTTTTCTTTTATCTTTACTCGGTTTATTTGCTGTGCCCTTCTGCCAAGGTGCACAGGTTCATTTTGGTTGGCTGTGAACCAATTTATAAGCTGGAAATTGGTGGATAGAGAAATGTGAACCAATTTATAAGCTGTGCCCGTCGCTTGTCCGAGCTGTCGCGGTGACAAATTTGACAATTGGAACTGGGAGGGAGCTAAATTTGACATTGGAACTGGGAGGAGGCCAAAACATGTAGTTGCTGAGCTAGCAGCATATTTTCGATGTCCAGTTCAGCCCTGCACAACTAGAACTCTCCTTCGGAAGGCGGTGCAAGCAGGACGTCAATGTCGATCCATCGCCAGAGAAATACCTCAGCCGGCTGATGGTGGATGTGGTCGTGTACAAGGAGGCAAGGGCCAGCGGGTAGAAGTCCCAGATGCTGATAATAGGCGCAGTGTTCTTTCGCAGTGCGGTAGTAGCAGCGTATGTCTTGCTGGCTTTGTGTAGGAACATCGCTTCTTGATGATATCGAACTGATGGAAGGTTTCTGCTTTTCGTTTCTGCAAGTTGTATTGTTGTAGACAAAAATTGATGTTCTGCACTGTTTGCTGCTATATCGGGGCATGCTTGCGTTATTGCTGATTACCATTGTTGTGAACCTGCTGAAAGGATTTGTACTAGGACTAGGAGGGGGAGAGAATCTGAACTGTTTTGTTGTGCTATTTTCCCTAACAAGAAGGCAGTTCAAGAGGTTATGCTGCCGTCCCGGAATACGCCTTCAACCCTGTGGAGCGCAACATGAAGATCATACACTTCGATTAGTTCGTTTACGTAAAGTACAGAGTACGCCTTTAGCAATGCTATGTGACAAGCACAAAGTGCGCCTTCGAGCCACAGGAAAACGAATCAAAACAAACTCGTCGTCCACATATCTTCCATCATCTGGCCTCTCCCCTTTCCTTCCCTTCCCCACGCTTTCGGAGATTCGGAAGCGAAGCGGCGGCGCTGCGAGAGCTCGGAGAGAGGGAGCCATGGCGACGACGGCAGCGCTCCCCTTCTCCTGCTCCACCACCCTCCAAACCCTAACCCGCTCCCTCTCCTCGCGCTACCCCCTCCTCGCCCCTCGCCGCCGCTTCCACCACCTCCCCTCCCTCGCCGCCTTCCCGGGGCTCCCCCGCCTCCGCCGCCATGTTTCGGCGTCCGCTGCGCCCAACGGTGCGTCCTCCGAAGGGGAGTACGACTATGACCTCTTCACCATCGGCGCCGGGAGCGGCGGTGTGCGGGCCTCGCGCTTCGCCTCCACCCTCCATGGCGCCCGCGCCGCCATCTGCGAGATGCCCTTCGCCACCATCTCCGCGGATGATCTCGGCGGCGTCGGGGGCACGTAAGTTGGACGCTTCTCATGTTCCTCTGGTTCGTTTATCCGCACCAAGGTTTGGTTAGGTTGTGCGTTGCAGCATAGGTGGGCTTCACTTTTCGCATGCATCATTTTCACGGTTGCATGGAGTTTCTCGTGGAAAAACAAGTGATTAGCGAGGAATGCTGCGCAATTATGTTGGTCGCTGCATTTGATCGTTAGTGATGTTTGGCTGGGCGATATTTTTGTGGCAAGAGTGCCTTTGTTAAACGTATGTTTTGCAGAATTTAATTTACACAATTTTTTAGGGATAGCTAGATTGCTGCTATCTTACTATGTGCCTTAGCTTGTTGACCTGGGTGCTTTGAGTGCGAAGATTTCAATAGGCCATAAGCACTCATCACATTGGCATGACATTTTTGCGATTTAGGGGTTAGAGACTACAAGCTGTTGGGAGTGCTTGTTTCTGGTGACTCTATTGTTACATGAGTGGTTCCATTACATGATTTTCACATGCACAATTTTTTTAGCTTTGTAATTTTCCAGTAGCAAAGATATGTTCATATGTGTTTATGAAAACTGCTCGAAGTTTTGTGGTTTCTAATTCAGTGTTAGTGGAGGAATTTGATTAGACGCAAGTTGCACACTGTTTCACGCTGCACCAGCATAATGTAGCTTTTTTCAGTTTTGTGCTGACATTTACAATTTAAATGATTACAATGATTAGAACTGAGCCCATGTGTTTGATAACCCCCCAACTACATTATAGAGTAATTGCCATGATATTAGTATAATGATATAAAGAAAATGGCTGCACAGGAATGAAGAGTCGCAGTTGCAGAATATACCAAATAGCAGGAGATATGTCTTTCTAAATTCATTGTTGCTTTTTGGTTGAATATGTTAACTGCGGTGCTAAACTATCAAAAATTTGCTTTCAATATCTTGGTTTGTGACGTTATTTTTCCCCATATTTCTGTGTTCCACAGTCCACATCAGTATTCATAAACAAGGAATTTTTAGCACTTGGCAGTCAGCACCACTTTTAGCCTTTAAAATGTGCATATGCTTGTTAGTTTTCTTATGTATATTGAGTTCCTACCTCCTTGCTTTAATGTCAGAATGCACCCATGAGAACTTTTATTTGTTTGTATCACAATTCACAGATGTGTGCTTCGCGGGTGTGTTCCAAAGAAATTGTTGGTGTATGCATCCAAGTTCTCTCATGAGTTTGAAGAGTCTCATGGCTTTGGATGGACATACGGTACTGATCCAAAGCATGACTGGAGCACTCTGATAGCCAACAAAAATACAGAGCTGCAACGCCTAGTTGGTATCTACAAGAATATTTTAAACAACGCAGGAGTCACTCTAATTGAAGGCCGTGGAAAGGTTGGGTGATGTTTGTAGATCAGGTTAAAGTTTGGATAGATAGTTCTCCGAAATGAATGATGTTAGAAGCGCAGTTGCTGATATATATTTTGTTTAACTTAGTACAGGTGGTTGATCCACATACTGTTAGTGTGGATGGCAAGCTCTACACTGCTAAGAACATACTTATAGCTGTTGGTGGTCGACCATCGATGCCAACTATCCCAGGAATAGAACATGTCATAGATTCTGATGCTGCACTGGATCTGCCTTCAAAACCTGAGAAAATTGCAATAGTGGGAGGTGGATATATTGCTTTGGAGTTTGCTAGCATTTTCAATGGCTTAAAAAGTGAGGTTCATGTGTTTATTCGGCAACCAAAAGTTTTAAGAGGGTTTGATGAGGAGGTGAGCAGATATTAAGAATAAAAAGTAATATCATTTACAACTGATGATGTGCCTTGTGCTTCCAAGTTACATTTGTCAGTTGCATATTTCAGGTCAGAGATTTCATTGCTGAACAGATGTCTTTAAGGGGTATCACATTTCATACTGAACAAAGTCCTCAAGCTGTAACCAAATCAAATGATGGTTTGCTATCTCTGAAGACAAACAAAGAAACTATTGGTGGCTTCTCACATGTAATGTTCGCAACAGGTCGTAAACCAAATACAAAGGTTAGTACCATATAGACCTTTTGTTTTTGTTTAGATGGACCTTTTGTCTTTGTGTAGTTATGTATTTTGCATCTCTGTTGTCCTTGTAGAACCTTGGACTAGAAGAGGTTGGGGTCAAAATGGACAAGAATGGGGCGATTGTGGTAGGTAAAATAATACATGGACTTCAAGTTCCTCTAGCTTTTATTGTCACTTTATAACCTTTGGAGCCTTTTGTTATAAATGTGTGCTTGCTAGGTTGATGAGTATTCTCGAACCTCAGTTGATTCAATTTGGGCTGTTGGAGATGTAACTGATAGGATCAATCTGACGCCAGTTGCACTGATGGAAGGTGGGGCATTTGCAAAAACTTTATTCGGTGATGAACCTACCAAACCAGATTACAGGTATCTACCGAGTCACTGTCAGGAATATTGAAAACCATATGTTTGAGGGAACGGTCGTTGTAGATAGGCTACATATTTCATTATTTGACCCTGAGTGGTTACCTCTGGTGCATTTTAGCTGAGAATATGGGAAAACTTTGTTAGTAGTTACTTGGTATCCTAATGATAGTTTACAGGAGGAAAGTTTGATTTAGTGCTCATTACCAATGCAATCTCTATCTCCTTGTTTGTTACCATGCGGATATTGCTGTGGCATTTTAGAATTATGGTAGCCTATATGGGTAATCGGCTATATATGATAATGTTGAGGAGTAAATTTCATGTGTGATCCCCAATTCAATACAAACAAGTTCTTAGAATTTGTGGTTTATCCAGGGTTCTCTTGCTATTGGTCACTTTGTTGTGTTGATGTTCTTGTTTTACTGATTCACCCAGCCTGACAAGCTCCTGAAGCTGACTTTGTACTGAAAATCATAATTTAATTTCATCGTTTCTTAGATTATCATTATTCTTATTTGAGACTTGATATCATCGTTCTATTGAATGCTCTTTCATTGTGAATTAAACGTTTTTGACAGAGCTGTACCAGCTGCTGTTTTCTCCCAACCACCCATTGGGCAAGTTGGTCTTACTGAGGAGCAGGTGATAATATATGGCATGCATCAAATTTTGTAGCACACAAAGAAAGTTTCTTAAATGCATATTTGTGCAGGCTATTGAAGAGTATGGAGATGTTGATGTCTTCTTATCAAACTTCAGACCTCTCAGGGCCACTCTTTCTGGATTACCTGATCGTGTTCTAATGAAGGTTATTGTGTGTGCTACTACGAACAAAGTTGTAGGAGTGCATATGTGTGGGGATGATGCGCCTGAGATAATTCAGGTTTGCATGATTTTGTATTATTCTTCACCATTCTTCATTCCAGATTTATTTGTCATGTTTTATACAACTTTGTGAGTTGTGACAGGGAATTGCGATTGCTGTTAAAGCTGGGTTAACAAAACAAGATTTTGATGCCACTGTGGGCGTTCACCCTACATCTGCAGAGGAATTTGTCACTATGAGGAGTCCAACTAGAAAAGTTCGGAGTACTGCTGCTGAGGTCTGCGATGCTACCCTTTTAAATTCATTTCTACCCGCATATTTACTGGGGAAATATATGTTTTCAACTAGAATTGCATGTGTATTGATATGTTTTACTGTGCAAAATTTACACTTCCTCCTGATTATTTCAGGTTGAATCTAAGGATGAGGTCGTAACTCAGCAGTAGATATTGGCGTTGTACATAGAAGGTAAGCACGTGCATTCTTTTGAACTGTCATTATAAGCTATGCTTTCTTAGCATGTACATTTACCATAGAGCAATGGTACTAACACCATTTTCTTGAGCTTTATTAATCAAATTAAAACAATAGTTGGTACCCCCGTCAGAGTGTAATGAGCATCATAGTGGTGATAAGGATTCAAGCCTTTATGGCTGACTAATTCGGTCTTTTCACATGCCATTGACTGTACTCTTTAGATACAACACAACTCACAAAAATATTGTCTTGACCTCATTCTAAGCAAAAACATCATCTTGACCAATTGACTTTTGGAGGTGGTTATTTTTTTTATTCCATCTTGTTTGAATACTAGATATTATGGCTGCCTGTAATGCGTATGAATTTTTAAATTACACTTGATGTTTGTTATCAAGGAAATGTTTTCCCTGGATTGTCATCATTTCTCTTGGTTCTTATTTAGTTTTTTGCTGCAGACATTCTCAGAGAGAGTATCCCCGCTGCCGGACAAAACCTGAATGGAAATACACGGCCAAACAGCCCGCAGTATCTGAGAAATATATCACAAGGAACCACCGAAGATGTATCATAGCGATGACTGTTTGTCTCTGTTTTCTCTCCTCCCGTTTTGGCTTTTCTTTCATTCTTGAGGCTTCAGCACACTGAAAGTTGAGTTATTTTCCTTTATCTTCTATTTATGGAATAAATGCTGCAAGTGCGGTTATCCTAGCCTGGAAATATTGGAACAAAACTAGTGGAGAGTTAACTACTGACCTGTACATTTCCAAGTATGTTTTTTCATATACATTTCCTACCCATTAGATCCAACTTAACTGTCGCGGATCCTGATCAAATCAACTTAAATGTCTCGGTATATGACTGGATATCTCCCCCGTCCTTCCACCACCACCACCACCATCCGGTCATCTCTCGAATCATCCGGTCATCCCTCGAATCTGTGAACGACCTCTCTGTTTTGTACTCATCAACATTTTCCTCTTGGTTTTCTCCCTCCCGTAACTGAAGAGGCCATTGCTCCAGCGCTCCTCACTTTACTCTAACGTGAGCATCCCCTTCTCTCCTCCATCGCAGGCGGAGGACGCACCAGCCTCCGCTCGTTTTTCATCGAGAAACAAACTTCTCTTATGTCCATAAGCAATGTGAAGCACAGTAGTGCGGGGTGCCCAATTCTACGTGCAATTTGGTTTGAAAAATAAAGGTCGTATGCATTTCAATTGATTTGAAGGGTTAGGATACTAGGGCGTGTTTTATCCTACTAGTAATTGTATACGTGCAAGACACGTTTCGGCTAATATAATTTACACATAATGCTTAATTTAAATTTAGAAATATAGTTCAATGCATCTGAGTTGCTAAAGAATACCCAACAACGATAACAACATACATATCTAAGCTGTAAACAATATATGCATTTATATATGTTTCAGATTTTTTAAGTCACCCTTAAGCATAGCGAAGACAAATCAAGACATATGAGTTCACATAATCTTAATGTTTATGTTCACAAAGAATACAAAAGCAATTAAGTTTTAATGGTGGGACATTATTGCCCAGACAATAGACAAAACCTCAAGTTTTGCTAGTCCGGAGAGCTTCCATATGCACCTCCACATCAACCAAACTCATCCCTTGGACAGTCCCCGCCTAGAAGAAGATGTAGGTGTAGGAATTATAATGCTCGGCATAGATCCTAACTAAAATCCGCAGAAAGAAATTGCCGAAATATGTTGTTGTGTATAAACAAAAAATAATGGTGCTAAAAAGGATGAGATAAAATGTAAATTAATAATAGTTTAGTTTTATATGGTAGTTTTTCTCGTCACTGTCATTTATGCAAGTCATGAAAAGGTCTTTCTTAATTCCACGTCGTTGCCGACTACTACATCTCATAGGTAACATATATAAGCCAGAAAAAAACATTAGGAAACAAGGGAAAGGAACATCTCGTAGGTTATATAAGACAGAAAAAAGTCAGGAAGCAGGGAGAGGAACAAGAAAGACCATCAATCATACAAAGGAAAAAAATTACGTGCCATCATATATATGAGTTCATATCTAAACTGAATGGCATTTGTACACTTCAGATATACATAGTAAAACAGAGTTAAAGCAATCTATCATGTAAAGAGCAAATACAAATATCGACAGAGACCAAACCAACATTGGTGATGATCAAGATGGGTTGTAGTTTGCACACATGCATTGTCGTCTCTACCACCTCCTTCACCACAACACAATGAAGGACAATTCAGGTACACAATAAAAAGGAGAGTCCATATTGACACAGACACAAGAAGAAGCTGCTCTTCTGCATGACTTGATCTGAGCTGTCATGTTCGTGTTGATATGGACTTTCCTTGTTATTACATCTACAAGAGAGATCATAGGATGAAGGTATGTCTCTACCACAAGATCAACTTCATATGTTGTCCTGGGTTGTTTATAAGCTCGACAGGTTCTCCTAAATTAGCGCGTGCTCTTCAATGAGCCATCATCTATATTATTGTTTTCAATTTAGAAAATGACAGTCTCTTATTGCTACAACTCTAATAATCATAGTTGTATCATATATGGATTAATTGACTGATAAGTGACAACACATATCGTATATTATGCCTTGATGATAAGCAACACCCATCCATATGTATCGCGATGTCGATCTGCTTGTGCACTTGCTCCAGATTGGTCAACACCTCCTGAATCCACAGACAAGAAAACAAAGCAGATCAAGAATAACTCAAGTCAAACAAAGAAATCAACAACAAGCAATTAGACACATCCTTGGTGGCAAGTGACGATCTAGAAGCAGCCCTCTTGTGAGAAGTCCAGGACGCCGATGTTGTGGTGAAGATGCTGCTGGTGTCATAGTCTTTAATTTAGGCACACCGGCAATCCATCTCCATCTCTCTCTCCCCCCAATGCTGTTGCCGCCCCCTCTGCACCGTCGGCTTTCGCCTCTAGTCAACTATCGCTGATCCAATCCTCATAGTTTGTTGGAGGGGGAAATAGGAATTTTTTTGAGTATAGGGAGCAAGGATGGGATGAGGGATCAATGGATTCATTTGAAGGGACATCGCTAGATACTAGGAGGGGAGGAAGAGGAGGGTAGAGCTAAAAAAGGAATAAAACTTGGGAGCAGTGGTTTATTAGGCGTTTAACTTGGTCATTAACTCACTACTAGTAGAGTGTCCGTGCGTTGCAACGGATATAAACTTTAGAAGAAAGAAATCACACTAATGATCTATTGTATAACTTGAGAAACAAAATGATCGTCATAGTTCATTTTTATGATACTATCATTACTTTTAAAATTCATATCCGTTAAACAAAAAAATGAGAATATGTACAGAGGGTCTTCGCTACTGCTTTCTTTAGTTCTCTTCCATCCGTATAAGCCATGGCAAGTGCTCTTGGATTGGACCCAACTGAGGCAGGCAAGTTAATTCCGAATCGTGCAAGAGGGACCGTGCCGGTCGATGGAGATGGGCATGCGCCTGACGCCGGTATCGGCACTATGGCTCAGTCTCCTCGCCCTCCCTATCTACCTCCGCCACCAGCGCCTAACCCGCCACGAGAGCCACCATCGCCACTACCCCTACTCCAGATGAGCTCCGCCTTGATCGTCACACCACGTCTCAGTACCTTCCAAACTCCTCCCCAGACCCCTCCGCTCTCCTCCTTCCTCAACCCCTCCAGCATCGGTGAGCGCTTGCCGTAGCTTCTCCCTGGCTCATTCCGGCACCGCAACTCTCCCTCCTGCTTTGACATGGCGCTACCTCAGCTTTCCTAACACCTCGCCTCTAACACAGAAAAAATATAAAGCTATTGATTAATATACAAATTTCAGAAACAGATACATATGTACAACTTTCAGCAACATATAGTCAGCTTTGCAATCACTGTACAAATTTTCCTTCGCAATCACTATACAACTCATTACAAAATTTAGAAATCTGATGCCACTGCTCAATCAAATATACAAAACCTTGTGTTCTTTTCCATTACTTCATTTTTTGCAAATATACAAAACTGAGTAGTTTTATAATGCATGAAATTTGCATCTACTATATATGACCTCGAATGGGAAGATCACCTGTGCCGATGAGGAGAGCTGCGCTTCAGTGGATGGCGGCTCCAGTTGCAGGACGGAACCGCGGTGACTGTCGAGCTGTTCCCGCGTGTCATGCATGAAATTTGCATCTACTATATACGACCCCGAATGGGAAGATCACCTGAGCCAGTGAGGACGTGGAGGTGGGCGGCGGCCATGGACGTGTGCCATCCTTTTCACTTCCAGGAAAGAAACCAATGTAGCACTGATTCAAAACTAATCACTGAAGGACAAAATTAAGCACATTTCATAACGACAGTGTTCAGACGGAAGAATGCTAGAAAAGTAGTTATACACTACTCTCTGGTTTAGAAGTAACAATTATCAAAATTCAGAAAAATGCAAGCTGACATACTGATCCAGTACAGTTGAAAAAGACCGGTATATTGCTAAACAGACTAAACATTCAAGTATTCAGAAACTGCAAGCTGAGAGAAATCCACATACATAGAATGGGTGAAAATTTATGCTAACTTGTGTTCACTTTCGGCCATTCAGAACTTCAGTCATACAAGCACCACACAATCACCATGGAACTATACCTTGCTCTCTATAAGACAGCGAAAACACTATAAGAGCGGCTACTTGCTCGGTTCATATTTGGTGGCTGCCACCTTTCTGTTCGCTGCCCCCTGAAAAAAAATATAGAATTAATTCTCAAAGTGATCTAGCAAGTGAAACTAACACGCACATACATGTGTTATATCAGATAATAAAGCACTTATGCTGGCTTAACTGATAACCAATAGAGAGGGGGGAAACTTGCAGCAAACCCTAGAAATAGAAGCAAACTTTAGTGTAATGTGCCAAACAAAATGGATGCGTTTGCTAAATTTAACCTCCAACAAGGTTCTAAATACTGGTAAATGAAAGTTGCTCCACCATGTACTGAGTATATGTAAATTCAACCTTTTATGGGTTGTCTTATTTAAAATTTAGATTTATATATGTATACTCATATGGCATCAAAATAAAACTCTGTCACAGTATTTTTATGTATATATCTTGAAAACTAAGTGGTTGTTAATGATGGTCGCTAAAAGGATCAAAACAGAAGTCACATGCACCAAGAATTGGAGATTATAACAACATACTTTTACACTTAATTTAGTTGATGGCTGTGTATTTGACTACTTGTGTGAAGAACCTCAAGCAGAATAGATGCAATCTAGCAAACAGTAAATTTAACACAACACAATGACAAATTGGCAATAAAGAAGTAAAGCTCATTATTCATTCATATTATGCATTGTTCCAAATATGTCAACATATAGTTGCGATAGACCATAATCACAAAGGATTTCTAACCGTTAACCAGATCAGTTAGCCATCCATCATGTTAAGTTAATCGTTCCGCTATAATTGACTCACGCATAGCCGTAGAGGACCTAATCCTTGTGCTCGGCTAAATATGAAGCCTACTCAGCTGTTTTTGGAATACTGTCACACCCTGATTTTTTGAAACATGAAAATTAGGGCTAACCAAAAACTTTTTGCGATAATAATAATATTCTCTTAAAATAAGCCTAATCAAACCTTGTCGTCCCCCACGTAATCTTATCGCCGTCTAGTATGGCTACCTGGTGATTCTCCTTTTCTTCTCGACACGTACTTATCTCTTCACCAATCCCAATCCGGTGCCCCGCTACATAAGGTGACCCCGTCTATCTTTCCCTTGTCAGACCCCTTGCGTGTCCATGCACACACACCTACAAATTCCCACATGCATATACAGGTATGTGTATATGCCAACTAACATCTGGACGTTTCTATGTAGATGCGTATATCGCCCTAGGTGTACATGCATGGGTATATATGTGTAGGCACCTAGTCACCTTTTCTCTCTCCCAGGGTACATACCCTAGTGTACCCCTCTAACGCCTTCGGCAATCTCCTCCCTTGGTTATGTATGGTCCAGTGAACTTGGACACTCGCGTGCCGGCCCTCATTCTATCCTTGTTTTCCGAGACTTCCGAATGCTCGACATTTTTGTCCTTGTCTGATCTACCTGACCTTGGTGACGTTATCCAAATCAAAATGTTCGAGGGAAACGTTCCTCTAATATTAAGGCGTGAGTTCTCGCCTGATCTTCGCTAATTAGAACTTTTGAGAACATCACGTGTCCCATGTGACTCCATCCTAAATTTTGATTTATTAAATCAGAAACAAGTCTAATCAACGAAATTCATTGTCACATACTATTTTCAAATGCAAGTAATTCGTGGCATAATAACTCTATACTTGGGATTTAGCTCCTCCTTTATTCAAACTTCACAACATGTAATTAGAATCAAGCCTTCTCGTGTAATAGAAAATTCTTGCTAAGGCACTTATGTATAAAAGTGCATACGAGACATTAGTCCATTGCTCCAACCCGCATCTGTTCTTACACGTGAGCATCTTTCAAACCTGCTAGGGAA
This sequence comes from Stipa capillata, assembly GCA_019208055.1. Lineage (NCBI taxonomy): Eukaryota > Viridiplantae > Streptophyta > Magnoliopsida > Poales > Poaceae > Stipa > Stipa capillata. The sequence goes on along the minus strand of JAGXJF010005544.1, from coordinate 228,003 downwards.
TGCATCAGCTGCACAAAAACATATATCACGTGTAGGTGACCAAACCAAGTACCATAAATTCCAGCGTGGCCAGCTCCTCATCAATCTCCCTGAGCTGACCAAATATCTGCACTGCTCCTCTGTTACTTCAAATCAAGGCAGTGCCATCTCCTTTCGCTGCTCAAAATCGGTGCCTAACTTCCTGTGCAGCTACAGCAGCCGATACTAGCTCTCCTCTTCCTCCATAAAAGCGTGCTGAGCTGCCTCATCTCTTCTCCAAGTTTATGCCTCCCTCCATTTTTTCCTTTCTATCTCTCCTGTTGATAGCACTGCTAACTCAATGCCTAACTACGCTGTAGCAGCAGTACTCGCTAGCTACCTGTCTCACCCTTATTCCCTTACCACTTTGACATATATTGCTGTGCAGCCACGTTCCTCTTCTCAGAACTCCTCAGCTCAACACTACACTCTTCTTCTTCTCTAATTCTCCCTCAGCCCAGCTATAGGACCAACCGAGCTGCCATGAGCTCTCCTCCACTTTATTGAACTCCAGAGCTCCTCCTCTAGTTAATCTTTCCCCAGTCGAGCACTCCAGAGCACTCTTCTCCATTGCCCATTCTTCCTCTAAGCTTCTCCCTGCCCCCTGCGTACTTGAAGCCGAGCAGCTCGGGCCATCTTCCCCTACTCCTCATCTGCTACACCCCGAGTCCCTCAACACCAAACTCCTCATTCTCCATTCCTCTCGAGCTCCTCAGGCTGAGCTCTTGTGGCGCCCCCGGTTTTTAAGCCGGGAACTCCCTCGTGATTACTGTACCGGTCCCTGGATCAGTAGCCGATACACACGAGTTAACCTGTATATCATCGTCATACATGCGTAAATAATTAAATAGACCGTTAAGGTCGATAATCTGATACCTGTAGCCCAACGGCTATAAACTTGCAGCGGAAATCCAACGGAGAGGTGGCCCATCAGTATGCCATACCCGACAGGCAACCGACTGGGGATTACACCCTAGCTTTCGCGATCGTGATTGCTTCGTCGGATCTGACGTCTCCTTCGTCTGGCCAAATTAACAAGCCAGGTGAGTACATTGAATGTACTCGCAAGCTATTCCCACAGGAAGGAGTATACGGAAATAATTCATGCAGAGGATAAACAAGGAATAGCTCTATTCTAAGCTGATCAATGTGCGGAAAAGTAAGTGCATAATTTAAATACTTGAATAGTAGATTCAAAAGCAATTTGGTAAAACTGTTTAAAGTAAAATGAACAGAATCCTCCCGAGGTAGACCCGGCTACCTCCTTACAATCCCCGAGACAGCTCAGACCATATTACCCTGGGCAATATGTCTAGCTTCTCGGTACAACACTCCACTGACACTATCCTGGATAGCTCAGCGAGTGCCCCTGGCTCAGCCCATGTATCCCAGATCACACGGCTAGCCTACTCCTCCGGCAATTCCTTGCTACCAACCTGTAGCGTAAATTGCCCCCTGTGGACACATCATGCCCACGTCCTTAATCCCTTTCCCATGCTTTCACAAACAACACTTAGTCTAACCAGTGTGTGGCCTTACCAGTTCATGTCCATGACCGAGGACGCGGCTATTCGAATAGTTTTTAAACACTCTGCAGAGGTTGTACGGCTTTACCCACAAGATGTAGGTCACCCCTGGGAGTACTTTGCAAGTATACTGCCAGGATTATTACAACGAGACCTTCGCCCGCTTCCATACCAGAGTTGGACCCGCTAGGTGAATACCCCAAGTTTGCATGTCCTGGACACCAAATTGGGACTCTCCACCTTTGTGTCGCATCAACCACCTCTCCCGCCTGGCGTAGGTGGATCCTCTAGGACTTAAAACACCTAGCACTAACTCCCTACTTCCCATGGGTCCAAACCCTAATACTTGCCGGGGTACTAAGCCAAGTCCTTCCCATAAAGGACATGTGGACGTACGGTAATGGAACCGGTTTAGCGGCACTTAGGCTCGGTCCTTAACTGATTCGAGTAGGACTCCATTTCCCGACCCCATGACGTCCCGGACGATCATGGCTCCAACCAATGTTCTACATCCCCGAACATCACTTAACATTCCTACCCGAATCGAAATCATCTCCTCTTTTCTTTTGATTTTTAATAAACCTTTATTTGTGAAAGTCACCTCGGACAGCATATGCTATCCGAGGGTTTGTTTTCCCATATCCCAACGGGATGATTAAAACTTGGTTTTTGACTATAGCAGGGCTAAGCATGGTTAACACCTATATCCTTAAATATTCGACGGTCGTGAATCGACCGATAATTATACCTAGGGTTACAATGAAGGATATTCAGACCTAGGTATCGTGCAACTAATGGGTATAGCTATTTCTACATAAAATACCGATATTAAACACATAGCATGCAGAGTTCGTAAACAAAATATTCATAACTTTGCACATATGGGATTTCGGTATGATCAAAGTGGGAATGCTTGCCTGGCAATATTGTCTTGGTCTTGGTCTTGAATCCGATTCGTCAGCTGTCCGAATTCCTTCGCGCGATATTTCCTAGCATTGTATCTACACGTCGAAAAGAACGGCGAATAAATCAACGATGCAAGGAAGAACCAAATAACATTGAATCAGAAACTTCAGCACATAAAATCATAACGCTCTTGACAACTATTTGATTCTAAGGGGGCTATAGGAAATAAACAGGGCGCGAAGATGGTTCGCTGTCGAGGCAGGAGCAAGGTGGCAAGCGACGATGGCTTGACACGGCAGGAATTAGGCAGCAGGGACAAGGTTTTACTGCGGTAGGAACAATGCGGCGACGGTAGAGGTTTGCCGTGGCAGAGGAGAGTGACAACGGCAATTGCCGCGGCGGGAAAAAGAGGTTGCCACGACAGGGCAAAGGAGCTGCGACAGTAGCTTGCCGCGATGAAGAAGTAGCTGCCGTGGCGGCAGGGCTTCAAAATAAAAGAATCGGGCTTTAGGTTATCCGGATAAACATAGCTACCATAAGTTCCTGTTGCGTTAGGGTTCCGGGGCTTTCGGTTTTGGGAAGGAAGGTGGAACCCTACGTACTTGTCTCCTAACATGGAATAATAACAACTTAAACGGTTTGAGGTTCATTCAGCTTAATTCACGAGAACAAGATTTACTCTAGGCAATTATTATACACGCACATAAAATAAAGACGCGTTAAGTTGGAAGAACCCTGTAGATTAGGTTGGGCTCTCCTAGCTCCGATTCTACCGTATCTAGCACATAGGTTAAACATTATCCGGACAGCGTAACCGTTACTTGTACGCGAAATATTTCCTAGCCTTAAACATTAGATAACACTTGCAACTACTTGCCGTTTACACAACTGACCTCAATTAACTAACTAGCTACTAAATGGGTCGAAACGTTATTGGTTATTATTTTAGCAGCGATTGCCCAGCTAGTCAGTGAACTAACTACACTAGCTAACTAACCAACTAGCGAGCTAACTGACCAGCTAATTAATTAACTAATCTAACTAGCTAGCTAACTGACTAACTAATCAACTAATTAACTAACTAATTAACTAACTAGCTAACTATCTCATTAACTAATTAATTAACTAGCTAGCTAGCTAACTACTAACTAACTAACTAGCGCACTAACAGTCTAGTTGATTAACCAACTAACGTGTTAACTAATTAACTACTTAACCAACTACTGCCTTAGTGCTTAAGCATCTCACTAACCGGTAACTAGCTATTGCTTATTTAACGAACTTGGTTAACCGCTACCGAGCAAGCAGTGCATAGAGATATGCTGCTGGAGGAAGAAAAGATTAGGAGAAAAAGGTAGGCTTTATTTAGCCCCTTGATTCAGCGGTGCTTAGAGTGGTGGTTAGGGCGAGTTAACTTCCTTAATGTGGATAGTGGCAGTTAGACTAAAAGGGAAAGGGCGACAGGCTGCTTGACACCGGCCGTTTTGGTCTGGCTTACCGTGGACGGCGGCGGGTCAGGGGCGCGAAGACCAGTGGAAAGCGGCGGAGAGCTTGTGGCCGGCGATGAAGCTGGTGGCCGGCTCGGGGCGGATGGAGCAGTGCAGCGCGGCGAGGAGGCGACGGCTGAGATAGGAAGGCCGGCAGGGCGGGTCCTGGCGACGGCAGCAGCTGGCCTGGCGGCGAGCGGAGCGGCGCAAGAGGAGGGCGGATCTGCGACGGCCGTGGAGCGCGACGGGGAAAGCGGGACCAGCGGTGCGGCGCGGGGGTGGAGGTAGGCCGATGCTCGGGGTACACGGCGGCGTTCGGGAATGTGGGCTGCCTTAGGCGGCGTAGGTGGCTGCGCGCGGCGGTTCGGGCTAGAGGAGACCGGCGGCGGAGAAGGGATTTGGGGACCGGCGGCCGAACGGGGAACGCTGGCGGCGACTACCAAGGCGGCGGGAAGGCACACGGCGGCACTGTTGCTGATGCAGCGGCGCGGCCAGGCAGTGGCGCCGAGTGGGGCTCTCCGACGAGCTCGGCCGCGGCCTGTAGGGCACGGGGCCCGGTTGCTGGTGCTTGGCGCCGAAGTGTGCAGAGGTAGGGGAATGGAGTGAGGTAGGGGAAGAAGAAATGGGAAGTGGGATGACTGGGAAGAGCAGCTCGGGTGTGCTCGGTTTGGGGAGCTCAGCCAGGGTAGGGAAGAAGCTTGTGGGGCAGGAGAGGTACTCGGATTTGAGGAAGAAGGACTGGGGACTGGGATTTTGGAGGAATGGCGGTGAGGAAAGCCGCTGTGGGGGAAGAAGAGAGAATGTTGGGGAGACTGCTCGGGAGCTGAAGCTTGAGGAATGACTTGCCGAGGGGAGCTCGAGAGGGATGAGAAATGGCAGCCTGTGGAGAAGATTTGGGGCTTGGGGAGGAATATCTACGAGAAGGATGAAGCTGCATCGGCTGGGGAGAAAGTTACCAGGGGAGGCTCGGTCAGTGAACAGTTGCGTCGCACAGTGGAATTAGGCACTGCTCAGTGTGTGCGATGGCAGGGAGAGCAGTGAAGTTAGGCACCGAATTCACACTGGCAAGCTACGTGTTCAAGGAGCTCGGCTGGTTTGCAGCTGGCTTTGAATTGATGTGTGAGAGCTGAAGGAGATGCTGCTGTAAGAGAGGAGAAGACAGGTGAGGTGACTGATGCTAGCTGCATGGGAAATTAGGCACCGAACGCAGACGTGGAGGAGAACGTGGCAAGGAGGAGTAGTGCACCAGCTAGGTTTGCAGCCAGCTTGTACTGCTGGAATTCAATGGTTTATTTAACATGACCAGAAAAGGACGAGTGTTTCACCGTGCACGGACCGTGCATTGCTCTGCCTTTTTGTGGTACTGCTATGAAAATAGAGAGTGTATATAGCTACGTATGCTTTAGGAGAGGGAAAAGGTGGTGGAGGTCCAAACGGACACGTGCAATTATATGCTGGGATTTTTAGGGTGCATGTGCTCACATGCATTTGGAAATTTAAGATTATACGCAGATAGGGGATTTTAGCGGCGCTCAGAGCGTATGCACATACATACACCTAGGGTTTTCTGTGTATAAGCGGTGGCAATGGCGTCAGGATAGACCTATTAGTTCACGGCAGTTAGGGTGCAGGAAGGTATGGCCGATATACTCATATATATACATGGTAGAACCGAACGGTAAGCCACGATTCTGATCTGCAGCTCGGAAGGAACTAGTTTGGGTTTGGCGTATGTGCATAGGATTGCGGCAGAATTAAAGATGAGCTAGGGTTTTCGGGAAAATTGGATTTAAATAGGAAGAGAGTAATCCGGGAGCTCGGATTCAGGGAAGGTTTGGGGAAATAGGGTTTTGACTAACCGGTGGTCGATAGAGGTGAAGACTAGGGTTTTCGTACTTGGCATTTAGCTTTACCAAGATTTGAACTAAAGTTTTAATTGGGCGTGTTTCCAGCTGACATTATTAAGGAAAAAGGTTTTGTTGGCCCTAATTTTTGGGTTTAGGAAAATTGGGGTGTGACAGCTCTCGAGCACCCGGGCTACTCCATCCTCCTCTCCCCAACTCCCTTTCCTTCTCCCTTTTGAGTTTTTCCCCAACCGGCAAGCCCCAGCGCCACCGGCCGGGAGGCTCCCAAGCGTGAGCCAAGTCAGCGCCGCCCCGTTGCCGCCCTCTCCCTCTTTCCTTCCATCTAGTGAGCGGCGTCATCACCACCTCCCCGAATCAATCCGCTGGCCCAACATCCTCATCTTGGCGCCCTCGGTCCCCTCTTCCTCTTGGCTTGTCCCGAGCATGTCGAGCTGTTTCCACCAATCTCCACCGCCCCCTATAAGCTCTAGCTTGGCTATAGGTCCTGCTGACTGCTCCACTTGGCGTCGCACCCCAGTGTCACCAATGTTCCGTTGAGGCCGCTCCCAAGGCAACTCCCGCCGCCGGCGCACCTCATACTGAGCTCCATCTCCGGTCAGATTTGCCGCTGCCTGCACCGCACCGCCATCGACAACGGCAAGATCCGCTACTTGCCGCCGTCTCCCTCTGAGGTGAGCATGGCCACTAGTCACGGCTCTGTCTTCGCTGTAGTCGCTCCCAACACCCAACACCGCCACGGTGAGGCCTACTGTCACTAGCCGGCTCCCCTAGCCCGCTGGTCCCAACTCGGTCCTCACCGCCGCCGCACTCGCAGCCGCCGTCATCGGTAAGCCCAGCTACTGCTCGTTTAACCGCTGGCCCGCTCCCCCTTAATTATCTGGTAATAAGCCCCAAACCCTACTTAGAGCTCAAGTCACCCGATTAACCAAAGTAACCGCCGGCCACCAACCCAACTAAAGTGGAAAAGGACATTTCGTTTCCGCTTTCCCTTCGGACCTGGCGCATTCCTTCCCCCCTTCTCCATAGAAACCGCCTTTCTCATACTGGAGGCGTAGTTCCCTACTATGCGTTTTCCCTGACATGAAGACGTACTCCCCTCACCACTTTCCAGCACACATTTTCGGTATTGGAAGCATGAAAATAGTTTTACGCCTTCTTAGTTAGAATATGTGGTTTTCCCTCTACTCGCATAGCCCGATGCTTCTTTAGCTGAAAGGCGTATTTTCCCTTTCCATATTAAAATACGCTTCTCCGTTTGGGAAGCGTACTCCTCCATAGTGCCTTGCTGTGGGCATTTCCCTTTCACCAAAAGCGCATTTCCAAAACATGCCTATGACGTCATCCCTCCCTGCTGGCAAGACCTCCCCCTCTCATTTTCTTCCCGGCAAATGTTCGGAAGTCATATCTCTTTCGTCGTAACTACGATTGAATCCGTTCTTTTTCCCATATGCTTCTAAAATCAAAACCTACATCCTAGTACCGGATTTATAATTTTTGAAATTATCTTGAAATTCAAATTTGAATAAATTTCAAATTCAAGTAGGTTGTGCATAGCCTTTTTGAATTAGCTCTAAATAAAACGATTCTCTTTCCCGAATACCATCCAAAAACAACATGCAGTACTTTGGGTGCAGTATGTTCATAACATCCCTTAGATAAATTCCACAAAGTAATACGAGATCCCATTCTATTACACCCCTTTTGCTAGATTCCTGCTACAATATATACACACATATATCCCCAAATGATTTGAACAAGATCCTACCAAAAACACTTAAAAAGTAACATACCCTCTTAACCCAACTGAGGTATGAAAACCAAGATCATCTGAGGTGCTAACACGATTTTGGTTAAATAAACTAGGGTTCCCGGTTCTACGGGAAAACCCTTCTTTCATGTGAGGTGGACTTCTCCCCGTCTCCTTCAAAAATCCTACTAAATGCTATAGTCCTGGGCGCATATTCTAAAATGTCATGAGTGTATGTGTGATTCTTATTTGGCTCTTCCTCGCATCGTTGTTTATTCAATGCTTTCCGACGTGTAGCTACGACGTTACGAGATATCGCACAAAGGATCCCGGACCATTGTCGTATCAAGTTCAGGGCCGAGACCGGGCCAATATTGCCAGGCAAGCATTTCCCACTTTGATCATGTTGAAACCCATATGTGTGAAAACTTAATTATGTTGTTTGCAATCCCGCATGCTATGTGAGTATCACCGTTATTTTATGCTAAACTTAGCTACCCCTCGTAGATGCATATACCTCAGGTCCGATGAAACCTTTCCTTGTAGCCCTAGTATTAATTGCTGATCATCGTACGTTCAGCAGAGTATCTAGGCATATAGGCAATAGCCCTGCTTAGACCTGCTTAGAGAAAAAGAAACCGTTTTCTATCAGTGTATACCGACTCCTTCAGACATGGGATAGAACCTTCGGATGGGCATGTGCCTTCCGAGGTGAGTGTTTGAAAAGAATGCTATTTTTTCAAAACCCCAAAACAAAAGTGGAGAATGATTTTGATTCGGGTGAGAATGCTAAGGGCAGCTTGGGGATGGTAGCGTAGCTGATAGCAATATGGTTGCCTGTGTGACTATGGAGTCTTGCTCGAATTAACCAAGGACCGAACCTATAGTGCCGTCAGACCAGATTCCTTACCGTACGTCCACATGGCCTTTATGGGAAGGACTTGGCCTATTATCCCGGCAAGTATTAGGGTCTGGACCCGTGGGCAGAAGGAAGAGTGTGCTAGGTAGATTGGCATCCCTAGAGGATCTCCACGGGATTACGTGGGTAGAGTCTCTTAGTGAGCTCCACATAATACATGGGTAGAGGTTCGACACAGAGATGAGTCCACTTCTTCGGGTTGTGGTGTCGGGCCGCCCGGGCACAAGCGAAGGAATGGGTAGATCTTATCTAGCGGGTCCAACTGTAGTGCGGAAGCGGGTGAAAAGCCTCGTTGTAATAACATTGCCGATACACCTCGTGAAGTGTATTCGATGCGCACGACAACAAGGAGGATTTATATCTTATGGGTAGAGCCGTACAACGTCTGCAGAGTGTTAAAAACTATTCGAATAGCCGCGTCCTCGGTCATGGATGAGAACTGGTTAGGCCACACACTGGTTAGACTGAGTTTTGTTTGCAAAAACTTGGGGTAAGGGATTAAGGACGTGGACATGACGTGTCCACAAGAGAGCAATTAAGGCCACGCTGCAAGTGGCAAGGAATTGCAGGAGAATGGGATTAGCCGTGCTACGGGGGGTAGTACGGGCTGGTGATGGGAACCTTAGATGTCGATAGATGGAGCTATCGGGTCAAGGCAGATAAAGAAGGTAGCAGAGACTACCTCATGAGATGACATGAATGTATGAAGTACTTTATTTTCCAAACTTGCCTTAGAATCTATTATTTGAGTAGTTAAATTGAAAACTTACTTTCCACACAACATGTGACCTAGAATAGAGCTATCTCCTTGAATCAAGCCTTGCATGAAATTTAGTTGTATTACTCTCCTGTGGAAATTGCTTGTGAGTACATTCAATGTACTCACTTGGCTTGTTGATTTGGCCAGACGAAGGAGTCATCAATTCCGAAGATACAATTACGATCACGACAGCTAGGGCGTTACCCCAGTCAGTTGCCTGTCGGGTATGGCATATTGCTGGGCTACACCACCGCTTGATTTTCCGCTGCAAGTTTTTAGCCGTTGGGCTACAGGTATCAGACAATCGACCTTGATGGTCTAATTACATAGCGTATATTGATATTCGTATGTATGACAATGATATACAGGTTAACTTGTGGGTATCGGCTACTGATCCAGGGACCGGTACAGCAATCATCAAATTTTGCGTTCTGAATTCTTAAGAAGAGATGCTCAAACACTTGAGGCGTCATACCACAATTCACATTGTTCCTCCGCATGCTATTTTCTACATCCCCAAGCATCATGTAGATACTTTTGTAAGCACAAACATTCAAATGCAAATCAACAAGAGTATGAAAATTGCAGCACACGGAAAAATTAAGAATTTGCATTGGCAGTTAGAGGCTGTAGCTCACCTGCCCATAAGCAAACATGCAATTGTTATATCTAGCCATGCAGTTCTCCACCATGGGCACCCCAACAACCTTGAAAAGACACTCCTATACAGCAAAAACACAAGATCATTTACACATTCTGCAAAACAAGTAAAAGCAGAAGAACACAAACAGGATGGAAACAACATTTTAAAGAGTATACCTGTGTGATATGCTCATCGGCAACAAGATCAAAGGTGAACTGGGACTCCGGGTGGTCGGTCCAGGTGATGCTCTGGCAGCTATCCTACTTGATGCATCTCTTGTTCCCCTGCAGTGATATCTCACTGTCGCTAAGCAGCCGCACACGAATCACAACCTGCAGGACGGAGTGGTTAGCGCCGACCAGGCCTGCATCGATTCAAACAGCTCGAAAGCCTCTTCCAGCAGACTGGTGTTAGCGTACGTGCTTATGAGAGCGGTCCATGACACGAGTTGCATTAAGGGAGCGATGCGAACGCGACAAGCGTGGCGGCGACGAGGTGTGGCGCTCCCGCCCCGGCGCAGGTGCAAAGCACCTGCGGGAGGAGGAAACTGTCTGGCGTGGTCCCCGCAGTGCGCATGGCCACTAACGCCTCGCAGGCCGTGCCCTAGTGCCGCGCTCGCACGCAGGCGCCAATCTCCCGCACGTAGGCTGCCATCTCCTCTGCCTCCTCCACCCAATTGTCCCCGATCTCGTCTTCTTCGATAACTCCTACACCACGCACACACATAAACATAGGCACACAGCACACCCAATCAACTCAGCACCAAAGCGAGCGAGATCAATGCCCAAATCGAGCCAGCTCACGGCAATCGGAAGGAGCAGATGGCCTTACCTATGGAGATCAGGGACAGGAATGGAGATGACGTAGCTGACTCGGCGGATCACAGGTCGTGCGACGGTGGATCGAGGGCTACAGGAAGTCGGTGGAGATCGGGCGGGTCAGCACCGGCAGGAGCAGCAATGCAGCGGCGAGCCAGACGCAACCGTGAGGCGTCGCAGAAGCATCGCTGGTCGGAGCAGCAGCGCGACCGCCGACATCGAGCCGGACGAGCCCACGAGGCGGAATTGGGGAATTTTTGAGGAAGAGAGTGAGGGACTTTGTGGCGGCGCACGCACGAGTTCTGTTGAGATATCACATTTATTGAGCAAAACAAGGAGGAATAGATGAGTTAATGGTGTGAGTTTGTTGCTAAGTTAGTTGTAGATAGATTTACTTTGTTAGAGAGTTGTTAAAGGGTTAAAATCAGAAAATAAATTGTGACACTATCACCAACTCAAATATTATAAAGTGGTATAGATACGAGAGGAATTTATAACTTAAATCCCAAGCCGTTAGATCTGGTTGTATGGACGGTTGTGATGTTTTAGATTTCAACAAACTAGTACGTTTTATATTGGTTAGATATGGAAATTAGATTAGATTAGAATTAGAACTGATTCTCATTTTTTCGCTCTCAGAAAGTCTTAATGGAAGCTGACAAGACGGCCCACGTGTCGGGCCCTCACTTTTTTCTGAGGTTCCGAGACCCGATCCGCTTCGCGCCCGTGCTTCTCGCACGCGCCGCCGCATCGCTCAGTTGACTTGAGGGCACACGCAGGAGTAGATGGGCTTTCTTCTGAACCCTTCGCCTCTCATGGCCGCTCCTCCATCGCCGCAGCACCGTGCGGCTGACAGCGCCCACGCTGCCGCCCATTTGCCGCCTCCGCCGCCGGCGATTCCATCGCTTCCGGCTGTTGGCCTTCTCTACACGGCGGGCGGGGGTTCCGATCGGTCCCTAATCGCTTCCCATTTGACCTCGGTGAGTTTTCCCCGATTCTATGTTTATGGATGTATCTACTATATGTGTGCATGTATGCATGCATGTGGATGGCTGTGGGAAGCTTGTGATGAGAGAATTTACCTGCGGTCACGTCTTATGGCCCAATTCTTCCTTTCCTTTCTTTGTTGGGCATCGATCTGATTTGCCTAGCCGTAGAATTTCCTGCTGTTGGAATCGGCGATTAGGAAGACCACGCGGTCTTTTTTTTACACGAAAAAGGCAGTCACTTCGCCGATTTCAGAAGATAGAAAAAGCGAGTTATGTACAGAAGCCCCGTGGAATTTTGGGAAGTTCCTTTAGAAACTACTCTTATCAAATTTTTCTGTCGCAACAATTTCAGTTTCGAATGATAGAGGTGCTGTCGTGGTGATCTTTCCGAAACCCCTCTGCCTCGATATTAAGGTAACAACAATAAAGGGAATAGCTAAGGAAGCTTATCTCAATTCGTGTCCGCTGCTAGAATGTGGAATGTTGTAATCATGTACTCGTATACAGGGTGCTATTATATCACAAGAAGTCATCGGTGGCTGAAGAAGCCACCCATTGGGAGTAAACATTTCATATATTACATATGAACTAGTTTGGCGACAGTTGTTATAGTAACTTGTTGTTTGTTATGTTACATTGATGTATGAACTTAACGCTTGTGTGAAGCAGATTGAAATAATTGTTGCAGGGAGTATCTTGTGTTTTTTATAGATTTGCATTTACTAATGCCCGTTTAGCAATTTGGTTGAGTATTTCTTGGTTTACATGGGGTTATTTTGATATGAAAGCCATGCAGTGTTCACCAATGGCATTTTTGCTACTGTATGTGTATCAGGCAATGATACTAAATAAAAGGCTCGTGTTCCGCTGTGTCAATGAGATTCATTGTGGTTGATATATGCACTGTCTTAAGCATCAAATATATGCACTGTCTTATGAATCGCCATTCGCCAATACTATGTCCTCCTTCCGTGCTTCTAATTTCCAAACTTCTCAAGATGCATTTTACATATCTGCACTGACATTGTATATCTACTTTTTTTACAGCTAAATCATGACTACCCAACCAAAGAAGAGAACTAAAGTTGAAAGTGGCGATGGAGGCCTCGGTCTGGGCCTTGCTGCATTTATTGCAAATGGCAAGGATTTGGGTCCCATCATCCAGCACGGCTTTGAGTCTGGCAAACCTGAAGCTCTCATGCATAACCTCAGGAGCATATATTGTAAAGAAGAAAGAACTTGAGATGGAAGAGCTATGTAGACTTCACTATGAGGATTTCATCCTTGCTGTCGACGAACTACGTGGTATGTTGGTCGATGCTAACGGCTAAAGAGCATGTTATCCGGTGAGAATCGCACCTGCAAGACGTTGCTAGTGCCCTACTGTTGAAGCTTGATAAACTTCTTGAGTTATATTCAGTCAAGAAAAACGTAGGAGAGGCCATACCAACATTGAAGATACGTGTGAAATTCATTAGCGTGTGCATGGCATGCAACAATTACATTGCAGAAGCTAAGTTTCACCCTGCACTGAAGACTTTGGACTTGAGTTAGAAGAGATACCTGCAAAATATTCCTGCGAAGCTTCTTAAAAAGGTTGTCGGGAAATAGATGACGTTGATAAAGCTGCACATTGAGACGAAAATTTGTCGTGAGTTCAACGATTGGCTTGTTCATATCAAAAGAATGGCTAAGCAGATTGGGCAGGCCTCAATAGGCCAAGGCCTCTTTGGCTCGCCAAAAAGATGACGAAACGCTACTAGATTTTATCTCACACCAGTGTATCGAGCCCATCACATTCACATATGCCTCGGCATTGGAGAGAAGTTCCGAGATTATTACTACAAGAACAGGCTCATGCAACTCAACCTAGACATGCAAATTTCCACTTCACAACCTTTCCTCGAGTGCCATCAGCCCTTTCTTGCACAGGTAGGTGGTTTTTTTTTCTTTTTTGTCAAATAACGTGTCCTTTGAACTGCAAATGGAATGCTGACTAAGAGCCAAGTCGAAGCAACATGAGAAACATCCATTGCTAAGATTACATCTATACCGGAGAATCAATTTTCTTGCATGGGTACAGCCATACCACCTCCTCCTCATAAAAGATTATGTCATCCTTCTAGGTGCAGTTGTAAAGAAGTATGGCTATCAAATCACGCAAACGATTGAAGTTCTTGAGAAAAGCAGGGACAAATACCCACCAACTGCTTCTTACTGAGTGCCGGAAGCAGATTGATGATGTCCTTGCTAATGACTCATATGAGCAGATGGTTATAAAGAAGGAATACGAGTATAACATGAATGTCACAGCATTTCATCTGGAACCCAGTGACATGACTCCGGATTTTCCATATGTTGCGCCATTCTCCTCTTCTGTTCCACATGTTTGTCATATCGTCCGGTCCTTCATTGAGGATTCCGTCAGCTACTTGTCATATGGCGGTGACATGAACGTCTACGATGTGGTGAAAGGATACCTAGACGGGCTATTGATTGAGGTATTGAACGACTCTCTTCTGAACAGGATGTATGCTCGCTCATTGTCCATGTCACAGATGATGCAACTCGCAGGAAATATTGTTGTTCTCGACCAGGCTTGTGATTTGTACCTCTTGCACTCTGCCCAACTGTGTGGCATTCCCAAGCGCATTGCTGAGAGGTCTCGTTCTGGTTTGACTGCTCGAGTTGTCCTGAAAGCCTCCCAGAATGTAGTATACAATGCTGTAATAAACATGGCCAATCCAAGATCGACAAATTTATGGTGCTCTTGGACGACGTCTACTAGGTAGTAGAGGAATCCCCAGACAATGAAAATGACTATACGAACGAGGTTCTTGTTTATCTTGAAACACTAGTATCAACAGCTCATGAGATTTTACCATTAGAAGCTCTGTAAAAGGTATTTTCTGGTGCAATGAGCTACATCTCAGACTCTATAATGACGACACTTCTTTTTTTTCGAAAAAACCGGTAGGAGTGCTGCCATTCTTATAGATGAAAGGGTTTGTTAATTACAAAGTGAGGGGTATAGCCACTTTGGGGACTACAAAAATGGATTACTCACTACTAGTGGTACTACTAGGCATAGCTGTGGCCCAGGAGCGACTATTGACGTCCTCTTGAATGATCTACGCGAGTCGCTCTTCATCTACGGAGAGATTACGGTGTGAAAAGTTCACTAAAAATGTAGTTTTAGGCATGACATTGAGTTGAAGTTGTTGGAGGCGTTTGCGGATGAGAAATTTCACATCACTAGATTAGCAGATTTGGGGAAGGAAACAACTTTTAGAGATAGTTTGGTTGAGATAAGGCAGTTCGTCAATCTTCTGCTCAGCAGCCAGCCTGAGAACTTCATGAATCCGATGATACGGGGGAAGAACTATGAATCATTGGACTACAAGAAGGTTGCGATCGTTTGTGACAAGTTCAAGGACTCAGCAGACGAGCTTTTGGGAGCCTTTCGAACTGCAACAGGAAGCAGAATGCTCGCAAGATGTCCTTGGATGTTTTGAAGAGAAGACCAAAGGATTTTAGTTAAAAATATGCTGCATTTGCAAATAAATTGCTGATGCTGCTCCAACATTCATGTCCAGTATCTGCCTTTTAGATTTTCGTTTTAGCTGTTTTTTCTGAACAGCCCCTGGCCCCTCCTCTCTCTCCAATGGATATAAGATAGGTCTATTGGTCTGTCTAGGTCATGTTTTGACTATTTATCAGCTACAGTAGTGCCCTTGAATAATTTATTTTTTTCCTTCGGTCAAGAATGTTAATAGTTCTTTTTGTATAGTCACTTGTCTGTTGATAAATGAAGAACCTGTTGGGGGAGGGGTCCCCGTGCGCCCCGGACGCCACGAGCAATGGTAAGGCACGCATCCCTGCTACGAGCTCACGACTTACTCTTTTGCAGACATGAGACGTAGGGTACACGCGCAAGTGCAGACGCGGGGTACGTGCGCAAGTGCAGACGCAGGGTGCAAGCGCAGGTGCAGACGCGGGGTGCAAGCGCAAGTGCAAGCGCAGGTGCAGACGCGGGTGCAAGCGCAAGTGCAAGCGCGGGTGCAGACGCGGGTGCAAGCGCAGGTGCAGACGCGGGGTGCAAGCGCAAGTGCAAGCGCAGGTGCAGACGCGGGTGCAAGCGCAGGTGCAGACGCGGGGTGCAAGCGCAGATGCAGACGCGGGTGCAAGCGCAGGTGCAGACGCGGGGTGCAAGCGCAGGTGCAGACGCGGGGTACGAACACCCCGGGGACAGGACCCCACCATGTGACGTACCGTACGGCATGTCGTACCGGACGTCACGTAGATGCTAGGGTATATGCTTCCGCGGGCGACATGTAAATGACCTGCGTGCCCTTGTCCGTACGGCGGACCGGGGGTAAGACCGTAACCTGCCTAGGGGCAGAATTGTAATCCGGCCATACGCTCCCCGAGGCCTATAAACAGGGGAGCACCCCCAGGTTGGGGGCACGGAATACAAGCTACACTCATTTCTCGACTCGCCCGAATTTTCACTAAGTGTTGGTTCGCTGCTGCGCACCCCGTCTCGCTATCCCTCGCGCACACCCGGGTGACCCAGCACTCAACCGGGGGTGCCTCAAGTTCACTGTCCGACCGCGTAATCGACGACAGTTGGCGCCGACCGTGGGGAGCGCAGACGAGAAGTCACGTGCAACGCAACGGCGAACGCGACGAGATCATGCCTCCAAAGACGAAGAGAAGCACCAAGAGGAAGCCCGCGGGCGGCCCAGCGGTGAGAGCTGCACCCACGAGAACCCAAGCACGCGCGCCTGAGTTGGGCGAGACCTCGACGCGCATGGAGCCCGCCCCGCAGGTCGCCTCTGCGGAGGGCGTCGGAGCCAGCACCGTGCAAGGGGCTCCCCCGGCAACACCCCGGAGGATGGCCACTCGCTCCTTAACGAGCGCCGGGGATCCCCCGGGTGTCGTCGACGGTCGCCCAGACCCACCCGCCCCCGCTCCCGCAGTGACGACGGCTCTGGAGGCATCGATTGACGACCAACGCCGGCAGGCCGAAGAGGCAACTCAGCGTGCGGAGGAGCTTCGCGAACGTCTGCGCGCAACCGAGCACGACGTCCTCCGTGCGACGGCCCAGACCATGCACGTCGCCGACCTCTACCGTGCGCAACTCGAAGCAACCCAAGCGCTCGCCGCCCCGCCGCCAAACCTAGAGACACCCGATGCGGATGACCTCCACCGTCAACAGAGCGATGCCCTCCATCATCAACAAGGCGAAATTCGCGCGGCAGCTAAAAGTACGTGCTAGGGGCTTTGTCATACACAACGACATGTTGTACAAGCGAGGCGTCTGCGCCCCGTTCCTCAAATGCAGTAGCTCTGGTTGCTGACATACACAAGGGGCTGTGCCCTCAACGCCGCGTCCGCGCGCGTGGTAACATCCCGCCGCGGCGCGCGCCCTTCGCCCCGGCATACCGCGAAGTCATATCCCGCGAGCCCGGCAGCGCCCTTCGCCGCGTCCGCCCGCGTGGTAACATCCCGCCGCGGCGCGCGCCCTTCGCCCCGGCATACCGCGAAGTCATATCCCGCGAGCCCGGCAGCGCCCTTCGCCGCGTCCGCGCGCGTGGTAACATCCCGCCGCGGCGCGCGCCCTTCGCCCCGGCATACCGCGAAGTAACATCCCGCGAGCCCGGCAGCGCCCTTCGCCGCGTTCCGCGCGCGTGGTAACATCCCGCCGCGGCGCGCGCCCTTCGCCCCGGCATACCGTGAAGTAACATCCTGCGAGCCCGGCAGCGCCTAACGCCGCGTCCGCCCGCGTGGTAACATCCCGCCGCGGCGCGCGCCCTTCGCCCCGGCATACCGCGAAGTAACATCCCGCGAGCCCGGCAGCGCCTAACGCCGCGTCCGCCCGCGTGGTAACATCCCGCCGCGGCGCGCGCCCTTCCGCCCGGCATACCGCGAAGTAACATCCCGCGAGCCCGGCAGCGCCCTTCGCCGCGTCCGCCCGCGTGGTAACATCCCGCCGCGGCGCGCGCCCTTCGCCCCAACATACCGCAAAGTCATATCCCACGAGCCCGGCAGCGCCCTTCGCCGCGTCCGCCCGCGTGGTAACATCCCGCCGCGGCACGCGCCCTTCGCCCCGGCATACTGTGAAGTAACATCCCGCG
The DNA here is from genome assembly GCA_019208055.1 of Stipa capillata. Taxonomy (NCBI): domain Eukaryota; kingdom Viridiplantae; phylum Streptophyta; class Magnoliopsida; order Poales; family Poaceae; genus Stipa; species Stipa capillata. The sequence goes on along the minus strand of JAGXJF010005544.1, from coordinate 210,185 downwards.
AGCCCGGCAGCGCCTAACGCCGCGTCCGCCCGCGTGGTAACATCCCGCCGCGGCACGCGCCCTTCGCCCCGGCATACCGCGAAGTAACATCCCGCAAGCCCGGCAGCGCCCTTCGCCGCGTCTGCGCGCGTGGTAACATCCCGCCGCGACGTGTGCCCCTGCTCTGGGATGACGCAAAGTAACATACCGTGCTCCTGGACGCCGAAGACGCCACGTTCGCCTGCGTGGTAACATCTCACCGCGACGTGTGCCCCCGCTCCAGGATGACGCGAAGTAACATACCGTGCTCCCGGACGCCGAAGACACCACTTTCGCATGCGCGGTAACATCCCGGACGAGTCCCAGGCACGCAGCGCTCAGTCCCGGGCGAGTCCTGGACATGTCCCGGACGAGCCCTCGGCCGCACGCAGCTAAGTCCTGAGCGAGTCCCGGACAAGTCCCGGGCCCGCAGCACTATTCCAGGCGAGTCCCGGACGTATCCCGCGTGCTCGGCATGCCGCGCCCGCGCGCGCGGCGATGCTGCGACGAAGTCGCATCCCGCTTGTATCCCGCGCGCGCCGCGATGCCACGACGTTGTATCCCACGCGCGCGGTATTCCACGAGCGCGGCACGCCGCGATGCCGCGATGTTGTTTCCCGCGCGCGTGGCAAGCCGCGATGCCTCGACGAAGTGGCATCCCCCGCGCGTGGCATTCCGCGGAGACGTATCCCGCACGCACGGCACGCCGTGGAGGCATACCCCGCGCGCACGGCATACCGCGAAGTGATATCCTGCAGGCATGGCATGCCGCGGAGTTATATCCTGCGCACACCGCATACCGCGGAGTTTTGTGCCGCGATGCCGCAACGAAGTTCATCCCGCGCGCGCGGCACGCCACGAGTTTGTATCCCGCGCGCGGCACGCCGCGCCACGAAGTTGCATCCCGCTTGTATCCCGCGCAGGATGCCGCGACGTTGTATCCCGCACGCACGGCACGCCACGGCGTCCATCGGCACAGCAGCTCCCCGCCGTGCCTCCTATGGCAAACTTTACGGCCCACCATTCTGAGCTCACGTAAAGCAATATCCCGCATGTCCGACATACGTGGCAACACACGCCTAACGCCTCTAATGGACGCCAAATGCCTCCCGTGTTGCCATTACATAATATAACACTCGGACCGTTGCCGGAAACAGCGCGCAACGCCACAATTTATTACAAGCTGAATATATCGTCTGTTACAAGTTCAACACCGTGTGGAGCAACACACGAATAACAATAGCGACTATCGCTGCTCTCCAGTCGCTCGGTTTTTTCCGTTGGGAGCACGGTGCACCTCACCGTTACACCTTACACGAGCAAGGCGTACCATTTTGCTGCACCATTACATGCAAAAAAAATGTGGTACGCTGCGTGGTAACACCCGGACGCCAAAGATGCCGCATTCGCTCACGTGGTAACATCCCACTGTGATGTGTGCCCTCGTTCCAGGACAACACAAAATTAAGATGCCGCATTCGCACGTGGTAACATCCCACTGTGATGCGTGCCCTCGTTCTAGGACAACACAAAATTACATACCGCATGTCTGAATGCCGTCGACGCCGCGTCCGCCTGCGCGGTAACATTGCACCGCGACGCGCGCTGACCTTCGGGATGACACGAAGTCACATACAGCACACTTGGATGCCGATAACACTACCGGTGCCCCCAAATCACACAACTTTTCACAAACCCTAATAGCGACTTGCTATGCCAAAGTTGCTAGGTTTTTTTGTTGGGAGCATAGTGCATTACACTCCTACATCTGATTGCATGCAAGGACTACGGTCTTGCTGCACTATTACGTGTGAAAAGTGTGGTATACATATAATATTACAACGATTCTCACGAGCGACGATGGCAATGGGATTGCCCTTCAAATCTGAGATAACGCGTCACCACCAACCATCCATGCTCCTTGGAACAATCCCCCGGAGATGCAACGTCAATGCGACACACAAGGGGCTGTGTGCTAAGGTGCCATGCCAATTTTTATCCCTTAGAGCAAGGTCATGACAAAGCAACCTGCAAAGCAGGGGAAACTCATAACTCTCATAGGAGACCACCATGGATAATATGCCACGATCTCATGAACGTCGGTTAACAACAAATCACAAGTTATCAAGCAGGCGAGTCCGTATGGTGACTGAAAAACATAACTAGTCAAAGTTATGACAATCCAACAATTCCGCGCACGCGGCGTACAACCACCCTACTCCAGAAGATGCATCTACTCCGGACGCTCGTCTATTCTGGACGCTGCGTCCTCTACTCCGTATGCGTCCACTCCGGATGCAGCGTCCTCTACTCGGACTTGTGTCTACTCGGACTTGTGTCTACTCCGGACACCGTGTCTACTCCACGTACGCCTACTTCGGACGCCGCCCAACGCCGGATGGTGTGCTGCTCCCGGTGCGTCTCTTCCTCGGACAGTACGTTAAGCCGGGCTAGCACCAACCCCGGGTGAGTAGGCAGCACGTGTACCCCGGGTGAACCCCGGGTGGGCAGCGCGGGTACCCCGGGTGAAACCCGGGTGCGCAGCGCGTGTATCCCGGGTAGGCAGCGCGTGTGCCCCGGGTGAACCCTGGGTGCGCAGCGCGTGTACCCTGGCTAATGCATGGTGTCACCACAGGGAGAATTGAAAAAAAAAGTTGGAAGCTCCCATATATCTATCATGAAGATTGCTTCTACCTCGTGCGTGTTGGCGATCGAGCAGCGAAGAGAAGCAACACTGCGAAAGCTCCGGATGCACCTACCCCGGGCTTGCTACCCCGGACTACCCCGGACTTACCCCGAGCTTGCTATCCAGACCTATCCCGGACCGCCCCGCGGGCTTGCTAGCACGGGCTAGCTTGCTACCCCGGGCTACCCCGGGCCTACCCCGCGGCCTTGCTACCCCGGGATACTCCGGTCGCTGAATAAATCAAAAAAAATGCCACCTGGCATTTGATCCCGCGACCTCTTCCCGCACACCCCACTGCTTCAGCCAACGAGCTACAACCAACTTTGTATAATATAAAGGGTAAGACCATACTTACTACATGCGACGGCCGTTAGAGCCAGGCGGACATCAGCCGCCTCGAATACGCGCGGCTACTATAGGTTTGGGCGTCCGCCCCAAGCGCCTGTGCCTAGTTCGGGCGAACACGAGCTCGGGGCGCTCACCGGCTTCCAGTTCTCGCACACTCCGGACTTGCAATTCCCGATCGTGCACCTGTTTCGGTTGAACTACAGCTCCCGATGCAGCTTACTTCGAGCGTGTCGGAGAGTCGCCCGCGAAATCGCTGCAATACAGACACGCACATACGCGAACTCGCTGGTTGGTTGAACGCACACGAACGCGCAGGGACTTGGTGCTGCAATTGACAGCCTTTCTGGACTCTGTGTCGCGAATGTAAAGCAACGATTACAGACTAGGTCGTGGCTTCACAGCCCGACATGCATGCCGCCACTCCTTAACGATGAATGCCGTCCCGAACGCCAGAGTCGTGCCGTGCAACGCGCTCCCGTGCGGACGAAGCGCACGTCAGAGCTCCACTACATGCGCGCAACCGGTTTGACAAGATCACGCGCATGACCGGCTAACTAAATATCTGATCAAACAGAAAAACTGAATCTAGACTAAGTCGACAATGTTTATTCTCACAGAGTGCACGTGTACCCCCAGTCCCAGTGCACGTACACTCTAGCCCCCCTCCTGCTCCGGGTTCGTGTGCCTATTACGACCCAATGGTTCGATGACGTCTCGCCAATCGATTTATATCGGGATTGTAGCAATTAGGAGAAAACTGGGGAAGAATAGCAAGAAGGGGAAGCGACAGGATAGGTGTGCGGAATAGTTTTACTTAATCACCTCATACCAATAACTACAAGACTCCTTTTATCCCCACAAACATGCACCACCAGTCCACGGCAGTCACCACCAGACTTAGCTTGCTAACATCTTACAAGGCCTTTGTGGCCCAAGGATACACAGAATACTAAGTACTTGGCGGTACATCGGGTCCGGCTGTGACAGTGCCCTCCGGACGATCGCCCGCCCCGCGTGCTGACAGTGCCTACGCTGGACACCGCGCCTGCTCCGGACTTGCTCGTACTTCGGGCGCGCGCGCTGCTCGTTCTAGGCCCACGCCACCCCCGCTGGACTCAGCCTGGTTTCGGATGCCGCGCGCCTTCCCCAGATGCAGCCACCTGTACTCCGGACGCAAGCACGCTGGCACACACTCCACATGCAGTCCGAATGCAGCACGTCGCTGGGCGCGCCACTCGTACTCCGGACGCCGCGTGCGTTCCCCAGACGCGCATATACCCCGGGTGCGGCGTGCTTACTCCGAGCGCGTCGATCACCCCGGGCCAGCCCCGGGCTTCATCCCGCCAGCTACCCCGGGCCAATCCCGAGCTTCACCCCGCCAGCTACCCCGGACAAGTCCCGGGTGGCTCCGCGTGCCGGTTTCCTCCGTAGCCCGGACGGACTCTGGGGGAACCCCGGACGAGTCCCGGCCTTGCCCCGGGCTACCCAGCAGCCTGCCGCGCCGCGTCGCGCCGAGTGCCAGTTGAAGCCCGCACCGAATGCCGGAGGCCGCGCCGCCGGATCCCGGGCAACCCCGCTGTGGCGCGTGAACCCCGGGCAACCCGCCGCCGACCTTCCGAAGCCCGGGCGAAGTCCGGTCTGGCCCCGGGCTACCCCGGCCGCCGCTTGCCGCGCTCCAGCCCGCGCGGACCCCGCCGAGTCCCGGGTGAAGCCCGCGCCGCCGCCGAACCCCGGACGAGCCCCGGCTTTGCCCCGGGCTACCCCGGTCGCCGCTTGCCGTGCTCAAGCCCGGACGGACCCCGCCGAGTCCCGGGTGAAGCCCGCGCCGCCGCCGAACCCCGGACAAGTCCCGGTCAACCCCGCCGCGCCCCCCCCGGGCTTCAACCCCGGCCACCGCTTCACCGAGCCTGCCGCGCCGCGCCCGGTCTTCAATCCCGGCCGCCGCTCCTGGGCTACGCCACGCCGCACCGAGCTTCAACGCCGCGCCGCTCCCGGGCTACGCCGCGCCGCACCAAGCTCCAATCCGGACCGGCCCCGGGTCTACCCCGCTCGGATCCCGGCCGAAGCCCGCGTCGGCGCCGCGCTCGCCTGCGCCGGAGGTGAGCCAAAGCCCGGGGCTACCCCGCCTTGAACCGCGCCGTGACCCGGGCTACCCCACAGCAAACCGAAGTGCCAGACCCCGGATGAAGCCCGGTCGACCCCGGGCTACCCCGCCTTGAGCCACGCCGGACCCCGGGCTGCCCCGCCGTGACCCGCGCCGCCGATCTCCCGGGACCCCAGGCTACCCCGCCGCCGGCCGCACCGAGTCCCGGACGAATCCCGCAACAAACCGAAGCGCCGCCGGGCCCCGGATGAAGCCCGGGCGGGTCCCGGGCTACCCCGCCGTAGCCTGCGCCGCCGATCTCCCGGGACCCCGGGCTAGCCCGCCGCCGGCCGTGCCGGATCCCGGACGTGCCCCTGGGAGAAGCCCGACCTACCCCGCACCGCGCCCGGCGTACTGTGGAGCCCGCGCCCGGCACCGGCTGACACCCGCGCTGGAGCTACCCCGGGCTCGTGCCTCCGGACGCGTGCGCCGAAATCTCTGGGAAGGCCGGGCGGTGACAACTGAGGCGTGGAGAAGGATTGGAAAGGGGAAAAGGAGGAGGGGCCGGCGGCACCTTTTATACCCCCCTAGCTCCAACCGCCCTAAAAAAATTAAAATTAAAATTTAAAAAAAGGTAAAAAAATAGAGTAAAGTGTATTTTTCACCCCTTAACTATTGCCTGTGGGCACATTTCACCCCACAACTTCAAAACCGGGTAAACTTCACCCATAACTGTTAAAACCGGATAAATTACACCCCTACAGCGGTTTTGACGATTTCAAAAATGGTTTTGTGAATAAAAAATCATAAAAACCCCCTAAAAATTAGAAAAATTCAGAAAAATCATAAAAACTCCCATAAAATCAGAAAAATCCAGGAAAATTCAAAAAAATTCAGAAAAATTCAAAAAAATATCAAAAAAATAGAAAAAATAGAAATTTTTTGAAAAATCTAAAAAATCCAAAAAAATCATTTAAAACCCAGAAAAATCATAAAAAATATTTCTACTTTTTATTAGGAAAAATAGAATTTTTTTTAGAAAAAATACAACTATATGTTATAAACTGATATTTATCATTTATCTTTGAAATAAATTTACATATGTACTTGCGTTGATCTTTGACAAAAAAATATTATTGAACTATCATGGAGTACCACCACCGAGTATTGGAGAGAATTTATTTTTTGTCAAAGATCAATACAAGTACATATGTAAATATTTGTCAAAGATAAATGATAAATATCAGTTTATAACATATAGTTGCATTTTTTCTAAAAAAAAATTTCCTGATAAAAAGTAGAAATATTTTTTATGATTTTTATGATTTTTTAAATGATTTTTTTGGATTTTTCAGATTTTTTATGATTTTAAATAATTTTTTACATTTTTTTGGATTTTTTTTCTATTTTTTGATTTTTTTTTGAATTTTCTATTATTTTTTGAATTTTCCTGAATTTTTTTCTGATTTTATGGGAGTTTTTATGATTTTTTTTGAATTTTTGGAATTTTTCTGATTTTTTCTAATTTTTGGGGGGTTTTTAATGATTTTTTATTCACAAAACCGTTTTTGAAATCGTCAAAACCGCTGTAGGGGTGTAATTTATCTGGTTTTAATAGTTATGGGTGAAGTTTACCCGGTTTTGAAGTTGTGGGGTGAAATGTGCCCGCAGGCAATACTTGAGGGGTGAAAAATACACTTTACTCAAAAAAGTATATACAAATAAATATGACAGTTGAGGTGAAGGGGTAAGGCTCCGGACCCCGGGCGCGCAGCAGCCCGTGGTGCCCCGGACCCCGCCCCGCGTGCCGAAGCCCGTGGCGCTCCGCGCACGCCGACTTAGCTCCGGGCGCTACCCCGCGCGTGCGCATGCCTCTCCACGTCGTGCCTGTTCCGGACGCAGCCCCCGCGTACCCCGGATGCCGCCTATGCGCGCTCCGGGCACGGCGTGTCTACTCCGAGCGACCCATGCGTTCCGGACATGTTGTCTACCCTGGGCGACGTAGGCGCTCCAGGCATGGCGCGGCAGCTCCAAACGTCACGTGTGCTCTGGGCATCGTACATCTGTCCCGGACATAGGACCACCTCGTACATGACGCGTATACTTCGGACGCGGAGCTCTTGACGCACACTCCGGATGCAGAGCTCAGGACGCATACTCCGGAGGCATCTCCCCTACCCCGAATGCATGGCTCCGCTCCGGACGCAGTGCGTCTGCTTTAGACGACGGGTCTACTCCCGACAACTCGCCTACTCCGGGCAGTCTTTGTCGCCTGGATGCATCGCCTCTGCGCTGGGTACGAAGGCCCTGTTTGCCGGGTGAAGAAGGAGATGGAAGGTCGACTCCGAGGGAGGACCTCGTTGGCCCGGGCCGCCCGTCAACCCCCTTTTTAAGGGGTATAACGCCGGTCCGGACGGGCGCTTCTCGACCGCCCACACCGGCAAGGGGCTACTGTTGGGGGGAGGGGTCCCCGTGCGCCCCGGACGCCACGAGCAATGGTAAGGCACGCATCCCTGCTACGAGCTCACAACTTACTCTTTTGCAGACATGAGACGCAGGGTACACGCGCAAATGCAGACGCGGGGTACGTGCGCAAGTGCAGACGCAGGGTGCAAACGCAGGTGCAGACGCGGGGTGCAAGCGCAGGTGCAGACGCGAGTGCAAGCGCAGGTGCAGACGCGGGGTACGAACACCCCGGGGACAGGACCCCACCATGTGACGTACCGTACGGCATGTCGTACCGGACGTCACGTAGATGCTAGGGTATATGCTTCCGCGGGCGACATGTAAATGACCTGCGTGCCCTTGTCTGTACGGCGGACCGGGGGTAAGACCGTAACCTGCCTAGGGGCAGAATTGTAATCCGGCCATACGCTCCCCGAGGCCTATAATTAGGGGAGCACCCCCCAGGTTGGGGGCACGGAATACAAACTACACTCATTTCTCGACTCGCCCGAATTTTCACTAAGTGTTGGTTCGCTGCTGCGCGCCCCGTCTCGCTATCCCTCGCGCACACCCGGGTGACCCAGCACTCAACCGGGGGTGCCTCAAGTTCACTGTCCGACCGCGTAGTCGACGACAGAACCAGTCAGAGGAAATAGCTTCAAGCCTGCTATATATGCTATAACGCCATTTGCATAAGTAACATGTTTATGTACAAAGTGTTGTGCTCACGAGTCATGCCCTTTCGTGCGTTAAAACTGATCGAGCTTGGTAGCGTATGCAAGATTGCAACATCTGGTAGTGGTCCAACTTGTGTTACGCAATCTGAAATTACTTGCAGCAACCATGTCTCTGTACATGGAGTTCTTAATTCAGACCTTAATGGCGAACGGCAAGGCAACTCTTGCTGCCTGTCTATTTTTTTGGTTTTCTTTCCAGCTAGCTTAAAGAAGGGTCCATGGTGCCTTTTTGGCGTATCCGTATAGGATATGTAAAAAAAAAGTATTTTCTTAACGTGGCAATACAAAAATCCGCTCGATTGATAATAGTTATGGCATCTATACGGCTTCGTGAATCTGAATAGGTCTACTTCTTTTTCTCCTCCTCCTTATAAAAATTCCCAACTCGAGTCAGGTTCCAAGCTTGACCATTCGTTGCCATTTCATGGTCAGCCGTCAACCTGAAAGATTTGAGAGGTCAAATCTGGAAGATCAAAATTTCATGGTCAGTCGTCGTATGTTGGCACAAGCGAGTACTCCAGTCATCCAGTGTGAGGCAGTTCTCTAGCCTTCCAGGCGGAGGCTGGAGGAGGTGGAGGTCGAGTGCCACGAAGCATGGGTGATTCCGCACGTGGCATGCGTAGAGGGGAGCGCTGAGATGCTTCGGATTCATCAGCTCGAGTTGACAGACGCTGGTAAGAAGGAAGAAGAGGAGGTGAGAGAAGGAAGAATAAACTAATGACGTGATGCCTATTTGGCATCCTAGTCATGCACCAGCTCGGCCCGACATGTGGGTCCGAAGTGTCAGGATGGGAAAAACTGCTATATGTGTAATGTGGAATAATGCACAAATATAAGGTAAAAAGAGGAAGAAAAATATTAAATTGGATAATCTTTGACACTTCGATAAAAATGATGGTAAAAATAGAATTTACTCTTAAAATAATAGACAATGGTGTCCACGTATATATAAATAAGTAACTCACTAATATGTAGGTCAAAAACCTGTGTACAGAGAATTCCACGGCATGCGCAGGACTACTTCCATTTTGCACTATCCAGGCAAGCACAGAAGTTGAGTGTGTCTAGGATTTATTCTGACTAAGTTGATCATTGATCAGGTCCATTTGTTACACGTCAGGTCCTTAGTACTGCACGTATTTGTCGAATCTTGTTCACGGTCAACTCTTTGACATCTCGTCGGTGCAGTGCTAGGTAGCTGGAGGGCAACTGATCTAATATTATTAGTCACTATACATGCATGTCTGAATTAGATTTCTCAAACTGCGTGAACAGTCTAGTTCAAAGGTATGCCATGAATTTTTCAACTCAAAATTAGGTTCTTTCATTCAAAGCATGTACGCGGTCAAGTTCTTTTAGCTCGAAATTAACTAATATATCCACGCTGGGTAAGCTTTTTTTCTTCTTCTTAATTTTGGCACCACAATATGCTTGTTAGTTACTCCTACGTTGTTTGTCTAATGCTGTCCACGGCTCGCATATGTTGACCTTTCTATTGTTGTTCAAGTCGGTCCTGCTATGAAGGGTCAAGCGAGTGTCAAGGTACTGCTAGACCAGCATACTGCTATTTGCATGTTAGACCCGTTAGGATTAGGTCTTCACTGTAAACTTGAATGCAATTAATTACTGAAAGAATAGTTCGCTGATGATATGTTGATTTCTTAATCATGTATCATCATTCACCAATCAATATAAATGAAGTTTTTGGCATGCAAGCTTGCCCACCACCTGGCCACCTGGACGTCCTGTTACATTGTATTACAGAGAGGTTCATGCCCTATTATTGACACAGGAGGTGGTTATTACGATTGATATTACGAGATGATTAAATTGGTAATAGTGGGCATCTGAATATACAGTATTTTCTAGCATCACGTGGCATGCGCTTGTTATTCAATCTATTTAAATGTATCATCAACCAAGCCAAACAAAATGGTATAGAAAGATGGGGATATCCATGTAACACGACGCGATGAAATTTCCATCACATCTTTGAAGTAAGAATAAATAGAATAAGGAAAAATATGTAAATCTCGTTACATTGTCTATAGAATTCGGTTACAAGACTTATGCCAGAAATTGCTTTATTATTGCAAACTAATGTACTAAAATTCACTAATTGTGAACAGCTTCCAAGGCTCCATTATTTTTTACAGAAGCCGTTAATTACAATTAAAGAATGAAGAGAATGAATGAATCAATGGACGAGTTAACCCAAGTGAACATGATCTCTGCGCATGTACAGCATGTGCATGTTAACGGCTTGAATAACGCAGCAGCTGGTCGATCGATATTACGAGCTGCTCGTCGCCGGCGGCCGGCTAGTTATGGCATGTCCCGCCGGGATGGTTGGGGTTGTTCGAACACCCGTTGGGTGCGCCCGGCAACCCCCCGCCCTTGGGCAGGACCTGCATGATGAGCTCCCCGGCGGCGCCGCCCTGCAGCCACCCCCCCGTCCCCCTCCAGCAGCCTCGCCGCCAGGATGACGTTGCAGCATTGCACCAGCAGCACGGCCACCGCCACCACCTTCGCCATCGCCGCCGATGCCATATCTTTTACCGTTGAGTAGGTACGTACGTATTGGTCGAGTGATGATCAGATGATGGGGTTGCAGAATAGCTGAGCTACGTCGGATCGATGAAGATTGAAGAATGTCTTGGAAGTGGTTATTGGAGGAGACACAAGATGGTGGATTCCTTTTATAGTTTGCTGCGCCCTGTTTAGGAGTACAAAGAAATAATAATATGACAAAAGGACCGGGTCTATTCTTCAGATTGTACTTTTAAGCTTTTCTCTGGTCCACCGTAAGTTGGACACGCGCCATGCTACGCGGTTTTCAGCACGGTCCATCTCCTAAGGTTGAACACACAGTGTTAAAGATCGATCGATCTATCAAATTAAGCCAGGCACGCTAAAAATTAAACGAAACTCGTTAAATAAATCTAAATTATGTCTGCACATTGACAGAGAAAAGAAAAGACATGACTTTCTGCTGTGCATAATAGCCGTTTTATTAGCCCTAGCACATTTAATTTTTTTTCACTCGATCATAGGGGTATATAATTAGTTGGTGCCGGCTGAATGGTCTATATATGTGTGTATGCGTGCCCTTGCTGCTGGGGTATGTGAAACAAGTGAATTCTCGGTCGGTATGGTTTAGTTGTTGGACCGTTCGAACCATGCACACACGTAGTAGTATATGTTTGGCCGACTTGAGTTCGGTCGTGTTCAATTAGTCGCCCATGGACCGGTTGATCCAACTAGCTAGCAACGTACGCTCATGAGTCACGTACTTGTTTTCGCGCGCTGTTCTTCTTACCTGTGTGCTGCTAATTCTGCGGGTACTAGCGAGCCTAGCTAGCAACCTATACTGCTTCCGAGAAAGTGGCGTCGACTGGGTTGATTTATTTACGGATATGCTCAAGTCGCTGTTTTTATATTTTGGCAACACTCAAAAATTTTCTTACAAAATCCGTTCTTACTCCTTGCTCTTTCACCTTCTTCATATCCGTTGGCGGGACAAGCCCCGTGTCAAGCTGAGTCGGCGACACCAATTAGGGCGAGCCTCGCATTGAGCGGAAGCCGGTGACGACGTAAAGACGATTGCACCGACGCAAGCAAGGCAGAGGCGGATCGGAGAGTTAGGGTTAGAGGTAGGGGTGTCTGTCGGCGTCGAAGACCTGATGCCCTGTGGGGTGAAGAGAAGAGGCTTGATTCAGCAACAGTGGCTACCGGACGTAGTGAGGGCTGCAACCGCCGGAGTCAGCGAAGGAGAGGGGAGGGCGACGGTGGCAAGAGAGCTAGGGTTGGGGAGGGTAAGAGTTAGGATTGGGTTTTTTATATGCTATATAAGCATAGAATCTGAGCCATTAAATGATAGTCTAATGCTTAAAAAAAAGTAAGCGTTGGCCAATTAAAATGTTGATCGCTAATTAAACAGTCGCTTTATTTATTATTTAATTTAGTTGATCAGCCAAAACTCTCTCGGAGCACGTTTATAAGGCAGAGAAACTTAACTCAGTAATGATTTTGAATGCGCACCATAGTAAGTAGCGATTTGAAAAACACATAAATAAAATAGAAGTTTCTAAATGTAAGGAATATACACATGCACGCACCGGTTTTTCCGTAACTCGTATATGCGTAAGAAATTTAATTAGGACATACGTAATCTTGCATATGAGATCAAAGCCAAACATAATACAAATATCTAGGATTATAATTTTCCAATTTTTGCGGATGTGGGAATTTCTAGACATTTTTAATCTCAGATTAGCGTTGAAAATTTCTATAGTTAGTTTCTGCTAGAAATAAGTTAGGGCTTCAGGAGAGCCCAAATTAATAAGCTACTAACTATAAAGATCAATAACGTGGAGATTAAATTAGTAAAGTGAAACATATATAATCTTACAAATCAACACCTGTACCTGACATTTCCTCGAATAGTTTCCGATTAGATCAAGTAGTAAAAATAGTAGTGTCCGATTAGATGGCTTCGGTAATACTCAAATAAAGCAATCCAAGTCAAATGGTTAGGGTGATTTTGCTATTACCACGCGTCTATGATTAGAAGTACGTCCATCTTTTTCTCCCATGCACACATAAGTGTGTCATTGCGTATAAAAAGAACAAAATATCAAGATGATACCATAATTACGACGTCACCAATAGTGACAGCAACTAAAGATTTACAACTCATAAGTGCACAACCGGACCAAAAAGCATTATACCCGTCAGCAGCGAAGACGCGCTCTACACTCGCCAATAACGAGATCCTATAAAAGAAGAAGAAAAAAAAAGCGCGACCATCCTCACCAAATGACCGATCTCGGAGCCCAAGTTAGCCTAGACCTAGGATAACACGAGAATTACATAATTTTTAAAACCTGCAATGCAGCCATCCACCACAAGTCCTCGTCGACAACCACTTCACCACCTAGAAATGTGACGCTCATGACCACGACAACTGCACGAGCACTGACGGGCCCTTAGAGAAGCCTACACCGCTTGCATGATCAGGTCAGCTCTAGCTCGGGACTGAAGCTGGTGAGGAGATGGCACGTTCACTCCGACTGTGGCGAAGATGACAAAACACGAAGCCCACCCTGCCCAACCTCTAGCCATGGAAAACATGTCTAGCTGCACCACATGGCAACTCCATCGACCACGTCCAACAACGCAATAAGACAAGGCCTTTAAGATGCGGCGAAGGAGGCTGAGCACAGGGCCGGAGGCCGTTTCATCACGGCCAGTCAGCACCACCACACCAATCCAGACCACCGAAGCCAATCAGGCCAACCTCCACCCATGCGCCCAAGGAGGGAGGGCCGATCTAGAGAGCAGACTTGGCCCGAATGGGCGAGTAGAAGGCATCATCGGCCAAATCTGGGGAAAAGATGTTGGCGAAAACATGCCACCAACGAGGTACATCACGTGCACCAAAGGCCAGCACAGCACAAGAAGGAGCACCACCAGCACTACATCGCCACCATAACACCAAAGCCGCACCAGAGCAGCATCAACCCCTCCGCCAAGAGAGAGGGAGATCCAGAGAGGGTGGATCTGGCCAAGACGGCAAGGGAGAGGTGAATCTAGCGAGATCTCTTGACAAGGCGGCAGCTTGCTTACTGGAGTTGCCTACAGCCGCACAAGGAAGAGAGCCACCATGCACCCGACCTTGATGAAGACAAGTAGAGAAAGGTCGTGTGGGAGGTGGGGGGTGGAGGGGAAAGGGAAATGGGAAGGCTACACCTCTGTAGCGGGAGGCCCTGCTTGCCGATGGCAGCGAGGAAGGAGCCACGGTGGCTAGGGTTTCTGACTAGGTGATTTGTGTCGCCTCCGTAGACCCCCAGAGGAGCGGCTCATTTTTTTCTGTCTCTTTTTTTTCCCTCTCATCCGACTTTTTTCTGTTAGGGATAATTAATTAACTCAAATTTGCACATATATCTCCAAAACACTTATGATGCCTAGAAAGGTTAACTTACACTTACAAAATATCAAAGATCTAAACATAAGAAAGAATGCAACGATAAGTAGTAGTGCAAATTTCACTTTTCAAATTTCAAACCCGAAGAAAAAACTAAACCTCTTGGCATTACATCGCTAAACCACGTATATAACTCGGTTACAAGACCTACGTCAGAGACTGCTTTCTTGCATTCTATGTTCTAAACTCCTAATACTATTCACTACTAAAATGTGATCAGCTCTATTAACTCCCAAGGCCCCAATTTTTGCGTGGAAGCTCTTAACTGCAAAGTACGAACAAACCAAAAGAATAAACAAATCTACATTTACATATAAACAGAACCGGAATTGAACCGCATGGCTGTAGCTGATCGCAAGGACGAAGACCGAGATGAGAAGCCAAGCCAGCGAGTTCGACTGGGATCTCCGGCCTAGCCATGGCAGCTTCCCGGCGATCCGGGGTGGTTGGGATCTTGCCAGCACTGGTTGGTTCCACCCGCCGTCGAGCCGCCCTTGGGCAGGGCCTGCAAGATCAGCGGCCCGGCGCCGTGCCGCAGCCACCCGCCGGCGCCGTCCCCTTCGAGCAATCTCACCGCGACGATCGCGTTGCAGCATTGCATCAACATGATGACGGCGGCCAACAGCACCGCCCTCGCCATCGTCAACGCCGTCGACGCCATATCCTTAATTAAGTACGTACGTCGATCGATCGGCGAGTTCGAGATCGAGTTTAGAGTCCGGAAGTAGCTAGATTGGTCGGTCGCCAATTCCAAGTGATTGCAGACAAGCTAGGTTACAAAGGTCGAATATATTGATCTTGATCGGTTGTTGGGAGGGAGACAAGGTGGTTTCCTTTTATAGTTTGCTGCGTATGCATGCATGTTTAAACGTGTCAAATTAAAGAAAGTATAACCTAGGACCGGACCGGGTCTATTCTTTAGTATTAGTTGACTTTTCATTATTTTTTTAACCAAAGGCAATTTCATTAAGAATGAACAAGCAGATACACAAACTGTATGAACAAGGCTATTAATTGGTTGTTTGACACGTCGCTAGCTTGAGTATTGACTTTGACTCTGGTCCTTTGACACATTCTGTTCCTCCATCGTGACGGGTCCATCGGTGCCCGCTGAAATGGTTAGGTACGTATAATAGTACGAGTAAAACCAATGACCGCCGTACGTACGTACATGTATGTGAGTTGTAGATACGTTCGCATGCATGTATGCGTAAGCTTGTTGAGCTGGGCTGGGTTTGTGAATTCTCGGTCGGACAGCTGATAGTTGAACCGATCCATGCGCATACCGTCTCAACGGCCCCACGCAAATCATGTTGTTTCTTGACCTCTAGCTTATGCTCAGTTCTATCTAGCTTACACCGGACCAGCCTAAATCCGTATCTTGGCCTTGGACTGTGATATAGGGTATACTCGTCGGCCTTGGCTTATGCTTTTCGGGCTCCTAGCTACCTGGGATTCCCGGCGGGGAAATTTGGGAGGTGTACGCGGAGCCCATATACAGACTGTTCTTGGCTGATGCTCCATTCTAACGGTTGACATGCTGGCTGTGTAGGAATGACCCCATCTACCAGCTATGTATGTGTGCCTTCAAAGCTCTACACATGTGTAAAGACTGTCTTTTCACATGCACCTCGCGTGCATTGCATGTCGGACGTCCTGTTTCCGGGAATCATCCTCCCTCGTCGCATCTCTGGGTTTCCGACCGGTGGGACGCCATGCTAACCGGGGCAGGGAGGGACCTCAAGTACTAGAATAGCGTCAGCCTTCTCTATGTGCTCTAGAATATATAAAACGGAGCGCAACCGTCGAATCTTCTCTGATTCACGTCTAACTTATATTGAGGTGGGTTTTTTGGTTTTGGAGGATATGGCTAGGGCGATGGCTTTTAGTGCGAAAGGACGGAATCCCCTATGTTTAGGGGTAATCCATTTTTGTGTTTTGCTGGTTTTTTGACATGTTTCACTGAAAAAAAATATGTCCTGCAATTATTATTTTTCTTCTACATAAATAGGTAGTGCTCTTGTCGGTTGCTCGAAAAAAGAAGTTTAGAGAATTTCAGTCCGGTCGTGTTCAATGATCTAAGCTAATCGCTGTGGACTGATCAATCAAGCTCAAGGGCCGCTGCTGCGTGTTCTGACTTAATTTGCGGTTCCCTTCCAAAATCCTGCCGTAGTTACTAGCAATAGCTTCCGAGAAAGTTGTGGTGACCAGCGACTTTCACTGGCTCTGGTTCTGTGTCCTTTCTCTGGGACCGCAAAACTCAGATTACGTACGGCAAAAACTGCCCTGTGTGTGAACACGAGAATTTATTTTAAATGTTACAGGAATTAGACTAGTACTCGTTTAATTTATTAAAATTCTGCAAAATCTTGTGCTCCAAACGAGAGCTAAGTTTTGGTCACGATTGACATGCCAAGTACAACTAACTGTGGGTATTGACCAGAACACAATCCATCGATCATTCCTCGAATATTCTTCTCATGAGTCTAAATGATCGAACTAAACTCTCCAGCCTCTTTCTTGAAAGCTATTTTTTCATCTGTATCAGCTCATTGTGCAGGCTCAGCTCATTAAGAGTACCGGGTGCACCCCGAAAAAACAAGATCACCCGATACGTCCTCCCTCAAGATATTAGACGGGGTTGGACATGGCAGGCCGCGACAGGTAGCTCGACTGGTGGCGTAGAAGGAGCCAGGCCCAAATGCAAGAAATGCTTTACCATCACCGCGCACCGCGAGATGACGGGAGGCTTGGGCAGCCACGAGACAAATGGGCTGCGGAACTCAGCCGCGACGAGAGATATGCGCCGCCGCCCCTGCGGGACAAGATGAGCTGCGAGCCCACCGCGAAAAGAAATGTGCAAATTTTGCCATTATGGAGGGAGAAAATGTTGGGAGTTAAGGCTCGAAAAAAGGTTTAATTTTCATCCTCAAATTATCCTACTCGGCCAAATAATCTCCTAAAATAATAATAAAAATAGCCAATTCACGCCTTAGAGTGTGAAAACTAGTACAAATAACCTCTAAACTGGTTTTCTGAGCGATTTTATCTATATAGTAGTTGACGTGGTGCTTACCAAATATTGTTTTTACCACGTGTGCTATCAAGTTGGCATCTCAACATTTAAAATATTTTTTTTATAAATAATAAATAATTTCTAAATAAGAATGTTCAACATACCCTCATCCACCCGCTTGGGCCGGCCGTTAAGGTTTGGGTGGCTTTTCTTCTGCTTTTCTTCTTTTATTTTTGTTTGTTGTTTCATTTTTTTCTTTTTCTTTTTTATATTCTCTTTATTTCTTTTTATTTTTTATATTCTCTTTATTTCTTTTTATTTTTTCTTGTTTCATCTTTTTGTAGTTTTCATGTGTTTCACATTGATGTTTTTGATTCACCAATAAGTATGGTTTATCTTAATAGTGATTTTCTATTGTTTTGATAAAAAAGAAAATACTAACACTAGTAGGTTCATTGTGTTCATGTTTGAAATTTGGAACGACTCATGAGTGAAGTGAACATTTTAAAAAAAATACATAGACATTTTTCATGGATGTTGGAATATTTTAAAAAATATTTTTAAATATGGAACATTTTTGTTATATATCGGTATAATTTTTACGAGTTGTCTAAACATTTTATATGATATATATGAACATTTTTTAATAGATGGTAGAACAAATTTCATGATTCGTATGAATAAATTCTAAGAATTAATGGAAAACAGTTTTTTCTCTTTTGCTAGAGGACGTTGGAAGTATATTCTCTTATACATATTTATTTTTTTATATTAGTTACGAGAGTAATAGGTGTGCTAGTCCATTAGAGCGGCCCATGTAGCTTAGTATGGACGGTAATTCTTGTCTCCCGCTAAAGGCGGGAGCTAGGAGCTCCCCTTCCGTGCCTGTGGTGTTCGCGCGATGCTGGGCCTCGCGTGTGTGAGGAGGATATCATTTTCTTGAAAACCTTTTTCTTCATTACAGGGACAACTGGAACTGGGGTTGATGCAAGAAATTAGCACGGTCTGTCCTGTTTTGTTCATGCCCGTGACCTGTGCATTGCGTAGGAAGAATGAATCAGCGACCCATGCATGCATGCACGTGTTGCGTTTTCAGACGAGACGTAAGGTTCGTTCGAGTGGTACGGCGTGTTGTACGTACGTACGTACGTACGTACGTGTGGAGATGTCACGGACATGCAGGAGGTGCATGAATAACTGGCTTAATTGCTGTGAATTTGTTCTCATGTCCCATCTTCTGAAAAATGATAATAAAAGAGGCAGGTCGTATTGCTTGAGAGAAAGAAAACCGCATAGCTTCTATAGCTCTGCTCGATCTGCGTTATTCGCAAAAAAAGAAGAGACAGCGCTAGTTTGGGTACGGGACATTTTCTTCTTCTTTAATTTTTTAGCAAAAAATTCTTCTTCTCTTTTTGTGAAAGAAGACAACTTAGATAGTATATACGGGCCTTCAAGCCTGTGGGCTAGCTAACAGCAGACCAATAGACAGATTAATTCAAAAGTGAACCCCGAGAGAGTTGTGAGAAGGCCCAGCCCATGCACCGTTTATGTTGGAGTAAACTACCACGCTGATTGACCGTTCTAACAAATAAAGTAAGGTAAACTCTTCCTCCCGGCATACCGATCCGTGTCATTCCTAGTCACAGGATCCAGCCATTGATCCAAGCAAATCCGGCAGTCCAAAATATTCTAGCAAATTACAACAAATTACCACCACCCTTAATCAACGCATCCCAGAGTCTTTTTTTATTTCGCGTTTCAGATCAGATGCTCGCGATTAATTTCCGATCTGTTGTTCCCTGCGCCCTCGCTTCGTCTGCAACAGGGACGGCGGCCGCGTCTTCTCCTTCGCCAGCGCTTCTTCCCCGTTCCTGGGGCTATGGAGCATTCGTTCTTGCTACCAACACTCGCCGCGCCCGCCGCTATGGTCGCCGTCGCGTTCGTCCACAACAGGGACAGCGGCAGCGTCTTCTTCTTCCCCGGCGCTTCTTCCCCGTTCCCACCGCTATGGAGCATTGGTTCTTGCTGCCGACGCTCGCCGCACTCGCCGTCACGGTCGCCATCGCGTCCGTCCGCAACAGGGGCGGCGGCAGGGTCTTCCCTGTCCTCTGCCACCGTCGATCACAGGTACGCCCAGGGCCTCGCTGTCACTCTGCACTTTTTTGAATGAATGTATAGATGCACCCACGTAGAAATTCCTTCTAGATCGATCAAATTGTTTATCAGCTACATTGATCGATTATTCCAAGTTTGCAATCCATGTGAATTGAACTTTTAATTGTTGCTTTTTTCTTTGATCGATGAGACCGACATGTTGCTTAGCAGTAATCGAGCAAGATCGGCCGTGGCTCCGAGAGGTTGGCCGGAGGAGTTCGACAAGGTGGATCGTACAGCCTCGCTGTCGTCGACGACCACCGCGGGCTGAACGAGTCCTACCGGACTGTCGACGTCAACGGCGGTGGCATGGTCAAGTTCGTTGAGGTCGACAACGACCACCGCAAGAAATCGATGGAAACAAATTATTGTTGTATATGAAATAAATTATTGTTGTATATGAAACAGAATATCCGGATAAATGAAACATAAACAAATTAGCCCGGATGAACAAACATTAGTTGTTGTGGTGGTTTGACAAATATTGTTGCGCAAGTCTGAGTAAAATATTTCCTTCTCACTACTCAAATGTTTCCACGTTGCCATAACAGAAGGAGCTCACGTTGCCTGAAATTTCGCGATTGAAATCATAAGTTTCCCAAAACTCCAGGATTGTGCTATATACATTCCATTGTTGTATTGGTTTGAAATTTTTGTTGCGCAAGGTTTAGTAAAATGTTTCCGTCTCACTATGCAAATGTTTCCGTGTTGCCATAACAGGAGGAGCCCACGATGCCGGAAATTTAGCGTTTTGAATCATAAGTTTCCCAAAAATCTGGGATTGTGCCGTATACATTCCATTGTTGTATTGGTTTAAAAAAATTTGTTGCGCAAGTTTTACTAAAATGTTTCCGTCTCACTACGCAAATGTTTTCGTGTTAGCCCATTGTACGTATTGCATACAAATAATTGCGATGTTTCATATGGTCACTACAATTGTTTCCTATAGTCACTAAAATTATTTCCCGTAAATTTAGCTAATCATGTTTATTACTAATCTTGCCATCAAATCCGACGGTTGTGCACTGTACCGATGGAATGCACAAATCGGCATGCCGATTTATAGCACTGGCCATAAAGTAATGATAAAATGTTGCGCTCATGAATTAACCAAGCATTATAAGATTTTTTTATTAATTTCTCTCATAAATATAATCAATTCTCTTATTTTCTTATGAATTGCAGAGTTTTTGGCCGGCCTTCCGAGGTTTTTGGAAAAGAAACGACAAGGTTGGTCTAAGAAAAAATGTTGTAAAACTAACGCCACGAAGTCTGATTTGATGACTATACAACTAGTATATCAAACCCTTGTAGAAAAGTAATTAACAAAATGATATATGGTGGTGCTATTTTTTTATTAGATTAGATCTTAGGAGTACAAACTCTCAATAATGCATGTAAATAATTGGAGACCACATCTCTATTTATAGGCCAGCTGCAAGGGTTGGGGTATAGTAATTGACCACATCTGAGCTCAGGGGGGGGGCACGATGCGCCGGATGGCCTACTACTAGGACTAGGAGGCCCGTTTCGTAATACTCCTCATTGGACAATTACTATGAAATGCTCGTCTCATTGAAACACCAAAAACCTAGTGAAAAGATTGGAGAAAGGATGCATTACATTCGCCGCTTTATAATATATATATATATATATACATATATATATATATATAGATGCGCTAATCTACAGCTGAGAGCAGAATAACTATTCTGCGCGCTGGCCAACCGACCGAGCCAGCCAGCCCCCACCACGCCCCACCTTTTCACCACTGACCGTAAAACTATTCAGTAGATATAGTAAATCCATCGAACTATATTACTGTCGAACAGATCCCTCACAGTCACGTAACTTCGCATGTAAAATACGGTAATTTTATGTCTTTTGAGTAGTAAAACAACATGTGTCAGCGTAAAACTCAGGACTGTAGTAATTTTTGTATAAAGCGTGTCGTAAAATTATGATTATATGTACACGATATTACGATCTCGCGGCCATCATTTTACTGCATGTCTGGTCGTTCTATACTAGAAAGGAAATATTTCTTCCATTTGTTCACAATCACTTGTGTAGCCCAGTTGGATAGTAGAGAAGAGCAACGTGCGTGAGGTCCAGGGTTCAAATCTCGCCTTGTCCTTATTTTTTCAACTAAAACGGATTAGGGGAATATTTCTTCTATAATGGAAATATTTCTTCTGTTTATTCACAGTCATTTGCATAGTCTAGTTGGTTAGAAGAGAAGAGTAACATGTATCAGGTCCACGGTTCGAATCTCACCACCTCATTATTTATTATTCAATTATAAAACGGACTGTGCGTGACTTAGAATTTTTTTACTGTCAAGATGTGCGTGAGATAGTAAAGTTGTGTATAGGATGTCGTAAAATCTATCACAAAAGGTAGTAGAAAGTTGCTAAACTCAGAAGGTTTTCACAGTCGAGATGCACGCGAGGCAGTAAAGTTGTGTATAAGATATCGTAAAATCTATCGCAAAATGTAGTAATTCTGAGTCACGCTAAAATCTCAGCAGTAAAATCCCGTCCGAAAATTACTACTCGATAGACATAAAATTACTGTCCCGCGTGGCTGGCTCGGTCTGGCGCGTTTCGGCCGGAGCGCAGAATAAGCTATTTTGCGCTCACACTCATATTAGCGCTGCGGTATATATATACATATATATATATATATATATATATATATATATATATATATATATTAGTTGCCTCATTAAAAACTTTGTAGATAAGAAAACTCCTCCTAAAAACTCATAAAAAAAAACAGTACAACGAGTTGAGTTTGTTTAGTCTTCTATTGATTTAATCAATGAGTGATATTTACTATAATGTTTGTTATTATCATATCACTTGGTTAACTCTTAATTTTGTTATTACCATATCACTTGGTTAACTCTTAATTCATGAACTTCTCCCTCTGAATTATGTACACGTATGAAGCAAATTTCAATTTGAGCTAAGTCTTTATAATTGATGTTTTAAGATACATTCTTATTTTGTATAACATATTTCAAAGAACAAAGCAATTATCAATGTTTGATTCTTCTAAGTAAATCAAAATCTTTAACTTTTCTAGTTCAAATGCGATAATTAAAATTGTTTTTGTATTTACTGTCCCTTAAGATGGTTCCTGTTAGAATCATCATTTCTAACTTGTATGTTTCTAGTGGAAACACTGAGGGTAATATTTTATGAAGAAATGTGAATATCACATAATATCCAATCTTCTTGATTTCCTTCTCACAATTAGACGTAGAGAGTCTCATGCTGATAATGTGTTGTAAAACCAACGTCATGTGATCCGATAGCTGTACAACTAGTAACTCAAACACTTGCAGAAAGACAAATAGACACGAAAGTATGTGATGATGCTCTTTTGTTTATTAGATTGGATCTCACGAGTACAAGTTTAATAATATGTGTAAATAACTGAAAATTATATCTCTATTTATAGGTCAATTGTGGAGGTTAGAATTTAGTAATTAACCATGTAATCTCTCGTAAGAGACAATAGCCCAAACCTAAAAGTTGAAACGACAGGACCAAAGGGCAATAGGAAGGAAATGTAGCGCCCACAGCAGATCAGTCAGGAGACAGCATGGCCAATCATCCTTTCCTCGTTGAACAAGCCCAACCGAACTGAGTTAGCCTCCTAGAGAGTATATATGGTCAACCGACCCAGAGGAAGCTAGATCGATCTAGGGTTCCTTGTGTTGGCGGCGAGTTGTGAGATGGAGAAGTATTTGGATGATCTTGTTGCATCGATACGGATTGATGCGGAGGAGAACATAGGAAGGATGAGGAGGAGGAGGAGGAGGAGGAGGAGAGGAGGAAGACAGAATCCCGCAGCAAAGAAAAAAAGGAAGACGGCGAAGAGCGACCGCAAGGTGGGAAAAGTGGAGGCGAGTAGTAGGCCTGCAGCAGCGGAAGTGGAGCCGGCGAGGGTGAAGAAGGTCGGGGAAGCGGAGGTGAGCAGGAGCGGCAGGAAGACGACGACAGAGATAGATCTCGCAGCAGCGGCCGTGTACAGAGCGGAAGCGGAGGAAGCGCACAAGAATCATCAGCTTGCTTGAAGTTCGCTCTTGTAAGATGGAAGTCACTGTCGCCTGGTCTCTTCTGTCTGACAATCTACATTTCGGTGGCAAGGCTTGTACTAGCATATGAATGGCTTGGTTTGCTTTAGTTGCTAGAAATAGTTATTGCCTTAATTTCTGGTATGCGTTGGTGTTGTAGCTGCTACTTCAAGTGGTGTGTTCTGGCTGTTAGAATCCTTATCCTAGTTAGATTCGTCTGACGTGGTATTTTGTACTATCTAATGATGACACTACGATATGTTTTATTATTGTTGCCTGTATGGACAAAGTTAGCACCGATTTGCTGTCTTAACCACTTCTAATGGTCTTTGTTTATATCACAAGTTTTCAATATTTTCGCTCTATATCTTATTTAAATATTTTAAGAATGGTTAAATGGTCGTACTATTAGTTAATAGAGATATGTATAATCATTTTTTATTATTTAAAAAATGTAGTATGATGAGATAAGAACATATATAGTAAAATAATATAAGTAATTGTTGTATTTGTCTCGATGAACGTTTTGGTTCGCGTCCTTGCATTAGTATAGACTCTTAACCACATCAAAGTTGATGCTCTCAAGAGTTAAGAGCCTCATGACACTGGGCAAATTATCTAACTAAATTAGTTCTGAAATATTATCAAACGAAATGGACACGCCGACAAACTCAACTAAACATAACACACATAGACACACAACGTTAGTCTTGTCGCTTCAACTAGGCAAAGCCAACCAAGCCTCTGTAGCTATGTACGAGTGAAGCTTCCAAAAACGAAGAGAGAAAAGTGCACTTTACTCCTGAACTATCGTCTCGATTTAACTTTCAACTCCAACTCCAACTCCAAGAATGATTAATGACGCATCTCAAGTCTCAGAACAGTTCAGTTTACCCCCTCTATCCAAATCATGGTGGTTTTCATCTACGTGTCAATTCTTTGGCGGACTATTATCCACGTCGACAAATCAGAAAGAAGGAGCTTTAGTTGCTGCTGGAGTGTGAGATATGTTATGGACTTTGTGAAAGACAAGAAATAATACTTGTTTTCAAAGCAAATGTCCGAAGGATCCTACTCATCTTATCTTTCTTCTGTGTTATTGGTTGAATCATTGGTCGGGGCTTCGGAAGGGAGGACTACGAAGCAAGTTGTAGCGTGGAGTCAAGATGTAGGCGTGGGTGGTAACTAGGTTTTCTTAGTCGACAATGATGGGTCCCAGAACTTGTCATTTGGAATGATGATGTGATCCCAGGGTTCGATTTCGACAGGTTCAGAGTAGTTTCTTTTAAAATTTCCCTGCATTCTATTAGACACCAGGTGGGGATAAGTCCCCACAGCATGCTGACTGCGCCAGGGCGGCACGCGCGGCCGGTCCTGGATGAGCGGCGGCGGGGCCATGGCGCCCAGGACGTGCCTTCGCGTCGGGGTGGGTTTTGAGTCAAGTTCGTGTACGTTCCATCTTGTAGTTACCTCCCACCTCAGCCTCTCGGCGTCCGCAGGTCACAGCAGTCCAGTGCACTCAGCAACGCAAAGAGAACGAAGGGTGAAAACTAGCTTCCCCGTGCGCCTCTCCCGCCATCCCCGTGCCGGCCATTACTTCACCGTCGCCGCGCCAATCCCTTGCTTCTCCGGCGACCTGGGAGATCGATGTTATTTATCCAGTCGAGTTGCCTGAGGCTGTGTCGTGTAGGGGTGTCAATGTGTCAATGTTGTGACCCGTGATGTTATGTTAAAGTCGTCAAAACGTTCTGGATTTGTCCGTGACCATTTGATGTGCTAATTAGACCTTTAGCGTACCAGTACACTTAATGTATCTAGTGCACGTATTATGTTCCCCAAAGATATATTACGTGCAGTAAAGGGTATATGGTGTACTAGTGTACTAGAGGCTCAATTAACATCCCTAATTATTATTTAAAAAATCTGAAAATAATTGACAATATTGATACTATATAGATATACTTTTTCACAAAATTTCAAGTCCAAACTCGATTCACTCACTGAGAAACAAAAAGGAAAAATCTTATTGTCAATAGTAGCTGTCGAATACTATTCACAACATGATTTGTCTTTTTTCTTCTCCATGTGTGGATCAAATTTTGATTTAAAATTTTGTGGCAATGTGGATGTATATTATGCAATATCGTTAAAAAGTTCCAGATATTTTTCATGATAGTTTGATGTGCTAATTAGGCATCTAAGTGCACTAATACACCTCATGTGCCTAGTGCACACAATACGCCTTGTGGAAAAGACATACTAGAAAATCATGAGCCTAACGAGTCTTCGTTAGCTTGTACCATTAACGAATCGAGCCGATCATGTATTTTAGCTTTTAGGCTAACCAGTCGAGCTAACAAGTAACTCGTAAAACCATGAGCCCACTGTCACCTCATGTTTTGTATGTTAAAGAGATTGCCCAATATGAACTCTACAGTGCTTTTAAGCTATATAGTTGCCTCTGTAGTTGTCCTGAGAACTTAAAAGGTGAGACTTTATTTTGTTTCGATCCATTTCCACCATTGTAATCTAGCCCCACCAAATATAAGTTATTTATTAGCTTTTTATTATAGTTTACTAATTTCTATGGTATTTTTCTTATTAGTTATTTTTTTGAGGCAATCACCATGGGGGACTGAGTCCCCACCTGAATATCTTACTTCAAACATGGATTACAGGGGAGCAACGCATCGTAAGGTTAGATAGTCACGCCAAGACATAGCGGCTATCTTATCATCGGCATCGAGAAACCGATGGGACCAAATAGTTAGTTTGGAGACAATGTTCTGAATGGTAACATAAGCAGGTTCATCGTGTTGCCTAAAACTTTGGCATTGCGAGCTGCTCAAATCTTCCAAAGGATGAGGAGGACGATGGACGACCATATAGGATCAACAAGGAGAACCGGGCTTTGGATGGTCCAGATGTTGTTGAAAGCGTTTGCTAGTAGTTGAAGAACAGGCCGAGGCAGTCTTTGTCACCATCGCTGCATCTCGTACAGAGGGGGTTGTCGCTAATTGTCTTTCGGAAGAGGTTGTGCTTTGTGTTGAGGCAATGCCAGTAGAGAAGCCATGCGAACACTTTGCATTTGTTGGGGACTCGGGATCCCCAAATGTGGTGAGCATTTGGGTCTTCAAGTGGTTGCGTGGACAGAGCTTTGTAGGCAGCTTTGGAGGAGAAGGTGTGGCCTCTAGTGGCCAAGCGGGAGTTTGGTACACCACCAAGTTGGAAATCCTTCAACAAAGCATTCAAAGCAAGCAACTCTCTGAATTCATGGTTAGGGTTAGCGACTATGCAGTGAAAAGTTCACACCATTCTGCAAAACATGGTGAACAAGGGCGTTGGGATTGGTAGTGTGTGAGAAAAAGGTTTGGTAGGGTTATGTACAGTGGCTATGGAGCAAGCCAGGTGTCGAGCTAAAAGAAAGTACTTTGGCCATTGCTTGTTTGGAAGAAGGAGATGTCCCTAAGGGTTGGGAGCTGAGATTGGATAAGCTTGTTTAGGTAGGTGGGTTTGGAGGCATTTGAACGGAGGTTTGTTGAGTGAGGAGTTTGTAAGAAAATTTCATGAGGGGGCATATGTTTTGAAGTTGCAGGTTTTTAACACGTAAACCACTAATTTTTTTGGTTTGCAAACATTTTCCCAGGTGATAAGGCAATTGGTGCTCGCACATGTTTCCTCGACAGTCCAGAAGAAGGCCGCGAATTTGATCAATAGCAGCAATGGTAGTTTCTGGGAGAAGGAAGGAGGACATAAAGTAGGTAGGAAGGTTATCAAGGATAGCGGAAAGGAGGATATAGCGGCCTCCTTTATTTAGGAGTTGCACCTTCCAGCCACAGAGATATTTTTGGCATTTGGAGCTAATTGGTTGGAAAGCTGAGGCTGAAAGTTTATGAGGAGAGAGGGGTATGCCAAGGTAATTTTGTGGGAAGAAGGAGACGGTGCATCCGAGCAAGGAGGCTATGGATGCAGCTTCAGTGGGACAAACATCATGGGAATGAAAATTTTGTGAAAATGAGAAACCCATGGTGGTAGTGAAGTCGTCAAGGATTGCTTTGAGACGAGTAGTCACATTCGGGGAGGCCTGAGCATAAGTGTGTAATTTGCATATTGTAGAATAGCCGGAGGAAGGGGTGGACAGAGAGGATGGAAGAGGAGGCCATGTTCGTGTGATCGGATGATCATTTTCTACAGAACATCAGCCACGATGACGAAGAGATATGGTGAGAGCGGGTCACCTTGCCAAAGGCCTGTTTTTTAGTTTATCCATTCACCGATGACACCGTTAAGGAGGATGGAAGTTTTTCTGGTTTGGAGGATGTCTAGGATCCAGTCACACCATTTGGACAGGAAGCGACGGTGTTGAAGGATCTGAATGAGGGGTACCAAGAAAATGAGTCAAAAAGTCAAGCTTGATGACAATTGTCAAGGCTTTTGGGGAGTGGCTGCAGTTTAGAAGTTTGGGGCGTAGACAAAATGCTCGGAGATAGAGTGACTAGCAATGAAACCGGCTTGATCACTATGGACATGGATAGGAATCATAGGTTTTAAGAGGTTGATGAGAAGCTATGCAAAAGCTTTCATCGGGCAATTTTGCATGGAGATGGATCTATATGCTGATCGTATAGCTTATTTCTTGGGAAGTAAGACAATGTGGGCTCGATTTAGCCTCTAAGTTTGTAGGGCGGACTGGAAAAAGGAGTGGAAAAAGCCAGGATTTTGGGCTTGAGGATGAGCCATAATTTTTTGAAGAAACTGGATCCAAAGCCATTGGGCCCAGTGTTGGCGGTCAAGTTCTTGCCAGAGAATGCTTCAAAAATTTGTGATCGGAAAAAGGTTCAGCTAGATGGTGTAGCTGAGGGATAGGACGGGGGTATAGATATTGGAGGAAGAAGTTCCAATTTGTGGCAGCAGGGGCAATACCCAAAAGTGAGGAATAGAAATCTTTTATAATGAGGGATTTTGATCATGGTCAAAGAATTCAGAGTTGTCGCAGTCCAAGATGGCTATCTTATTTTTTCGCATGCGTTGGGAGGCCACCACATGGAAATATTTGGTGTTTTCATCACCGTCAATAGCCGCTCATATTTTTCCTCTTTGGCACCAATGATTGACTTTTTCTTGAATGGCACATTAGAGGGCGTTGATGACAACACGTCAGAGCTCAAGTTCAGGAGGGAGAAAGGTCTAGATTCTTCCGTTAGATCGATGGTGGAGAAACCGTTTTGCAGTTTTGTTTGTCGGTCGCGGCTGGAATAGAACGCTTGGCCTATGATTTGAGCACGAAGCAAGTGCATTTGAGTGCTAGGACCAGCGCAGCAGTTGGATTGTCTAATGGGCCTTCATCGGCCTAGGCATTGGCAATGATCTGTTGACAGGTAGGTGAGACGACCCAAGAGTTATCAAAACAAAACTGGTAGGAGCGAGAGATGGAGGTGGTAATGGAGACTACTAAGGGGACGTGATCAATGTAAAGCAGGTAAGAGAGGTTAGGAAGGAGTTTGGGAAGGTAGTTCCAAGCAAGGTTGAAGAAATCATGTGCAGGACGCCGCGCATGAGAACGAGTCCTGCAAACAACACGTCTGCGCCAAACAGGCACACGATTCGGTAGCCAAGCTACGGCAAGTAGTCAGATCACAACTACGGAGGATGCCAAATTTCTAGACATGACTTCCAAGGCAATCAACACCAAGGCAGCTAAACTCGACCTCTCCAAGGTCACCAGGGCGCTCATGGATGCAATACAGAACTCCAGCCTCAATGTGCAGCCTTTCGACATCCCTCCTTCTGCACCCCTCTGCGCCATCACTGCTGAGTGTGGCACCACAGATGGTGAGATGCAGGCCATCACTGATGTAGAGGTGGGCGCTACATCCCCATGATCGGCCTCCCTAAGACGCAGCCAAGCCCTTTGTGCCCCTCTTTTTGAGCTTGGCACCTTCAAAACTTCTGTTCTCCGTCTGATGTGCTTTTGGGTCATATCTAATTATTTATCTTATCTCATGGCTATTTCCTACCACATGTACTACTTTAGAACCTCCCGCTTTAATAGCTTTTATCAGTGCCTTCCAGTTTATCATGTGTAGCATCTCCTTCTCCTTTTGTTCTTGGAACGTCTGTGGTCTAGGTGATGACAAAAAATGCGGTGATGTTCTAACCGAGCTTATTGCTCACAAGCATTCTATCGTGCTTCTCCAAGAATTTTTTTTGAGTCACATGCCCTCTAATAAACTTAACTCCTTCATCTCCCGATTTCTTGATCAACATTTCACCATTTCAGCTACCAGTTTGGCTGGCGGAATCCTTAGGGCCTTCAAATCTAACCTCTTCTCCTCTACTATAGTTACAACTAGCTCCTACTCTCTAACAATCTCCATCACCTCTCTGGCTACACCTCTTCCTTTCGTTATCATCATCTATGCTCCTATCGATCACTCCCTCAAACCTTTCTTCATGCAAAAACTTCGAGAGATCCCCCTCATTCCCACCCATGGATGATCCTGGGAGATTTCAACCTTCTTCACTTCCCCTCCGACAAAAACAACAACTCCTTTCGGCTCTCTGAAGGAACCCTCTTCGATGACACCATCAATGACCTCTCCTGATTGGAACCCCCGCTCCGCGATAGACGTTTCACATGGTAAACTTTTTCTTCTTAGTAATGGGGTAGTTTCAAGACTTCAAAGTAAAGGACATACTTTGAATTCCATTAGTTGTTCACATACTGTACACATTTCAAGTTGTGGTAGAACTATGACATGAAGTAGGAAGAATTTGCTTATCGTCATTGAATTGCTCCCTTTGCTGGTCAATGAACTGCTTCATTTGCTTGTGTGGAAAATGCATCATATAATGGTGCAGTTCTCCGTTTTACTAGATATGTGATTTCGAGTGTGATCTGAGTCTTTCATAATGCTGCCTAGTGTGGTTGATTAAGTATGTTTGTACCGTATGCTCTAGGCCCTGTTTGTTTGGACTGCAGCTTATTGAGAAGCAACTGGAGCTGGTCAACTGGTGAGAAGTTGCTGAGCCGTTTGGCAAGGGTGCTTTTGGACAGCTGGTGGGTCTGTAGCTGGTAAATGTCTGAAATACCCCTGTTTGCTAAAGATGATGTTTAAGTCCTGATTACGCATGGTTTATGTGTATTTGTTCTGATTTAGCATAAATGACATGCATAGCACATGATTTTAGCAAAAATTAGATGTTTTTGAAAGCTAGGTCCTATTCTTCTTGGGTTGTGGGTTTAGTTGGCTCCATGCATAGCCTTTTTTATTAACTAATCAAGATGCAAATTAGGTAACATAAGTGCACAAAACCGCACCCACAGCTATCTCTGCACTTAAGATCCATGTCTCAAATCTCCATGATGAAAAAGATCTAACAGCAGTATTATAAAGTCTAAATAAATCACACATTGAAATATCGAGCTAGCAATAGATGAGGAACAGACCTACAATTAGTCATTGATCTTTAGAAAAGAACAACCCCCTTTACATCATCATTCGAACCATAATGATAAGAGTGAAGAACTAATTTTAGTAGTCACTAGTAAGAGATGAAATGCTCAAAAGAACCAAATTTTCTAACAAAATTCCACTAAATTGTTTTTGGATATCAAAAGAGTTGTACAAGCATTCCCAATTACCAGCTTTCCAACATTTCAAGAGATGAAGTATCCATAATCCTCGAACATGGTCAAGCATCATGAAATTGGACATTGACCAAGCAACATTTCACATCAGCCATTTAAAAGAAAACTCAAAAGATGTTAATGAAATTTGAAATAAAAGATTGACAACTTCCTAACCAAGTGCCAGTGAATCATCAATTTGAGAATATCATGTAATTTCTTAACTATGGAATTCCAATTTTGAACCAGTCCCTTCGAACCAACATACACAAACAACAAAGAATGGTTTCCTTTGAACTATAACAAGTATATCCTTGAGGTCATTTTTATGTCAGACAACAAAGTTTTAGAAAAAAAGGAAAAATAACCAAAACTCCAAGGATGATCTGGTGGAGGTTGTCGCCGGCCATGGACACGGCGGAGAGCCGGCACGGCCGGGGGAGAACCCGTCCACGCGCCTCTGGTGCTACGATGGGTGCGCTGTCTCCACGAGCGCCCTACGGGCCCACTGCAGTGGCTCACTCGGGGGACGAGAGAGGTGAGGTGGCAGCGGGTGCTTGGGGGCCGGCGTTCGGGAGCGATGGGGGCCGGCTGTCAATGGTCGGGGGCGAGGGATGCCGGATCTCGGGGACGGGGGCGACGCTCCAGGGGGGCACGGACCATATCCACACCACTCTCCTAAGGCAACATCTTGGCAACTCTAGGTTGAGATTATTACGCAATGTAATTCAAGCTTTTTAACAAGTCAAGTCGAGTTGGGTCCTTTTGCTTTATAAGCTAACGAGGCGAGTCGAGATGGCTCGTCATCTTAATGAGCTTAACCAAGTTTGATCGTTATCCACTCTAGTTGTGTGATGCTTTACTATGTCTTTTGATTTTGCTTCGAGTAAATTATGTATTTGCCGCCTAATTTGATGCTTCTGCAAGTATCGCTAGATTAGTTGGTAAAAGGTGAAATTTTACTCTTTTGCTTTTGATGCAATTCTAAGTCTCCTTATTGATACCCGGCATAAAATAATAAAAAGTGTATATCATGAAAGAATTTTACAAGATGAATCTAATGACGTTATTTTCATAAAGTGTATCAAAGTACTTTTGCATATAATAGTACTCAAAGATCAAAAAGTGACTGCACACATCACCCGGCGATCTACATTTGAGAACGGAGGTAAATATGTGTTTGCACATGTGTCTTACTAATAGTTTATTACATGTAGGATATCGTATCATTGCATTTGATGTGAATGACGGTGTTGCTCAATACACGACAACGATGGAAAAAGGCTCAAAAGGGCTCTTCTCATTGCCCTTGTGAAGTACTACGGCTACGCGGTGACACCACACATAAACCCCAGCAGTGGAGATGAGGAAAATAAAGATGCTGGAAAGAGCTACCCTATCCTGGAGTTACACAATTCTCTAGAGGAAAAGGATGACTCCCTGAGTGCCCAACTCCTAGTCTCTAATTACGATGGTTACATAGTGGGTTTCAGAAGGCGGGAGACTAATTTGTGGGGGCCCTGGAAAAATTCAATGATCTTTACATGCTTGAGTGGTTGAACCCGGTTGACATGGGAATATTTGGTATACACGATAAAAAGTAAGTGTTTCCACTCTTTGATGCAGCCATGTATATGTGTGCTATAATGCTTGAGTTAGCTTGGAATCATCAATAGAACATATATTATTATGTATTAGGACTACAGTGGGAGGGATTGCATGGCTTCAGCACATGTTTTATGGACTAGCTCATCCACATCACAGCAGTACTAAGCTTTATTTAGTAGCTCTTCGTGCGGTGATGATGTTCTGTGAGGTGCTACACTTTTTATCTACCTTGAAGCTGATTATATAGAGCATCGAGAATGATCTGGAGCCCTGTCCATTGGATGGATACTTATGGAGCGGATCAGTAGCTAGGGACATTTGTGTAAGTTCGCATTGAAGACTGGGAAAAACAAAGGAGTAGTGAATCATAAGAAACTGAGAGAACATAACAATCGTGGCATATCTAGCTTCAGCGACTTAATTGGACCGACCAGTGACCTAACACTGTTGAAGAGGGACGAAGTTATCATAGATATGCAAGAGAACGGGTTGGGGATCCTGATTTCGAGGATTAGGTGCACATTTTGGAGAGGCTGAAGATGGGTGGGTACTGAAGTGGGTGGAGCAAACTGATGAAATGCAAGGTTGCTTTCTTTGCATCAAGACTTTGTAATAGACTATTGTTAGATATCTATCCCTGCTGTTTTTAGAAACATGCAATTCGTTTGCATGCTATCCCTTTTGGGAGTAGTTCACCCGAGACCAAAACTTGTTCCTGACTCTGTCGTGTGACACTAGTACAACTTATAGACTTGGAAACCCATCTGAATATTATCATTTCTCCTTGAAATTAGAATTAATCTGTTAAGCCTTGATCATATTTATATTAAACTTTTTAAATCTTTTATGATTTTTTCTGTCACTAGATATGTGTTGTTTTTTGTAGATCGATTATATATACAAATTTAACTACTTTTTAAATTATGCATAGTAGAATTAACCATCTAACTGTGTTACAAAGCATTAAAATATAATATTCATTGTTATCATTGCAAACACACTTGTGTTGAACTAAAGAAAAGAGAAAGTTAGGTTACTATTTTTAAAGTTTTGTTTGGAAAAATTTAAAATAATCTCTCACTAAACCGAATTTCCCTCCAATATCTAACCAAAGTAAAAACAAAAGAGAGAGAAAAAATTATGTTTCACCACATATTAACACATGCCACTTAGGTGCATTGTGTATTTATAGATGTTTGTGTCTATTTGAGCATTTTTAAAATATCTTGGTAGAAGGCTCTAGAGTGGATGAGTCTAACAAATATCGTGATTGGAGTTTCTAACTTAAGTGTAACCAACTAGAGAATTCTAGAGTATACGAGGTGTCAACTAGAGAATTCTAGAGTATATGAGGTGTCAATCGTAAAGTGGTTTGTTCTTAGATCCCCTCTTTCTGCCCTCACTTGTTTGCATTGCTCATTTATTTGTTCTTTCTTGGTCAAATATGTTCTTCCTGGTCTTTAGGTTTAGTAACCGGCCGGTGATGTATGAGTTATCCTTTCATGATCTTGAAATAACACCATTTGTAACATGCAGGAGAATTTGAAACCCAATCTAGGGTTGTAACAACTGATCGCTTTTTTTTGCTGGTTCAACATGCCTACATTGTGTAAGCCAACCTAAAATTCAAGGTGTATGCATTCACGAGCCAATTTGAAAACATCAAGATGTATACATTACATGTTGATCTAGAAACTATCTATACCACCGGTTGTCATGACATTAGTTGTGAACGTACAACCCTTCTACATTTTGTGGATCTACTAATTATGCATGTGTATTTTCATTTGCCCCTTTTGCCTTAGCCTAGGGCCGGTTGTGGCTAATCCAGGGTCAGGTCATGACGTATGAGAGGAATAGTTTGGCACTTTGGCACATGTGCATGAGCATTCTGTTGACCCTGAGACCTTAGAGGAAGCTTTTGACTAGGAGTTGGGGGACATTAGATTCCTGCTAATTCACTCTCCCGTGGGAGCTACATAAGGGCACTCCCAATACATTGTATCTTAAGTTATATCTTACTGGATTAAATATCTGTTTAGATACAACATTCTCAGTGACTTGTATCTTGGTGCTGTATCTAAAACACTTTTATTTATTATATTTTAAGATCAATACTACCATTTTAACGTTGTAGTCTGTTTGTGGCGTAGCTCTAGTACATAGTAGTACGGGTGTGAGCCACACATGATCGCTCAAGAATTTATTTGCATCCATTACACCACTAAGAGCCATATCTAGATTAAGAGTCAGCTTCCTCTCTCCTCCTCCATAATTACCCTGTCACATAACCTTTTTGCTTAGGTGGCATGGATTTAGAGACGACTGAGAGGAAGCATTAGGATTGCCCTAAGAAAAGATACCTCAAGAGAAGCAAAATTGAATCACCGTTTGAGCCCTTTGAGTCAGTGAGATCTCATCTCTGGTCATTCTAACTCCCGTAGTTGTGCTTGTAAAAAAATTGATCAAATTATGGGCGACCTGTTGCCTAGGATGGATGATCATATATATATATATATATATATATATATATATATGTATGTATGTATGTATATATATATATCCTTGAAATAGAGTTATTTTAATAATTTTTTTATTTATTGATGCTTTATCTGTATGGGAAGTCAAATGTTTTCTTTCGTACAAGTCAGTATCATCAAAAGCTAAGTGCGAAGTTTGGAAACATGAACTGTTACAAAACGTGACTATTAACCCTAAAGGATTCAGATTGGTACAAGGATAGAGGTGTGTAAACGTCTCCGAGTTGGATCGTGTGCTGCGTTCAAGCTAACAACTATAGACATATTTAATTGGTGCCTAATCATGCCACATTTTGCCACACCACAAGTTAGATAAATCTAACTGAGTTATACACCTGTTTGATTCACTGTCACACTTGTGACAAGATTTTTTTTCCTACAAGATGAGTCCCATACGTCACTGATATAGAAAAGTATGAGAAAATTCCCTTACACTTGGCAAAGTGTGGCATCCATTTTGGTCACCTAACTTTTGTCAAGTTGGCAAAAATGTGTGATAAATATGAACAATCTTAGTATACCAACCAAATAAGCCCTACCAACTTCCATACCAATCCATGATGTGGTGTGATGATTTCAACAACTAAAGTACTGAAATACAACTATGATCCATTGCTAAAGTACAGCTGCTGCAACGATGATATGAACTGCTAGAGTACCGAAATAAGATCGCTGGCGCAACCTAATTAACCTAGCTAACCTGAAGCTATAATAGCACGTGCCTTGCAAAAAAGAGAAAAAAAGCTTTGAAGATGGCACCGTATAGCACAGCTACAACAAAGTACACGGGTTTATGCGAGCATTACATCTCCACGTTAAAATCAATGGAACGTTCCTGATACATCTGAGCCCCGTGCGTGTTCCAACGATCCATGCTGCTACAAATATGTGCATCATCAGATATCTCTGGGCCATTAGTTTGATCGTTGAAGAAAATAACACTTGTGTAAGCCCATGTTTAGGATCTAAGTGGGGTGCTTAGTTCAGAAGGAAATCTCCCCTCGAAAAGAAAAAGTTCAGACAGAAATCATGTCATACATATCTTCCAGATTCTTCTTGATGAGGATCAACACGCGCACTTCTTGGTGAACACGGTCTCCAGCACCATAATTAAACGTAGAGAAAGAATTTATAAGTACTAGATAACTTCCCGTCCAGTCGTATGATGCTGAGTTGTATCATTATCCGTAGTGTACGATCTACTTTGGCTATTGTATGGAGAGAGAACATTGTATTCATCCATTGGATCTGTTTCTGATGTGATCAAAGCGTTAGCCCAATGTAAATGCGAATTCCTTGGATCGAATAGCAGTTCAACGGGTCCAAGTAACTATAATTTATTGGCGTCTCTAGTAGTTGCATTATCATCAAAATAACTTCTAGTGTGTAGTAATGGTAGCTGAAATTGTATCCTTGTTATTATCTTGTAAAACACAGCAGCATGACACACAGTTATTTCAAAAACTTGCTCCTCATCCTGTGGGCAGAGGACCTTTGATACAACACAGCAGCATCTTACACAACCGGAAATAATAGGCAGAGTTGCCACGTCCATACATTGCAATGTCAAAAGAACTCAAGAAGACGCTACATCTTTTTATTTTATTTTTATCTCAACCAATTGTCTTCTTCACACCAAGTAGGCATCTGTGAAATGCTTCCACTAAAATATCTTAAGCTTGATTGCAATAGTTGGAGAAGAGATTATTCAATAAAGGAAGCAACGCAATAGAAAAGCCTGATCCCAAAAGAGAAGTCCATGGCCTGTAAAGTGAAGATATAAAGAAATATGCTGAAGCTCTTTCTATGTTTTAAGTGCACCTTAAACATTGTAATTAATTTGCATTACGAGGAAATGCGAAAGGCATATAACGGTTTAATCTAAGAGCATTGTCCATGTATAAACGCAGTAAGAGTGTAAAACATCCACAACTAACATAATCCGATATGAATAAACCGCCATAATAGTGTGATTATCTGAAGAAAAATCTACAAATGAATGCACAAGTTGCAAAAGATGCATACTATTTGGCATATAACAGTTCGCATGCAGATATATATGGTTAAACCCCTTAAACCTACGATTGATTTCTGAAGCAAATGTTAAGACAGTGTAAAGAAATTGGAGACCTTCTCAGAAAGAAAACGAACATCAACTGTATGATACATATTAATCGTATGATTGTCTCTATCCTTGTACTGCGTTGCCTATGGAGCTGCCCTCCGCTCAGAACTCTACAGAAATTCTTCCTCCTTGGTAGATTGATATATAACAACTACCTAGTGTAAAATACGCTAACAGCATGAAAATTTAAGGATAATTTTACCTCCTCTCGTTGCAAACGATTTATGAAGTGTTAATCAAACATTTCCTTAGCCTTCTATAATCTTATTTTAAGTTTTCTAGGAATAGACCTTCTAGATGGTCCTTATATGCAATTTTGTATCTAAGTTTATGATGAGCTAATGACACTACAGAGTACTGACCAAATATGTTTTCGTTAACGTAATAGCCCCACTAAAATGAGTAAAATAGGACAATAGTAATCTTTCACTAATATCTGCTTACCGATCATGCTCGCCGCAGTTTTCAGTAGCGTACTTAGTGATGCACAAAACCGCATGCCGATAGTATGTCATTATAGAACTGAAAACCAAAAGTACTAGAGATCTAAAAGTTTATAATAAGATAATCAATATGTTTGGTCCTTCCTGTATAAACTATATAGAGGGGAAAATGATGCGTTCCAACTATCTTTGCTTTAGTCATCTATAAGGCATAACAGCACGGATGGCCAAAGCTAGTCAGATTCAGAGGTTTTTTCTAGGGACAACGACAACTAAAATATTCCATGAGAAGTTGGTAAACATTAACAAAACCTCCTTCAATGTTGGTTGTATTTCACTGAAAATTGTACAACTTAGAACTAAAAGTTAACATCAAGTCATTAAACCCAGAAAATGTACTAATTAGCTAGATAAACCTAGAAAAATGATTATATAAATCATTTCAAGAAAACATAAGCACAAATTTAGTGATATCTCGATGTAGTAGCACGATATACTTAGAATGATAGCTTCCTGACAATACATACATCAACTATTGAAAAACTGAGCACATTGATAAGGAGAAACTATTTTCATTCCTATATAGTGATTTGCTACACCCCTCTTAAAAAAGAACGGAACCACAAATCCACAATATCAATTATAAAAAGCGTGCACAATTTAGCAGGTTGCCGAACAATATAGATAACTGTATTGCATACTTTTGAATTAAGATGGCTCATACCCTAATTCCTGATGCCTACACATTGCCAGACTTAGTAACTGTCTTTCTATAGCCTATGTTTGTAATGTAACCCAATTTCTAGTTTCCTCCCTCAAAATAGAAGTGCAAGCTCCGTTCATAGCAGTGACATTGAAATTTTGGACTCATAGATTGGTAACGTTTGGAGGTCAATATTGGAGGGCATGGAAGCAGTCTAGGTAGCTAGCCAGTTCCTGATCCCACCTCCCCTTTCAATGTCGCTGCTATGACAATCAATACAAGAAATGGCAAATCTCTATCAACCTGTATGCTATTTTTTGTAAGTACGGTAAACAATTATAGAAAATGCAACTGTTGACACTTCAACATTAACTGGACTAAGAGTTATGCTGGAAGAACCTTCGCATAGGGAAATCCAAGGACGCCAAGAATTGCAGCCA
Organism: Stipa capillata; assembly: GCA_019208055.1. Classification (NCBI taxonomy): domain Eukaryota; kingdom Viridiplantae; phylum Streptophyta; class Magnoliopsida; order Poales; family Poaceae; genus Stipa; species Stipa capillata. The sequence goes on along the minus strand of JAGXJF010005544.1, from coordinate 171,136 downwards.
AAATGGCTAATCAAATCGACAAAATAGATGTACACGTACGGGATAGGCTAAATTTTCTGTTTTCTAGCCCATTATAGATCGAAAAGGAGAAAGGGGAAGGGATGATGGTATGTGGTGGACGGAATCAGCTGTGACATTTCGTCGAACAGCTTCCGTGCATGCTCAGCAGAGTCACTCGGGGAGAATGAAATCCATGGTGAGGGGTAGGCCGCTGGCGCTCAGATTGCCGCCGAGCCGCGGCCATTGCCTCGTCACCGAACCATGCGCCGTGCACGTCACCCGGGTCTCGAGCAACGAACGTGTGAGCTCAATGTCGTTGTGCCGAGCTCGGGCAACCTTGCCATAGCCGAAGCAGCGGGTGGAGGAGCGGTTCATCAAGAGCAGTAAGCAGCGCGGAGCAGTGTAACAGCGCCGTGATGACCTCAAAAGACAACGACACGGCGGCGCAGAGGGAGGGGAGCGCGAGGGACGCGGAGGCGCTGTGGAGGGCCGTGGGAGCCGGCGCCTAGCAGCGGGATGGGTAGTGGCCGGAGGAGGTGGCGCCATGGAGGCAGGAGGAGGACTGATGCGGGGCAGGAAGGGCGGTGCCGGGGGTTGTCGGGGGCGGGCGTGGCCACCGTATATTCACCGGCCGACCACCGTGCAGCGGCCTCCTCCTGCATGTCCTCTTCCTTCGCCGACCTCCTTGTCTTGCTTAAAGATTGGCATGAGGTCAGTGCCAGTGGTGTGTGATATGAGCGCGCGCGGATGGTGAAGCCGAGTAGGCACGGGCCTGAATCAATCGGCTGCTCGAGCGCCGGCGTGGCCGCCGTTCAGGAGACCGTTCGCCGCCGCCGACGTCCAAGAAGGTCGTCATAACTGAACAAACTCTACACACCGAGAGGCGTGGATTCACATTTCTATGCCTGGCTGCTGGCCCATGACAGGCAGAAAGGTGAAATCTGCAGCACAGAAACATGGAATCTTCACCTGCGATATCTGCAAACAAAGCGCCGGAAACATGCACGCCCTTGGCAACATGCAACTGTTCCCCAAACGCTGCCAACACCATTGCCTAGTTATATACATATTGTGCAGCAGAACGGCTGATACGAACTAACGAGTTGCATCAGAAAAGAAGAAAAAGGATTAGCAGGCAATAGATACAAGATTGATTTTCACCAAAATCTTGTGGAACTTGTTATGCGGACGAGCCTAGCGAGTTTGAAGTAGGACCTTATATTACTTCAATAACAGAGTTACGATCATCAGAAATACAGTTTGCAAGAAAAACTAGAATCTGATTAAGCCAAATGCTAAGCCTATTCTTCTCTGAAGCTTGCTTCGCACAATTGCGAGCTGCCATGTTTGCATCCCTTCTTAGGAAGCAAATGCTAAAATCTGAGCAAGTCATGCTAACTTCCTCAATCTCCATAAGAATAAGGAGAACTTAAGCTCTGTGATGATGCCGCGTCCTCTAGAGATCAACAAGAGTTCCGGAATCAGTTTGGAAAATAACTTCAATCTGCAGATTTGACAACATCACGAAAAACAGAAGCTGACAGAGAAACAGAAGCAATAAGCTCATAAACTGATTGGACAAGATGTATTCTTTTTCTTTACAATCATACACACACAAATGGCTAGAGAACAAGAAATATCCTATTTATCAACCAGTTCCTTGGCCAATTTTCTATAGGCAGTAGTCTCCTCATCAGATTTTGACAAAAAACATAATAACATGTACATCTATCATAGGATATTGCTGGTAGTTAAGTACATAGAAGATAATCTGAAAGAGAACCTTCCAGAATGCGACCAAATGAAAATAGACCTTCCTAGGCCAATTTTCTTAAGCTGCTCCCTTTGTCAAATTGCTCCACACCAATGGGGAACTGTGTAAACAGACACAACTCTTCCATAAGAGAGTACGTGTTATTATACTATAACTAATCAAAATATCGAAGTCATAATCACAGTGAAGTAAAACTGTGTTCTTATACTATAACTAATCAAGCTCCATAGTGCAAAAGGAAGAACGGAAAGGAAGTTTGCCTACATGGGTAGTAATTTCAGTACAGCAGTTCAAATATTCATATTTGGCATGTTTCCATCAGGTAAAGGTTCGAGCCAGTTTTCCAGAAGAGTAAGTTCTCCATGACCAAGGAATTCCTGCTGGAGATTCTTCCTGCAAAATAATCATCATATGAAAAAGATAAAAGAAATAAAACTTGCTACAGTATATAGCATAACAGATTGGCACCACAGGTAAAGTTTTGCTTCTGCCAGTGCCTACATCCGAACATCTTACTTTGGGAGAACATCTATGAGCAGTGGAAGCTTCATAACTTTATTAATGGCCAGTTTGGATAGCCTAGTTAGGTTCGTATCTTCTCCAGTTGCTAATTCGAACTCAGAAATGAATTGTTCCACCATACGACCATTATCGGCCCGTGGTCAATCATTATTTTTATTATTATTCTTACCACCCCTGAAGAGCTGCTCAATTTCGTCGTCTCCTTCCGCTTGCTCTGCCTATAATAAAGAGAACTAGTTCACATAGTACATACAAATATAAGAGATAAATGAGGATCAGCAAAACGTTTTGTAATTATTCCCATGTGAAGCACACCAATTGAATGGAGAACTACTATAAGATGGCAGGGCTCCAATGCTTCATCAACAAGGCACCTTTACCCCCTGAAATTACGAGCGTCAACAGGGCACCTTTACCCCCCAAGACTCTGGCACTATGTAACAGGTCTATACCAACATCATTCTTGTATCACTGAATGCTAGCATTCCTTAAATGAATCATAGCACATAACATATGCATATTCACTGAGATATTCCATAATCTTGCCAACTTGGATATTAGTATTAGTCACTATAATCAATCATTGATATGAAACACAACCACTTAGCCAAAGCCCATAAAGGATAACTGTAGTAATAACACAAATAGTATACAACATATTCCTTTTATTTTCTTTTTTTAATACAAATACACAGTCCCTATTCTGCTACTCGGCTCAGTGTGTTTTTGTTAACCACAGGGCTAAAATACAATGATCCCCACATTCGATTACCTTCAACAAACAGGACTTGAACTTTATGATAATTTGTCTAAAAATGGAAAATAAGAATGATGTATGGCATATGAGCAATTAATTATGAATACATGTGGATAGTGACGAGGAGAGTGGCCATTATCATTGTCACAACGATGAGCTGGGTCAATCCCACTATAATCGATGAAGTTATCAACATATACAGTTATGACACCTTGATCGTCCTATTCCATGAGAATAAGATGTTAGATGAGTGTGTTAATTTGTCAATGGCTACGAAAGTAGTAGATCGAAGAGGAAAGTGAAGCTAAATAACCTAGCCAATACCAAAATCTAACTTAATGTATCAACTGGCAGATCCCACACTAAATATCAACTGCCACCTTGACATATTCACACATAGCATCCCGAGTAAACAATTTTACCTCAAGGAGAACTTTTTGCAATAAGTGAGAGCACAAGCAAACTCAATTATCAGCAGAGTAAGGTATTAGCTGTTAGAGAGTTTTGTCTTTTTGTTTTCTGAAACAGGTGGGCAGAAGCCCCCTGGATTCATATATTGAACCCATAAAGAGTTCACTACATCAGTTTTGCGATAAATAACCCAGCAGCCCAGGCATAACACTATTCACGTGTGCGAACTATCTAAGGATCATAATGCCCTTGACCAGCCCACACAGTTTACTACATCTCAAATGCAACAACAGGACTACTTGCACTGACGACTCAGCAAAACATCAGATGATTCTCATAACGATGTTTCAGCTGTTAGAGTTGTATTGTATTAAGAGTTGTATTAGGAGTACATCTCATATTCGGAATATCTCTCATGTACCTGTACTACATATTGGCCCATTGACAAGTTGCCTTCATCAGAACAACAGATTAAATACTGCTTAACATCCAGAAGAATCAGAACAGATCCAAGAAAACAATTTGATATCCTATGCAGGAAAAATCAAAAGCTATCCCAATTATATGGTAAATTCAGGGTTTACTTGCAAAATTAAGCCAGCAGAATGTAGATGGACGAAGAACAAATGCATTTCCAGCCTAATCATAACTGATTCGATAATAAACAAGCAAATTTTAGCATACGAAAAAAAAATCAACTTGATCATCTTCAATAGGGTCGTCACTCCTATAGTCAACAGAATCTCAATTATCATAGAACGCTTCCAAACCAAGGTCATGAGCAGGTACTAAAGCCATAAATTCAAAAGAAAAAGAGAGATCTTTACTACAGCATACAAGCACATAGGGTGAATTACAAGTGATGAACATCTCAAATACATTGAAACACTGGAAGCAATTGCCGTTACCTCCAAGCCGTCCCTAGTAATGGTATCCCTGAGCTCCTGGATCTCCCTGTTCCCCTTCATCTTGCTCTTCATGCCCACCCAAACCGCCGAAGCCCTTGTCACCGGATCCCCTCTTCTCCCTCCCCTGTCCCAGTGCCATGGCAATCTGGGCTTGCACAATATGTACAGAGGACTAAGCTACCATGCCCGAGAGCTTGGCTGCCATTCAAGACAGTAACACGTTGTCTAACTTAAAACTTGTATTAGTCATGTCAGCGTCCTCTAGCTTGTGGAGCCTAAGATTAATTTCTGACCTCAAGGCAAGAAGTTACAATGAAAAGCAGAACGCCATTATGAACTCTACCACAAATCAGCAACATATCACTATTTCCATTTCCCAACAATTCAGAAAGAAAAAAACAGAAGCTAGGAAGAAGGGGTTTACCAACTGAGAGAGCTGTATTTTGGGTACGAGTAGAAAGGTAGATTTTCGCAAATGTTCTTCAAATCAGGGGACTTCTGATTTCGAGCCACGTCGGCCTCCACATCGATGCCGTCCTCGTCATCGTCATTCGTCAGCATGTAGGGATTTTGTAATGCTTACGTATGTGTAGCACGACTATATATTGCCGCCCAACCTCCTGGACCCAAATTCCGTTAGCCTGTCTTCTCGTCTTCTTCCCTCTTCTCCTGTTCCACGAACCCCTCAAGAACTCGCGAGCCTCCCCTGCTCCTTCTCCCCTCCTCCCCTGCTCCAGCGATGGCTTCGGGTAACGGCAGAAATGGCGAGGACGCCACGCGTTGCCTCGCCGCCGGGCGCGGCCAAGGGCGCGCGGCCTTGTGCGCCGCAGGCCACGGCGCCCCCGCGATTCTCCTCGGCGTACACGCCGTCGTCTACCCGGAGCTTTCTTGCGCAGCGATGGAGGGCTCGTTGAGCCTACCGGACATTGCTTACGGAGACGTCGTGTGCTACGTTGGAAGCACACCAGTCGGGGTCTTGCATGTCCACGAGCTTGGGTACCCGGATGTCCTTCCGGCGAGGTTCTTGGCCGCCACCGGCGACTCCTACGTCGGAGGAGGCGGCCCAGCGAGGTGGTTCTTGGGGATCTTGGGCGGGGACGCCATCGACGGAGGTGTCCACGAGCTTGGGTACCCGGATGTCCTTCCGGCGAGGATCTTGGCCGCCACCGGCGACTCCTACGTCGGAGGAGGTGGCCCAGCGAGGTGGTTCTGGGGGATCTTGGGCGGGGACGCCGTCGACGGAGGTCTTCCGGTGCTCTGCTACCTGGGCGGCGGCCCCGCGCTGCTACTGGACGGCCTCGCCGTCGGTGCCCCTGCGGTGCTCTGCTACGCGTGCGGCGGGCCGGTGGTCCTGGATGGCTACTGGCGTGGCGAGGCCACGTTCGTCTGCGGCTGCACAGCGACTTTCTTCCTTGGCCGCGGCGCCGGTGGCGGCCAGGCGAGCGCCTTCGGTGCTCCCGCAGGGTGCTTGGTTGGCCGCGGCGGCGGCGACCTCAGGGTGCTCTCCTCTGACGGCGGCGTCCCGGGCGGCGTCCACGGCATCGGCATCGACAGGCATCCGTTAGCCGTCGCACCAGGCCGTGGCCGAGGCCGAGGCGGCGTGCCGATCCCAGCTTCGGCTCAAGGCGGCGGCCGGCGTGGTGCCGCTGGTGTTCCAGTTCGTGTCCAGGCCAGCGTAGCTCGTCCCCGGGCAATGCCGGCGCCGACTCCACAGGTACGTACCGTGCGATCGATCTGATCCATTCTTCTACCAAACGATGATCGATGGATCAGGCTAACGCGTCGTGGTTTTGCAATGCAGGGGGAAGGGAAACGCGCGCGGCGCCGAGAAGCACAGGCCCTCGCCGCCTACAGAGCGCCTGATCCCGCGGAAGACGCGAACGCAGAGGTGGTGCAGCCTCCAGAAGACGGGGATGGTGTGAACCAGCAAAGTCCAGAGGTGGTCCAGCTGAACGGTGACGCGACTGATCTGTATGAGCAGATGGTGGCGGTGTACCGTTCCGTCCAGCAGAAGGCGAGCGCGCGGCAGAGGGTGAAGGCAGCAGCAGCAGTTAACAAGAACTGGTCTTCCGTCCGCGAACGACTCCGAGGTCTTGCGACCGAAATTCAGACGCTTTTGCGACAGTTTGACGGCTTGGGCGAGCAGGTTCAGCGAGTCAGGGCTGATATCCGAGCCCGCGGTGGCCACCCCGTGGAGGCACCGCTGCTGCTTCGCGACCATCCAGGGTCCCTGTAGTACTAGTGTAGCAGTTAAACGTTTTTCTGATTCATTAGCTATACACTTTGATTCTGTGTGTCATTCGAATTTTTGTGAACATATATACTAGTTCGACGGCAAATGCACTGATTGTTTGGAAACGCAAAAACTCTGCATTTGCATCATGAAAAACACATGGATTCTATAGAACGCACGTTCAGGTGTGCTAGCTAATTTTTACTCCTTTTTTCCCTGTATTGTATTGATCCAAACCGTGGTAAAGTTAAAAAAAACCTAAAATGTGGTCAGTTACTCTGCAATGGTAAGGCAGAGAGATAACAAAAATGACAGCGATTCTAGAATACACGAGCAATGCAGCCATCTGAGTCCTCTATAGACAGGGCACTTAGCACAACACAATTTTTGGAATTCTCCAGCAAATAATACACACGGCAAAACACGGCAAAACTAGTTTCGTAGTCGAGATTTACGAAACTTTCAGACAATTGAGAATCAACAAAGTCGTTACGAACAAATATCAGTATAGAATTACAAAAGTTTGTTCTTTTCTCTTGAGAAGAAGGAGCTCCATGCACATTGATTTCTCAAATCTAAAGACATCCATGAGAATATGTACTACATGTCTCAAACCGAAGGAGGAAAAAAAGAAGTTGGTGCCGATGCCGGGCCAGTAAAAGAGTTAGCTAGCTAGGCATCTATGTTGATGTGGTTGAGCCAGTCCTCCATGTCCTTGTCGAACCTGTGGGAGGCGGCCATGAACGCCTGGAACCGGAGCGAGCTTGCGCGTCTCTTCACCAGGATGGCCTCCACGTTCTCGTTCTTCGACCGCTCCCAAGAGTTGACTTTCACTCTCTTCTCTGCGTACTCGTCTGTCAACATCCACCTCTCCGCTAGCGTCCTCTTCTTCGATTCCGTGCTCCGGCCACCACAAAGCATAGGCAATGCCGCAGCTGTCCTAACCAAGCGCGGATCAAGGTCCTGTGCAACCTGGGCTTCAGCCCGAGATCTAGGCCGGGAACCCCACCTTATCACATTTGAAATTTTCTGAAAAAATCTGATACACGAAGAACCGATCAACGTTGGACAACGTAGAACGAGAAGGTGTAGCCCGGGACGTGTGTCATTTCTGGCCATCGATCTGAGTTGAAGGATTGACATTATCGGTGGTGATCGATCGCAGTTGTTATTAGTCTGACTAATATTGTTGGATCGATCTCGCTTGCTCGATCTTTTTCTCTCCCAACTGCCTGCCTTGGCTGGCCTTATATACTGCGAGTCGTGCATTGCCGATCCGATTCGGGTTCGGCCGGCTAGGCGTACATGCCGTAATCGGAGTCGGACCACTAGGCCTGATTGGGCCAGCCGGAGCCCATGAGTCGGTCGGACTCGGACGCTGATCGATCGAACTTTGCGGAGGCTGTGCTTGCTTTGGCAAAACATGCATGCTGATTGAACTGGTATGTACAACGTACACGGTACATACGACGATCCTTGTACTTTGTACACTACCGTAACATACCATGCATGCATGATGCATTGTGTATGACGCAAATCCCACGTGCACGTTGCTCTTGGTCTCCGCGGGCTGAGCTGGGCCTTCACAAAACACGTGTCTATTGCCGGCCCTATACACTCGTATATTCTTCCTCTTACGCTGCTGACAGGGCTGCGACGTGGATATGGAATGGACACCTCATCACCTCATCTCAAAATCAACACCTACTGTCTTATTTACTCCCTCCAGTGTCAAAAATGTGACGTTTTGAAATAGTTTCAGTCAAACTTTTAAAACTTTGACTACTGAAATCGTTTTAAATATTTAGATTGGGCACTTAAAAATCATATACATAGATTCGTTTCGAAAAATATTTTCATAATATCATAATTTGTTGGGTTCTATAGATATATTACAATAGAAATTAGTGGTCAAAGTTGTATTTTGAAAACTATATCAGTATCCAAAACGTCAAGTTTTTTGACACTGGAGGAATATTCATTTACTTACCGACATATGTACCAAAGAATTTCGTACATTTCAGATTTTCATTAACTCACTTTAAGATCTAATCATTCGGAGTACGTAGGGCCCATTTTGATTGAAGTCTATAGATTTTTGTGGCATTTCAATTCATAAAAAGAAAATTTTTAAAGCACCGCACCTAATCACAAAAAAAGAAAATACTGAGTTTTTTTTAATTACAATGCAACAGACAACTTATATCACTTACTCTGTATTTTTCAACTCCTGTAAGATTCAACCTCCGTGGCAATCAATCCACGTGTTCCTGCGGTTCAAGGAGGGTAGTACCATGGATGATGTTAAGATTAAAATTAATCCATGGTTAATCCATGCTTAATAAACAGTCAAGCGGTTTCCATTTTGGCAACTGCCGCCGGTTGCCAAATCCCATACTCGCATCCCTTGTAATTATATAAATAGCAACATCATCATCAATAAAGCAGAAGTTCATTCTCTGTGATTACATTTTTACTCAACACGTTATCAGCCACGTTTTGCTCTACCATTCACGCTCTTCCGAGAACACTAGCAAAGAACAGAGACCAGAAAGAGAAAGGTGAGCAATGGCAGAAAGGGTGATTCAGCAACTCTTGTGTATCTTGGCAACCATCGATGTTGCCATCACCCCACCACGCTGGTGCCATCGCCGTGCTCACCGGAGGCGTCGTCCTCATCACGCCAACCAGCCTCCATCAATGGCGGCGCGGATTGAAGCCCCCTCCCGCCTTCTTGCGATGGCGCTCGCTCCCTTCGCAGCCTCTGCAGTGGGCACGTCGCCATCTCCTCCGCGCATCTCATCGCCGTGGCATCCGTGGCCCAGCCCGGCCGCCGACCCGACGTGGTGCTCGGTGCACGGCTTCGGCCCGTGCCCGAGCACATTTGCACCCACGGAGGTCTTCCCCGAGCCGGCCGCCGGTCCGACCGGCGAGCTCGCCGAGCCCCAGCCTCCGCCCAGCTTCGCCCGCGTGGCGCCTCCGCCGCCACTGTCGCCGACCCCACCTCCTCGGGCCGAAGGCAGCCACCGCCCCTCGCGCGCCTCGGCGACCACCATCGCCCGCCCTGGCCTTCGTCCGGGGGCATGGGCGCCGGCCTCCCTTGGGCTCGCCAACGGGATGCCTCATGGCGGCGCCGGCCACTCCTCCTCCGCCGGCGAGGAGGAATACTCGCCGCTCTGAAGATTGGTGGCGTGGCGGTGTGGGGGCATCGTCGGCAAGCTCCGCCGGCGTCGCGGCCAAGGAAGAGCCGACGCCACCAGACCAGCGTGGTCAAGGGAGCCGCCGCCGCCGGACCAGCGTGGATATGGGGGTTTGGAAACCCTAACTGCCCGCTGCCGCCGCCCTTTTATCCCCCCTCCCCACCGGTGCGTGCCCCCGCCTAGGCCGGCCGAAAGGCCGCCAAGGCCTAGGCCCAAGTTGGCGGCCCACCAGCCCCCCCCCCACCGCGCCTCCCTGCCTCGCCGATTGGGCCGAAAGGCCGCCTGGGCTGCGGCCCAGGTTGTTTTCGGTCCAACCGGCTGTGCAGTCATTTTAGCAAAAAACCCCCTATATCTTCGGGTTTTTGCAATTAAGTCTAGTTATCAGTGCTATTTACTAGTACTTATCGTGTTTAGGCCCCTACACTTTTATATATTTATGTTTCAGTACTGTTTTCTGTTAAGTTTTAATTTTCAGAAAACATCTAAATGTAAATATGTCATGTTCAATGTGTTTGCGTTATAGCAATCCCTATAACATGCACTTTTTATCTATGACTAGTATAATTTTGCAATTGAGATCGAATTTCTTGCGAAATTATATGTTAATTCACCTTAATTAAGCCCAAAATGCTTTTTAGCCCAATTGGCATAATTCAAGAAGAATTAATACGCAAAATTAAGAAGTGATTATCTCATATTTATATTTGTGAATCACAAAGTAATGGATAAATGGGATCTACTGCTCAATTGCAGATTATCCACCATTACCGTTAATGTGCTCTTCCAAATATTCCAATTATAGCATAACACAAGATAATAGAAACATAAGCATCTACTGACGCTCGTCAAATTATGCTATCTATTACTACGAGATCTACACCATAATTGGTGATTATCTTCAAAAGATTATGCTATATAACTTGAGGTCTACACTTCATATTTCAAGTCTTCACTTGAATTTTTTAAAGTTTTGCACAATTATTACAACATAACCATGACGATACTTTGATTTACTCTTAAGTAAATTAATCAAATCTCTCGTTTTAAATTTATGTAGATCAAGATGATCAAAGAATTTGAAGAGCTTGCGCTCGACGGTCACAACTATCCTACATGGGCAATGGATGTTAAAATCACTCTTGCGTCCCATGGGATTGCGGCGGCACTCAACTCTCTAGTTGAGGGCATACAGTCACTACCAGAACATCAACAATATTCTGCTTTATACATTATAAGGCACCATATCCATCCGGACCTCAAATCCGAATACTTGATGGAAGAAAATCCACGCACATTATGGCAAGCACTTAAAACCAGATACGAACAGTAAAAGGCGGTTATTCTTCCCGAAGCTACTCATGACTGGGTACAACTTTGACTTCAGGACTACAAGTCTATTGAAGACTATAACCATGCTGTTCACAAGATCTGTTCTAAGTTGCGCTTCTACGAGAAAGAACCCTCTGAGGCAGATAAGATTGAAAAAATCTTATCAACAATACTTCCATCTGACCGGATCTTGCAGCACCAGTACCGCGCCAAAGAATTTCAACTTTATTCTGACCTTATACATGTACTCCTACAAGCGAAAAAACATGATGAACTCACTCTGAGGAACCATCATCAGCGCAATGTCGACGCAGCCCCGCTCCCAGAGGTACATTATAACGCTCAGAATAATAATAAGTTCGATGGCCCTTCTAAGCGCCAACAGCAGAATTTCAAAGGAAAGCGCAAGCGAAACTGAAAGAAAAAGCCACGTGCCATGGACAAAGGGAAAGGCATTGAAAAGCCAAAATTTGACAAATCCCAAGTATGTCAAAAGTGTGGATGCTACAAACATTTCACCAAAAAGTATCGCACCCCTCGACACCTTGTTGATCTATACCTATAATTTATGGGACGCAAGAAACAAGCTCAAGGATCCAAATTTGAAGCACACTTCAACTTTCAGACTGACAAGTCCAAGGAAATCGGTTGTTCCACTGCAGTTCTTCCAAAACCCCAAGACAACAAGCATCTCCAACAATCCGACGATCCACTGAACACGGAGAACATGATCATTGAATTTGCTTTGAATGACATGTTTGGTGACTTTGAATAAGTCAACTCCACCAAATGTTATCATAACATCCAACTGATATTATTATGTTGTAATAAGTTAATTGTCATGTTGTCGTCATATTGTTTAAAGACTATGTTATAATAATATTATATTTATGCACATTATCTATGTATAATGAAGAATTAATCCTTTCTTTTTATATATAAAATCTACGGGAGTCAATCCGATGGAAGAGGAAATGTGCCTTGTGGACAGTGGTACCACAAACTCTATTCTTAGGGAATTAAAATATTTCTAGAATTTTACTAAGAGAAAAGGAGAAATTTTAACAATCGCCGGACGCGATGCTGTAATTGTAGGCTCAGGTCGGTCCATAATTACTCTCCCTATGGGTACTCAAGTAACAATCGAGGATGCTTTGCTGTACTCCGATTCAACTCGTACCCTACTCAGCGATAGAGATATCCGTCAGAATGGTTTCCATCTTGAAACCCATGACGACAACAAAGAAGAACATCTCGTCTTAACCAAAAACAACGGATATGGCAAGCAAGTACTTGAAAAAAATTCCTTCTTTAACGTCTGGATTATACTACACATACATCAAACCCGTAGTACATATTGCATACAAGGTAATTTTTCAGAATATTGATGCATTTCAGACTTGGCATGATCGCCTTGGTCATCCCGGAATAGGGATGATGAGAAAAATTATCAGCAATTGCATTGGTCACAACTTGAATAATGCTAAATTTTCTCAACATTTGGATTTCATTTGCACCGCATGTGCAACTGGAAAGTTAATATTAAGGTCCTCATACCTTAAGATTAATATGGAACCACTTAACTTCCTTGAACGCATTCAAGGAGACATCTGTGGTCCCATACAACCATTATCTGGACCTTTTAGGTACCTCATGGTTTTAATTGACGCATCAACTCGATGGTCACATGTGTGTCTTCTATCCACACGAAATTATGCTTTCGCAAGGATTATGAGTCAAATTATTAAATTAAAGGCTCATTATCCCAAGCACCTGATCCAACCAATTCGCATGGATAATGCTGCGGAATTCTCCTCAAGAGCTTTCAATGATTATTGCATGGCTCTAGGAATAAAAGTCCAACATTCGATACCATACGTCTATACACAAAATGGTTTAGCCGAATCACTTATCAAGAGGATTAAGCTTATTGACCATTACTACACAATTGCAATTTACCAATTTCTTATTGGGGTCACGCAGTCTTACACGCTACTGACTTGATACAATTGAGCCCAACTGCTTATCACAGCACTTCCCGTCTACAACTAATACGTGGAAATCCTCCAAGTATTTCGCATCTGTGAAAATTCGAATGCGCCACATATGTGCCCATCTCACCATCTCAGCGTACATCCATAGGACCACATAGAAAATTAGGGATCTATGTAGGGTACAAATCACCGTCAATAATCAAGTACTTAGAACCCCTCACCAGGGATCTATTCACTGCCCGATACATTGATTGCATCTTCAACGAGGACCATTTCCCGGTATTAGGGGGAGATATCAAGTACCAGAGAATGCCAGAAAATTGATTGAAATGCCATAGGTAATTCCTACTCTGATCCACGTACTCAAGAAACTGAACTCCAAGTTCAGAAAATCATAAATTTACAGCATCTTGCAAATAACTTGCCAGATTCATTTTGCAAATCACAAAGGAGTTACAAAATCCTACAATCCTGCTATAAATGCACCCGAACGAGTGGAAATATCAAAAGAAACCACTCAACTCCCCATCAACAATAAGAGGGGGAGAAGTATGGCCACCAAACAGGATTTAGCCTCATGCAAGCAACAAAGAAAATAGAAAAAGAAACCCTCTGAAACTGTAAATGAAATTCAAACTCCACAACCCATCTTAAGAGTGTACTCAAATCTAGAAGCTGGGACATCGAAAAATCCTGACTTGATCATATCGGGAAATCACGATCAGTCACCAAGGGATAATAAAATTTCCACCAATTATATTGATTCTGGAGAATCATATAACCGTAAAACTACGATTGTCGACAATTACTTCTCCACAAAGATTGCAAACAACCTCCAATCTGATCCAGATCCCAAGACCATGGCAGAGTGTCAAAACGCTCAGACTGGAATCAGTGGAAGGAAGCAATCCAAGCGGAGATGACTTCGCTCAATAAAAGAGAGGTATTTACAAAAGCAATATCTACTCCTCCCAATGTTTTCCCTGTGGGATTCAAATGGGTATTCGTCCAGAAACGGAATGAAAACAATAAAGTGGTGAGATACAAAGCGAGGCTCGTAGCACAAGGGTTCACGCAGAAACCCGGCGTTGATTTCAACGAAACATACTCTCTAGTAATGAGTGGAATAACCTTCCGATACCTAATATCACTGGCAATGCAAAATCATCTATCTATGTAGTTGATGGATATAGTAACTGCATATGTTTATGGGTCACTTGATTCGGACATATACATGAAGGTTCCCGATGGAATCCCACTTCTAAATCAAAACGCTAAACGCAACATATATTGTGTAAAACTTAACAAGTTAATATATGGCTTGAAACAATCGGGTCGAAAATCTATACCCGGTTCATTCCTCTAAGAAAAGCTATGTCATCTTCGTTATCCTCTGAGAAAATTAAGCGTATATGTCGTGGATTCGAAGGTCTTTGATTGATATGTTGTCGACCTCGCTTGTGCTTCCGGCACCAACTTGCCTACAAGAGACATATATTCCTGATTGATATGCACCATCAAGTAAGAATACGTACAGCTTGGAATGAGATTCCTCTTTTTTTGTTTTTGTTTATAACACTACTTTTATCAGACCATAATTTGGTAGAAAAAATGAAATGTCATCCAAAGAGATAGCAAAATGATCTTTTCGTTTGAATTTCCGGAGAGTGTTTTGAGCGAGCTGATTTTCCCAGTTTCGTAGCCTTGTCAGCTATAATGTGCTTGAACGCATGAACTGTAAAACAATAATTTTATTTCCTTTTGGACAACGAAAGGATCATCCGCCCAGCAAACGATAATTTCTAGCTTCAATGAAATTTGGGGTTGGGGCACTGATGCCCTATTCGTCTAAGAAAATGTATATATCTTCTCGAGAACACACAAAAGACTTCTTTATCATTTTATTGAGCTGATCCACGTCGCTGTTACTTTTTCTGATGGAATAAATTAGATTCGTTTCTGTTTTCTGTTGAAGCAAATTGGATTCGGTTAAAAAGAAAACGATGCAAGTTTCACCTGTTTTCCATTCCCATGGTCGGCATCTCTCTCAGCTCACCACATCCTTTTCTAATTTTGCGGTTCCCTCCCTCCGTCTCTTCCACGCTCCGCCTCCTCCCTACCTCGACCTCCTTCCCGTTCCCCTCTCCGATGGGTCTCCAAACCCTAAACCCCGCCTCCGTCTCCCGCGCCCCGCTCCCCCTCCCGCGGCGCCACCCACCGCAGCCCTTCCCCCACCTCCCTCCCCGTCGCCGCGTCGCCGCCGCTCTCGGCGCCCGGCCGCGCGCCGTCGCCGTCGCCGTCTCCGGCGCGGTCAACGAGGCCAGGAGGCCGCCGCCGCCGGAGGTCGGGGAGGGGAAGGAGACGGATCTCGCCACTCTTGGCAACCTCTGCGTCGACATCATCCTCAGCGTGCCCTGCCTCCCGCCGGCGCAGCGGGAGGAGCGCGAGGCCTACATGGAGCGCCTAGCCGCCTCGCCGCCCGACCAGGTCGAGCTCGAGCATGTTCGCTTTTTGGGGTGCGGGAAGCTCTGTATTCGCCGCCGAATTGTTCTGTTGCAGTTGAAAATTTAGGGTTCCGTGCTGTTCAATCGTTATGATTTGTCGTTACAAATGGTGTTGCGGGAGAATTGTTGGAGCTTTAGCATTCGGACCTTTGTTTTGGTTATAAACGTTCGTGCTGCAATTGCAAAATTCACAGCCGTTTTGCTTTATGCGGTTGATTTTTAGTTGTATTTAGCGGTAGATTGGATGGAAGGGGGATAGGTGATGGCATTCGGTGAGAACTGAAAGATGACATAGAATTGCAGACATTCCATTAGCGTCTGAGTTTGCTGTTGTGATGAAAGTAGGAACATTTGATGAAACTTTGGTGTGGATGAGTAACTGGAGTGAAACCAGATGTGAACTGCTGAAGATGGAGAAGAAGTCAATAACTCATGTATTCTGTTTGGGCGATTGGTTGATGTGAAACGCTTGGTGGTTTTATGGTATGGAGCAGAAACGTGTGTTGGTTTGCTTTGGCTGTTTGTTTTCGCTTAGGTTTATCTGCCTGGGGGAAGGTGGAGAACTGGGTGATACTCTGTTATATTGATAACACTATGTTTCATGATTCATGCTTCATGAGTAATTATTGTTATTATGCAAATCCGTTTGTTAGCTGCTCTGATTATTTTGTCTTTTTATCACATAAATAGAAATATTGGGAGGCTGGTGGAAACTGCAACTTGGCCTTTGCTGCAGCTAGGCTTGGGCTTCGCTGTTCCACACTGGGGTATGTAGGAGAGGAAGTTTATGGAAAATTTCTTCTTGATGTGCTTAAGGCGGAGGGCATTAGTGTTGTTGGAATGCTCGAAAATGCTGATGCTAGTGCATGTCGACATGCCTATGAGACGCTTCTGTGTTGGGTTCTTGTAGACCCATTTCAGCGACATGGATTTTGCAGGTTAGTTCTCATGCACTCCTTATTTTGTTCATGTTTCCATTATGATATTAAAATTAGAGTAGCTAATATTCTTGTTGATGGTATTTATGTGTTATTTATTTATTTAATAATTGTCAGTGTTTCTTTCTTTGCAACGTCAGCCATGCAGACTTTAGTAAAGAGCCAGCTTTCAGTTGGATACGTAAACTTCCAGCAGAAACCAAGACAGCTATTCATCACTCTAAAATATTGTTTTGCAATGGCTACGCTTTTGATGATTTTTCCCCTGATGTGATCGCATCTGCTATTGATTGTGCGATTGATGCGGGAAACAGCAGTATTCTTTGATCCTGGGCCTCGTGGAAAATCTCTCTTACATGGGAACCTGGATGAACAGCGAGCACTTGAGCACTCTCTGAGGCTCAGTGATGTTCTCCTTTTGACGTCAGACGAGGTAAGTTCACTTATATAGAAGTCCTATACTTGGATGGGTTTGAAGGATTATGGCTGATTTACTATTTAGTTATGCATGCCACTTGGCCACCTGTTCTATATTCTAGTTCTGTGCTGATTTAGTGGTTTGGTTGCCTTCATAGATGGCTGGACTGATCTTGCATACTTTTCTGAATAGTTTGCATGTAACTTCTGTTTACCGAAGAGTGATCATATATCCAGTGCAATAGATATCTTGTAGTCACATTTGTTTGCTTGACAGGCTTCTCTAGTAAAAGCAAATCAACTTTAGATAGTATACATTCCATGATTCTTTTTTGGGTTGTAAGTTTCAGATTTCGTTACTCATATTTGTAATTCCCTGTGTAAATCCATTGTTGATGATCAGCAATATATGAGCTGTGCCTATCTTTCTAAGAAAATTGATATTCTGGTTGGCACAGCGTGAGTTTTTCTCAGAAGTTTTGCTTTTTCCTCAATGATTAAATAAAATCGCAAACACTTGCCCTTAATAAGATTAAAAAGGTACTCTGCTGGCAAACACAAGTTTGCTTTTGTAAATATTTTATTTGCTAAATCTGGCCTGACTTAGAGGGCAGTGACACCAGTGTTGTGTACTTATTCTTGGGTTTCTCCTCACTAATCTCATATTCCTGTTTATTGGTTTGACAGGCTGAGTCACTAACGAACATCAGAAACCCAATTCAGGCAGGGCAAGAGCTGCTAAGGAGAGGAACTCGCACAAAGTGGGTTGTCATCAAAATGGGTTCCAAGGGATCAATCATGATCGCTGGAAGTGCTGTTTCATGTGCACCTTCTTTTAAGGTCCTTACTTTTGTGATAAATGATCTTCATTTGTGAACTGCATTGAAAGTAATCAAAGTTAATTTTCTGAATTGTCACATTCTTAGTATTCACTATGCTCTGTATTTCCACAGATTGACGTTGTGGACACGGTTGGATGTGGAGATAGCTTTACTGCTGCTATAGCTTTTGGGTTCCTCCACAACTTGCCAGCAATTAGCACATTAGCACTAGCAAATGCAGTGGGTGCTGCAACCGCCACTGGATGTGGTGCAGGTAGGAATGTCGCTCACCTAGATAAAGTACTACATCTCTTGAGAAAATCCGATCTTAACGAGGAAGACACAACATGGGGCGAGTTGATTGAAGGATGCTCAATCTGTCCTGAAGTTTCAGTCCTGTCCAAGACAGCAATCAACGGTTTCAGTGACCGCCTTGTGAATGTTCCTATTTGCGGTGTGGTTTCCAACCTTTTGTCTATGTTAGAGGCAGTCCCAGAGCGAAGCACTGTCCAGGCTTAATGCCATGTTGAATAGTAGATTGTTGTATGTGACATTCGTATAGATTCTTTACTAGATCATCACGCTGTTCTCAGGTGATGAATGATAGTTGGAGGCCAGGCTCGAGGGAAAGCTATTTGTTGATAAGAATGTGATTTTGGAGTCTTCTGTTTTTCCTTCTGCGCGGGATTTTGTAAGCTATTAGTAGGTGTACATCAACTGTCTTGCAGGGGAACATCTCAACTTTTGTTGTTCTAACTTGACAACGATTTGATGCTACACTGTGCCTCATTCCGCCAACCACGCTATTTTCATTTGTTATTATTGGAGGTGTTTGTCTGTCACTACTTACTATGGTCCTGAGAACTTAAGGTCGTTGGTTTCTGTAGCGTTTAGCCTGCAATAAGTTGTGGTTTATGATGTTATTAACAGTTAAACAACAAGTAGATAAGTCAGAGAGTATTCCAGACATTTCCACTGCCGGCTCAGAAAATGGAGAGGTCTGTAAAGGGAAGATCCCTCCACATATAAGAGATGACTTTCTTCTCCAGGTATATCAACCCTGTGTTAGCTTTTTTCTAATGTAATTTCCAAGTAATAATTAATTATATGACATGTTTTTATTATCATCTCTGTTTAGATTATTATTGTTAGCATATCATATCTGTTTTGGCACGAGAGAAGTTTATTTTCTCTACCGCTGCATATACCCACACAGCCATTCCAAACGGCATGACTTGCTTCTCTAGACCAAAGCACCTCAAGGCCGGCCGGCAGGTCCAGCCCTCCCAGACGGGGCCGTAGTTAAATCAGTCCGTCCCGAAGCGGGCCCGATCAGCTAATGGGCCGCACGGGTTGAAGGCCCACTTGGACCGGGCCAGATCAGAACCGGACTTCGGACTCCGCACCAATCCATCCCCGACTCGCCGCAGCCTGCACGAGCACCGTCAGCACCGTCGAGGTGTCCTTCGCGCTCGCCGACCCACCGGGCCTCTCCCGCTGCTTCGTCCGCTGCACCGGCCGCACGGAGGGCGGCCTCCTCCTCCTACGCGTCTCCCTCACCAGCACCGCCGAATACTTCGTCTACAGCGCCGGCGCCGGCCCCAGGAATAAACCGTCGCTCCACCTCCTGCCGCGCCCGTACTCCTCTCCCGCAGGTCCTCTAACGAGATCGCCATCCTGCCCCGCGGCGACGGCAAGCAGCACGTGGTGGTTATCCCCGTCGTGCAGTTGACGCCGTACGACGCCAGCTACGTTCTCCACTTCTCGTCCGAGACCGAGTGCTGGAGCACCAAGGCGGCGGAGGTGGACTCGGACGATGGGGAGACGGACTACAACCAGTTGGCGTCCCACCACACCAGCAAGGTGATCGTCGTCGGAGTCGACGGAGCCGCTCGCCGTCGCTGGGCTGGGCTGATCTCGGGCGGGGCGTTCTGACGTGCGATAACTTGCTCGACGCGAACCCCATGATGCGCCTGATCCAGCTGCCTCCGCCGAGCCCCGGCAGCACGGCCGACGGCTTCGGGATGGGCTACGAGATGACGAACGCGCGGCCGCGCCGTGACGTCGTCGCCTGCAGCAACGGCGATGCCAGGTTCGTCGAGATCGACTACTACGACGACGACGACGAGATCAGCGATATTAACCTGGTCATGGATCATGGTTGGAGAGCCACCATATGAAAGAGGACTCGTGCTTCCCTGGTGGACGCTTATACATGTCGCGGTCGAATCCACCGTTCGTTGTTGCTTCGGGGTCTGTGCTTATGATGGAGGCTGAATTATGTATTGCCTATTTATCTGGTATTGTTATGTATACACAATACCTATACATGTTCTTCGAGTACATACATTGCAAAGTATTGGAATGGTCCTCTACGTTTTCTCTCTCATACGCATCGTCTTCCTCTTGCTATGCAATGTCACCATTGATGCGATTTGGAGCTTTTCATTCGACCACAGAGATCCAAATTGGTTAGTTATATACCAAATTGTACCTGTGCTTTCTATGGTTAATTCATTAGTAGTGGAAGAAACACAAAAAGGGATTTCATTTCGTTCATCTGCACTAAGAGGATATCTTGCTTTAGAAAATCCAATGGATTCAATGCGTGCATCTGCATCTTTCATGGATTTATTGTGCTGATCCAACAACCAGCAAAGTTGCCGACTATGTCAAAAGTTTTATTTATAAGTTTATAACGTCTAGAAGTTTATTGTATAATCTTCCTAGATTAGATCTGTCACTCTGATTTGGCTTTGCAATGTCGTAGAGCTTCATGGCAGAGTAACTGTTTTGACAGATGTCTAACATATAGTTAATCTGAAGATCATGATTTTCAATATGCTTCTCGTGTGACGTAAGTAATATTCATTTCATTATAGTGCTACTAATGTTTACAAATATGTAGTAATATTCTCATCCCAATTATTTGGTCATATATATGGAAAACAAGATATTTTAGTGCATTATGAAGTTACACAAGATTTAGAGGACATTTTGGAAGTCATGAAAATTGTTTAGAAGACAATGAATCTTTTTCTACAAATCCAATTAATGATATGTCCTCCTCGTCAAAAGAAATGAGTGCACAATGCAATCCTCCAGTGAACGTTGAGAACTCTCAATAAGTCCATAGTTTCTTTCTGAATAACTGAACTGTGATGTTAACATTGACTGTATAGTGAGAACAAGAAGTAATGTATTGCTTTTATGGGTACTTATAGGAACAAGTTACCTGGAGTCATGAAACAAGCAATGAGAGATTATTGCTCGTAGATCAATTAAAATGTTCATTTAGACATGATTTTTGATTCAACAAATGAAGCTTATCATTTTTATAACACATACTCTTGGGTTCTTGAATTTAGTATTAGATATGGAGACAGCTATACAACTACAAAATGACATCGTTCTAAATTCAAATGTCAACGTGCGATATGTTTATGAAATAATTTATACTTTGCAATATATGTTCAACTGAATATAGAAATATTTAATAAAAAGGTGTAATTTTAACATGGATTTACTAAGAATGCAAAATATTTCTACAACTAGATGTGGGTGCAAAGCAAGGCTTAGAATTCTATTGACTGATAATCCCAAATGGTACGTTAAAGCTTTTGTTAATGAACATAATCATGATGTAGTAGATAGCTGCGGTGAGAAAAAATATTTAGCATCACATCAGCATATAGATCATGAAACAAAAGAGATCGCGCGCCACCTTAGAGAGAATATTGTAAGCCTTAGTCGCTTTAACTATATAATGGGCAGTTTTTTTTTGTTTAATGCAAAATATACCTTTCACAAAGAAGACTCTCTGTACCGTGTGTTCTCAAATTGCAAATGAAGCATTAGAAGATGATGGCAGAACATCATAGAGAGTTTTAGAGACATGATATGAAATGATGAAAAATTTGTATTCATAGCTCAAGTAGATAATGATAATCGTCCGAAACCTCTAATATGGACAAGTGGCTGTAGCTGATCTCTTTATCGTTACTTTGGTGATGTCATAACCTTTGACACTACATATGAAACAAACATCTACAAGATATCATTTGGATTGTTTGTTGGGGTTAATAATCATTTTCAAAGTGTTATTTTTTTAGAGTACTTCTTACAAATGAAACATCAAATTGTTTCAAATGAGCTTTTAAAAAATTTCTTAAGCGTCAATCACGTTAACTCTATAATGGGTAGTTTTTTTTGGTTCAATGAAAAATGTACCTTTCACAAAGAAGGCTGGAGGAAGAAGCAGCGACGCACGATTGAAAGGTGGTCCCCACACTCCAAATTTCTTCTCTCCATTGCAGCAGGCTCCACAAGATGAAAATAAGGACAATAAACATGCTCATACCAGCGGAAATACCAATATTTGACAACAATAATGCGAATATGACGATAGATAGTACAGTATCCCGTATATAAGGAGGTATCAGTATACGATTCCCTGGATTATCAGAGTACAATACGTGTCTGGTAAGGATCCCAGGAGATAAGGTAATCCCCCATAAGGAGGGAAGACACCCTTTAAACTAGGAAGTCGATCCCGATGTTTTAGAAAGCCAGAGTTCTACTCGGGCATAAATCCATGTCCGATACGACTCGAGGAGCCCCCTATAAAAGGATTAGCAATCCTACAGGGGAGGACAAGTCTTAGAAGCCAGAGACAGGTCAAGTTAGATCCAAGAAGCCTGAAGCCATCCAGAAGCCCCAGCGATTCCCACGAGAAGACCCGCCGCCTTGAAAGAGCTAAGCCCAGCGGAACTAGTCGATATAGCCTCCAATTAGGTCTAGGGTAGCCACTAACATATACATCCCTTGTAAAGACATTCTCTGATCAATATATACGAACAGGACATAGGGTTATTATCCTGAGGGAGGCTCGAACCTGTATAAAAAGGGCGTTTCCTTACTGTCAGATCTCTTGGCCTTGTGCCCTAGAGGTCCCTACCCCCTAAGTATCACAGTTCCACGACTACCGTAAGATCGGCGGTTTACCAATCGTCGACAGAATACATCTAACTCTCAAGTAATTACTGCATGGATCTCAAAGCTATTGGATGATGGATTGGACCGTGGCATGTTGCGTGCATATTAGAAAAGAGTTCGCCCTTCCCTTGTTTACTCCCTGAGATGCGGCGCAATGTCAATCAGGCGAAGAAGATGAACTTGAGGAAGGGGGCTTGCACGACGATGATCTTCTCTACATGATGTCCAAGCTAAAACCCAGGACTCAAAAGCATGAGTGCTCACTGTCAACCCTAGAAATAATACGCTGGAAGCGCTCGCACTGTTCTCTGCTGAAAGGATGTTCTATTTCGAGCCTATTTACCTTCCTCGTGCCACCTTCTCCAACTACCTCGGTAGGACTCCAGTTGATGAAGGAAGCTCAGTTCGTCCTGAAGTTTCAGTCCTGCCCAAGACGGCAATCAATGGTTAGGCAAATTTGAACTATCCAGGCTACAAAATGGCCTTTGAGCAACCGAAGGTCTATAAATGGTCAATTCTGATTTGCTGCCAAGTGCAAAGCATGCATCCCAGGTGCAGCAATAAGAATGAGCTGAACTCATTTGATATGAACTATTGTTGGTTTGCTAGCTGAACTCGGCAAGAGCTGGAAACTTTAATTACATCGCCAAAATTGCACCTAACAACAACATCAACAATGTACAAGAGGCATCCCGGTAGTTAACTACACTAGGAAATCAAGGTTAAGTGATGGAATAGAAGCAAGTGGGGACTGGCCATGACAAATCAGAAATACACAATCGCTGTTAGCAAGGTCGGAGGTGTGTATGATCTATGCTCCCATGCTTAGCAAGATCACGAAACGATGATCTTGTGTTACTACCATCTGTCAAATCTTCGACCTGGAGCGTCATGCCATCATGAAGTTCCCAGGTGCTGCAGCGATCCACAGCAACAACCGAAAAAAGAGATTGGGTCAGAATCTCCACACTGTAAAATGTAGAACGTAATATGTCAATAAACAACATGACACACTAGGCATTTGGTTATTTCATCACTGCTGAAAAGTAACTTGGATATCACACAGACATTCAGACTAAGATCAAGGTTTTTTTTTGCACGGAAAGATGAAAGTTGATTTTAAACATATACCACAAAGGAATTCTGCAAGTTCAAAAAATTGCACTGATTAGATATAGTTGGTGAGAGTTGTTACTGTAGAATAGAGAGAGAGTAAATTAATGCTAAGCATCCAACTATACAACAGTAAATGACTGAAAGATACACCTCTCTAAGATTGGTAATTTAATGAGCTGTGTGAGATCAATAATTCTGAAGTTACTATGATGGAGAAATCAACCCAAGGTGACAATTTGGAGGACCTTGTTGCAATGCATAAGGTCACCTTGCATCAACCTATACTGATATTCGTCATCTCAGCTATATGACACATTTTCATTTTTTACAACATGTTCTCGAGCGTTTGAAGTAATTATTCATTGCCAACAGATGAACTACAACTATGGTCTGCTATTACCTTCTGAACGCTAAATAATTTTGAGCTCATAAAACTATCCTATCTCTTTGTTTAGTCATGATTCTTCGTAGCTCCCGCAAGTGACTAGTTATCTCTTGCACATATTGTACTCCATCATTGCTACATTTAAGAGAACACATTATTTGCTTTAGAAACTTCTGATCTGCTTCAAGTGCCTTGAATCTACTATTCAGGAGTGAAATTTCATGTTTAATGCTTGTTATAGAACTGATTTTGTCTTCATCCAAGCGGGAACATGAACCAAAATCTTTTTGTTTCTCAACAGATCGATATTCATCAGTTCCTTGAGAAGAAACTGATTCACCATTTAAGTGTTCCCGAGGAAATAGTGAACTCCCACATTCCAGCTCTGGGTTTTCTACATGTTGGCCACCACCACCACCACTTGGGTGACCTCTCAGAGACACATTCTGTAGATTTTCATTTGTGCCACCCAAATCAATTCTATTTGTGGCGGGCATGCCAAGTGTTTCCTCCAATCTGCTTAAGAATTCCAAAATTTTGGCCTTTTCATCTTCAAAATCAAAAATGGTATTCATCATGAGATTTGAGCTGTCCCAGCCTCTGAATGCCATATCTCCATCACTAGCATCAAATTTTCTGACACCAAAAGATTCATCATGAAACCTGCTCTGATAATTCTCGAGTTCAGCTTCCAGGTCAAGTATTTCTTTCTCTCTTTCTGTCGCAAGTCATTTAGCTTTTCAATTGCTTCTTGGTCATGATCAGCCTGCTCTTCCATCATCATGAGATACTGCAGTGCCTCCATGTGCATTGCAGCCTTTTCCTCTTGCAACCTATCGATCATAGCTGTCACTTCGCTCACTGCAACAGCTGAAGCACTTCGTTCTGCCTCGAGCTCCTTATAAAGGATACTCAACTTTTGCTTGTTAAGATTAGTCTGTTGCTTCAGGCGCTCAAGGGAGACATCACCTTCATCTTCACTTGTGGCATGGACAAATGGCTCCAGATCAAGGAACTGTCTACTACCAGTTGTATCAATTTGTTTGTACTCATCAATCTGAATGCTTATTTTGGGGCTAGCAGCCACCTCACTCCAAGGACCATCAAAGCCTCATGCAGAAGACAACTGGGACAGGAATGTCTTCAATTCTTCCTGAGTTCTTGAATTGGTATCCTTAGAGGAGATTATTTTAGACCAACGAGGAGATTTAACCTTGCCTCTATCGCCAAAAGCATTATTTATGCTGATGTTGCGATTGATATGAGCGTCTGCAGTTGAACTGGTTGCATCACATGTGGAAGCAGCAAAACCCTTTGTATCTTCTTCGTGAGGGCTTCCTGAAACAACCTCTGCATCGCCGACTTCCTCAATACCGACTAGAAAAGCTACAGTACAAATTTGACATACTCAGAAATAGTTCAAGTTAGATAAGGATTACAGCATTTTGGATAAAGATACATACTCTTCTCTTTTGGAAGCACCTGACAAACTTGCTCAGGCATAGCCTCCAACTGTGCGTCAAGATTGTTGTTACTCACATTGACCTGACTCCAGTTGATTTCCTCCAAACCATGCCCAATAAAAGGGTCCGAAGATTTTGTGGCATTGCCAGTACCTGTTGCAGTATTCAGTGGAACTTGAGGAGTGGTGTTCATCAGCTTTGCCGGGATAGTACTCTCAAAAGGAGATGTGGATGAGGTGTTGGTGTTGGTGATCATAGGTTACAGTTGCGCATCATCACATGAGGCATCTTTGGTCTGTCTAGCTTCATAAGGCACCACATTGCCATCATCATCGTCATCTGAGACGCTAATCTCAGACTCAGAATCATGACGGACATTTAGCTTTCTATAACCTCCATAAGATAATTGGTCAAAACCATCATCTGAAGAACGCCCAACACTTGTCATGGCTATGCTTCTCTCCTTCACTTTGCTCATACCATCATCTGGAGACCTGCCATTTGCATGCTTAGATAGCCTGTCCGCTTTACGTCTCTTCCTGAATGGCTCTGAACAACATGAACATAGCTGTGTGTGCCTAGACCTCGAACCAGAATTCACCTTCTCCTTAACGATCATGTTTGTAAGGTTACCTGGTTTACCAACCGATCCAGAGCATGAAAGGTGGCACCTTTCACATAGATCATCAGAGTGTTTGAGCTTGCTGTGACTCGGGCAATATGACAAATGCATGATATCCAACCTGTGTGCAACACAAATCAGTTCCTCAGAGAACCAGCTCTTGCCATGTAAAACCTGATCTAATCTGGAGCAAAGCATGCACGGTGACCGGATCCTGCAAATGCGCGCGAACCTTGTCGTGGTATATGACACCACAGCAATCACAAGGAGAATTATGATCAGGAAGCACTCGCTGAAGGCATGGCACAGGACAGACCAGAATTGCCACGAAAAGTCTCACGACCTTGCACGAGCTTTCGCAGCCATGAAAGATCAGTGCACCCCCAATTTGCATGTAGGTTACTTAAGATCCCAATCTTTCCTGTGAAGTTCCCATCAGTGCGGCACAAAGATAAAAAAATCGCGCCACATTGTCAATGAGGAAATAACAATAGTATAATCCTGGACACTCATGCCAACGTCTAGTTCCATAAGATGAAGCTTTTCCCCAAGAAAACTTCACCACTGCAGCAAGGGTCTGCAATTATCATGATGCTCTCAACCAAACGAGACAGTTTTCCCCCAGATAACAATGTTCATGTGGACAGATCGCAAGAACCCAATATTTCTACCAATCTAATAACATGATCCAATCTTTCTTGCAAAAGAATTGCACCGATTTAGCATTCAGGGTTTCACCATATTGTGCAGATTCAAAGAAGAGTGTATTTGGAACATACCAGCGCTGTGAATCTGGAATCAAGAAGCTGAGATTCTCTAAATCACCATGTTGGGGGCATGCTGGAGAGTTGTATATTGCGGAATCAGCCAAAAGGCCCGGAAATGCGATAAATTTACCCAAAAAATTGGTTTGGGGCGCTCTTGGTTGCAAAGACGAGGAAAAATGGCTCGCTCCCATTCTCTGTAGGATTGGGAGGAGAGAGAGGGAGAGGTGTCCACCGTTTCATCCCTAAACCCCGCAATTCTCTCTCTAACCTTTGCATGTGATGAGAGGTTGCGAGATTTAAGCATGGCCTCACGTTACGATGGCGGAGAAAATCACCAAATGCTTGAGAAAAAATTCAGAAGAATGGCGTCTTTCCTAGTTCCCTTTCGTGTTTTGTGCTGAAAAATCGATAGTAAATGTGAGGATAAAAAAACCATTATACACCTTACAAATCATAACTGAATATTTTGGCGATGAGCAAAAGCTACCGATCTTTTGCTAATGCAGAAGTATTGGTGATTCGGTGCTACTCACATGACCCCCAAACAAACATGGGTTGAGAAAGAGCGGATAAAAATGATCATGTATTATTTTATTAAACGACCTGCTACAACTACTGAACATCTTCTTAAACACTAAAAGAAGACCAGAGAGTGCAAATATTGCATTAGTTATGCTATTGATTCAATAAATAAATAAATATTTTGAAATTGAGACTCGCGAGACCGGACATATGAGGTGGACATAGGAGGGTATTATCGAAGACATTACCATCTTACTATAAACTATATTTGTGCCTATACAACACATGTCATATAAAATTTATAGTGATGTACACAATACATAAAATATTTACTTGACATATGCAACCAAGAGAAAGGTTTATGGGGAGCACCGTGTGTAAGAATGCAGACTACAAATGAAACAAAGAAAATATGATGGAATTTAAAAACATTGAGCGGATGTAAAGGATAATTATTTGATGATAATTAAGAGAATAATTGTGTAATTAAGAGGGTGATTAGTGCATGAGTGATTTATAGGGTGCAAGGTTTCAACTTATTTTCTCATTTATTGGATCAATTTTATTGGATGGTCTAAATTGATTGGATCAAACCTAACTCATGCTTTCTATATTAGCATGGATGATTATAGTGCATAAAAGGACAAAACTAAAACTTGGGTCATATAGATATTTTCTAAGAAATTGCAAAGGAATGCTCGAATAATTATTTGTGTCTGGAGCTTGGGGCACTCAAATACTCCGTCGTCCAATTTGTGTCTTGATTCGTGTCTTTGCTTCTCTGTGTTATCTTCGACATGCTCCTCCACTCAAACCTTGGTAGGTTCACCCACTCCCCTGGATGTAGATGGAGGTCATGGATGCAGTCGCACAACAGTGGACAGTGATGAAGGGCGTCGGGCAGCGGCGGCAGATGGTGGCACCGCACAAATCAACAGCGAAGTCCTAGGTTAGATAGGGTAAGGGCGGCGGGACTAGAGGTGACTGTCGTGGATGGTGTGAAGGGGTAGCAGCGTAGGAGGGGGAGTGCAAAGCGGGAGATGGCATACGGGAAATGTCATGGCGAGGGAGACGAGACGGGGATAGGACTTGCTGAGTAGAAAGCGGTGGTGTAACCAGAGAAAATCACCAACTTTATAGTACAGATGATTTTGACAATCCCATAAAAGATCTCGGAGTCAGCCAAGTGTGGCTTGCCATAAGTACATCGATTAGCTAAAGGAAAATGACTCAATGACATGTGGGCCAAAAGTGTGGCAATGAATTAAATACTATGTAATTCTTTTAGACAAGATATGGCTGCAACAAAAAAGAAAGAAAAGAGTGATGACTTCAACAAAACAGCCTGTAGTAGAAATGTCTTTTTTCCAAAAATTGATAGGAGCACTGTCTTTTCATTAATAAGGAAAGTAGAATGCAAAATGCAACAAATATATACAGATGATGGTGTTAATTTTTGGTAAAGCAGAACCACACTAGGAGGGGAGGGTGCAAAGACCCATTGTTTGGTATCCTCAAGTGCTAGAGAGGCCACTTCCTGAATGTGATCCGTTTTTGCATGAATACTTCCTGAATGTGATCCGTTTTTGCATGAATATACATTGATTCTTCTCTTTCTAGACATTCCACATGACATATAAGAGAATCTCATTGAGGGGCCTATGCTCCCCCTTGTTAGCAGTTGCGATGAGGGTGGAGTTGAACTGTGAGGGAGGTGCGGCACCTTGAATGCCGGTCTAGCTTGTAGCGAGGCCCCACACTGCATGAGTGAAGTTGCAATCCTTTTAGAGGTGGCTTGGTGCTTCTAGGAGTTGGAGACACAATTGGCAAAGTGGATGGCGAGCAAATCCAGCTGTGAAGTACGAGCAAGGAAAAAAGACAACATTTTGGCTCAGGCATGCACGTGCCAGATCTGCCGCACCTCAAACCTGGGAAAAGAGCCCTAAAGTTGTGCCGTGTAAGCCGACCTAGTTGAGTATTCACTCGAGCCAGTCTACCTCCAACTAATGGTATCTAACATATGTGGGTTGAGGCAGATTCTGCCAAGAAAGGTCACGAGATCAATAGACTCCCCAAATTACACGGGCTTGTTAAGCATGGATATGGACTTGATCCAATTGTCATTTTGGTGCTCTTTGCTAACTGTCCTTCCTTGCAAGTGGCGATAATGAATAATTTTGGGGCCCTGTTACAAAGAATTGTGTCCTCATTCGAGATATCGTGCCAGAATAGCGCAAGGAAAAGGGACATGGTGCCACAAGGGAGCTACGACCCAACTTCAAGCTCTGGGTTGGTCCACTAGAACTAGGGCGCGTAGTGCACGGCCAAACATGTCGAGGTCATGGATACCTAGGCCCTCCAGTTGCTTAGGCCCATAGACAGTCTTCCAAATAATAAGGGAGTAACCATCATTTGCCAGTTTGCCGTCATCCTCCTTCTAGACGAAGCCATGATAGGCACGGTCGAGCTTATTCCCACATAGGCAAAGGAATCACCACCATGTGGTAAGTAGCAGAAGCCAAGAGCATAGATTTAGCTAGGACCATCCTTCCCCCGCTAGAGGATTTTTAGTTGCTGCATGAATTGATTTCAGTTCGTTGTCTCTGAACAACTACGTGCATACAAATTATAATGAAACAAGTAATTTGTCGTGGAAGCCAACAATTGGACCCGAGCTCATCCGTGGTTCGGTCAATTGCAAACCATTCAGTTTATCCTTCCTAGACATGCATGTGCATTTGAACACCGGAGCAATTTCACACTTCTGGTCAGGGCTGTTGGAGGTGATATTTTCTTTTCCTTCTGTAAAAAAGATGTTGGAAATGGTCTTAACACTAGATTTTGGGAATATGTTTGGATAAATAGCTCTCCTCTATCTTCTCCATTCCTAGATTGTATTGTATTTCCCTCTCGTAGAATATCACAGTTAATGTTGTTCTTTCACAAGGCTGGAAAGGAACTAAAAAGTGTTTGTTGTGCTCTCATAATGTCTTGCCTGGCTCTTGATATCGTGTGGTTGCAGAGGCCGGATGTACTATTTGTATCAGCTTGATGCATCAATATATTGTTCCTTATCGAAAAATAATGAGAGTATTGGCCAACTTTTCTTCCAGTGCCCTCTTGCTAACTGGATCTGAATGGTAGTCCATTGCTCCTTCAATTTGAATTTCCTTCTGCGCAATTTACATGACCTTTATGCCCTCTTATTTCAACAATTTAAAGGCTCTTCAAGAAAAATAATGGCTGTGGGTTTCATGGCTATTCTATGGGCAATTTAGAAAACTAAAAATAAAGCATGTTTCAAAAACGTTTTTCAATTGATCCCATTTCTATTTTAATTTTATTTGCTATTGGATTGATTATCGGGCGAATTTACGAGAGGATTTCCGAAGATCAGTTCTTCATCAAGGGTCACAAATTAAGGCTAAAAGAGGCGGTTGCAAAAATGTTTAGTAAAGCTTCAGGCTAGACGTCATTGGATTCCTTGCTTTGTTTTTTTCTGTCATGGTGTTTCTACTTTTCAAGTTGTTCCTTTTAGCTCTGGCAAAGTTCGATTTGCTTAAAATTGTTATTTTCGGATGCTGTAATAAGTTATGGCTCTATTAATCAAATCGGGAGTGGCGCTCCATTCTTTCAGAAAGGAACTTGAACACTGCACCCGTTAAGAAATGACGGTTGGAAGGGGAGAAGCCCCTTGGCAAATTGAAAGGAGGATGTGAAAATTCGAACCCAGGATAGCTAGTCAGCTGAGTTCCCCCCAATAATAATAGGATGGCTACTCGGCTGGCACTGGGACTTCTCAACGCTGCGCCCATACAGAATAAAGCATCCGTGATGTGTTCCTCTCTACAACCTTCCAATAGAAATTCCTGCCCTACATTAATCAAGAACGTACTCTCCCATGCGACCCTGTCATAAAAAAGAAAAGGAGCCAGCAAAAGCCTCACATATTACCATTCCATCGTTCAAACGCACACGCCCATCTCTTCTGCAAAAACAAAAGCAAGAAAGAAACACACTAGAAAATAAATTTGTAACCAGGAAGCTGAAAGGAAAAGATAAGTACGTACAGATTGTACACCTGACATAACCAACACTAGTGTTCATCAGTCACTTGTTTTTATTCTTCACCGCCTTCCCGGCCGCCACCGTTTCACATCCCCATTCCCCACATAAATAAAGGCTCTCTCTTTTGTTGCAGATCGCTGCATGGTTGCCGCATGGCCGGTTTCTTAACTGCTAAGCCTGGAATCAAATCAACAACTTGGCAGCGCAACGCGCGCTGTGCGTCGTGCAAAGCAAAAGAAATCGATCCTTTGCTTGGGAGCAAAACCATGTACACCATGCATATGCATGCAATGTCAAAGTACTAGCTTCCGCCTGCTGCTAGGCCTTGTAAAAGAGAAAAAAAAAGGAGGCCTCCGCTTGGTTAATCATTACCGGGATCGATTATGCCTAATGATCACGACATTTCGGTGCACGTTTGGCTAGCTGATCGACGACTCCTGTGTGCAGGCATGTGAATTTAGTTAGCAGACGAGTCCAGCGGTTGTCCTTCATGCTTGGCGCCTCAGAACATCAGTAAGCTAATTAATTAAGCTTGTACTAGACTGCTAGTAGTCATGAACTCTATTTTCTAAAAGAAGTAGTCATGAACTCCTGATAGATGATATCCCACACGTGTTCATGTTGGAATACATGGCTACCGCTAGTTTGAATATTTGACTTGGATTAAACAGCATCATCAGAATATGTGTACCAATCAAGAAGAAGAAGCAGTACGGTTTAGGTTTGGTCGTTCGATCTGCATGCAAGATGTGGTGTGAAAGCCACAACGGCGAAAGAAGCATGTGGACTTGTGTGCCATAAGGCTGTGGAAAAGCAGCGTCATGTCATTTGCCGTGCGTTAACAAGCTGCCTGCCCTTCATGGCTGCGTGAATATAAGGCCACACCATGAGCTCTCTCTCTCTCTCTCTCTCTCTCTCTCTGGCTCGCTCGCTCGCTCTTTCTCGTATGGCAGTTGAGGGGAATGTTGTCTGGTTCGAGACCTAGCACAGCGGCGGACGGTCGGGCCGACGCCGCCGCGGCGCCGTGCGCGGTTTCGGACCAGGCTTCATTCCCCCCAACTCAACTGTTCTTCGGTTTCCGATCGAATCGCCGGGCGGGGACGGAAGCACGCTGGCGATCTGAAGCTCATATTGGCCACTGGTGTTTGGCCAACAGCCACCGTTTTCCTTCCGGTAAGCGTTCTCCTGTACTTCTGCAGCCACTAACTAGGTTGCATATATTGATAGATTAACTGGGCCGGCCAATGGATATTGAAACCCTTTTCCGTGGTTCCCTAATGACTTCCTCAGGTTGCGCTCAGTCACACTGGCCAATTCTTTGGTCAGTTGCCCTAGTATTCTTGATGTTTTTTTGCTTGTTCTAATTTCGAAAAAGTTTCAGAGATTCTGTAAGTAGTAGTACTACAACTTTCTCTTACCACATTGGTGTTTTTAAGTAGTAACCTACTAATCTTGAACGTGAAGCCTGTTTCTTTTAATTGTGTTTGTGTGTGTGTAGAGAGAGAGAGGGGAGGAGAGAGGAAAATCCATCCTTTATGGTTAACCGCGGGAGCGGTTAATTCCGACCTCATACATTACGAGTTTCCGATCAATCCGACCAGTGAACTCAAGAGTGTGGGGCCCATGTTGTTTTTTCGCATCATCACGTGCATCGTACGTCTTGCAACTCCTCTATCCTGCACGCAAGACTGAAAATTGCAGTGAGCAGCTAGGGCCCACCGCTTGGGCATTGTCTTTTTTCTAATTTTGTTTGTATGTTCACACAACACAACACGTGGCTATAGTAGTTCAGTTTTGAACAATATTTTTGTTAGCCACTCTTGTGCTATAGTTGTTTTCTAAATAATTTTTGATGGTAAGACTTGTATTATATCTAAAGACAATGTGTTGTGTGTTTAACTTTTAGTTTAATTATTTTTTTAGTAGAAGGTACGAAATTTTTTTTTAGTAATGTAGATTCATTGAGTTAATTGTTTTATGTTTATGAGTAGAGAGTTGATGTGTTGTGTGTTTAACTTTTAGTTTAATTATTTTTTAGTAGAAGGTACGAAATTTTTTAGTAATGTAGATTCATTAAGTTAATTGTTTTATGTTTATGAGTAGAGAGTTGAAACTTTTTCTAGTTGAATTTTTGTATTATCTGAGTAGAAAGTAAGATATCTACGAGTTAAAAGTTTGTGATTTCCTAGTAACAGGGTATATATTTTGCTAGTAGAAAGTTTGTAGTTTTTTAGTAAAAACTTGGATGGTTCTGAGTAGAAAGATCATATTATATTGTTAAGTGAGTAGAAAATTTCTGATTTTCGAGTAGAAATGTCATATTATACTATTATCCGAGTAGAAAGGTTCTAATATCAAGTAGAAAGGGCGTATTATATTTGTTATCTGAGTAAAAAGTTTTGATTTTTGAGGAGAAAAGTCGTATTATATTATTATTCGAGTAGAAATTTGATGTTCCCGAGTAGAAAGGTCGTCATTTTCTAGTAGAAAGTTTGCAATATTTTTCCTAGGAAGTTACAATTTTCTGGCTGTTGCTGAAACCTAATTTTATTTTAGGAAAAAGATGTGTTGGCTGCTCCTTAACTCCATCCCACTTTCCTTGAGATTTTATTCAATCAATTGACTTAGTAAATGAAGGAGCGCGAGCAAAAGAATTGTAGAAGGGCGCGATTCGACGCACTTGAGAAAGGACGGCAACCAAACAGTCAGCCCATGAATAGATACGGTCCACGGGGATTGCTCTGTGAAAAAGAAAAAAGCTAGAAGCAGTAATAGATGTAGTCCAAAAAGAGAAAGATAAATTGGTCAGAACTGACTGTCTGCCTAGAGCGGGACGGCCGACCACAATTGACTGATCCCCTTAATTTAGATGCTAGATAAATTAAAAATACCTAATCTTCATTGGTCACGTGTTAGAAAAAGAAAATACTAAAAATAAAAAAGACAGAATAGCAAGAATCAGAATTTGTAATGCAATTCACATAAAAAAGAAAAGACCAGAAGACTGTGTGTTGTATGTACATGTTATAACCGATTACTCATCTAAAAAAGAAAATATAATGTGGTAGATAATCATGCTAGAAAAAGAAGCTAAATCTAGTTGGAAACTGACCGTCCGCACTCCGTGCAACGGCGAGTCTCTAATTACCTGCCCCCGAGGGAGAGATTAGGACATAATAAGCAACTTAACGCCTCCTTTGGCACACATAATCATAGCAGCTTGTAGTAACACATGCAGAGGAATGTACAGTAGCAAAGGAATAAGCAGGAACAATACATGCATGCAGCATATATGCTGGCTACTGGCTAGTATCGGTGGGCGTGGGCAATAATCGTCACAAAAGCGAGCTGAGGCTTAATCGGTTCGTGTCGTCCTCGTTACGAATCTTTCCGATCATGGAAAGATCGCTTCCAAGATTTTTGAGTAGCCTCCATGTGTGGCAACTGAAGCATCTCTGCAAAGCTATGCCGTTTGCCGACACCGTTAGGTGCACCATCGCATGCAATTCAAAGCCTGTCGACTCGCGTATTATTCCCCTTCGTGTTCCTAGTCTCACTCACCAGTTAAAAGCAAAAGGTCAATTAGTTCATTTTAAGAGAAAAAATATCTTTTATTTTTACGTTTTTTTTTATAGAGATTCAAAGTCTTCAGCTGGTGAGATCATCAGAATGATTCACAAGTGACAAAGGGAAGCAAACGGCTGTACCTAACAACTTGACCCATCATCATTTGCGTTGCTCTCGAAGGTCAAGCAGCAATTGAGCGATCTGATCAACTGGAAGCCCATTGCTTTTTAAGCGTTGCCTTTAATTCAATTTATTCTAGGAGGTCGCGAGTGATGTTTCAACACTTGTACTGTTTTGCCTAGCAACAAGGTTAGTGTCACGATAATGATGTGATGCACGGTAAACAGAGAGTGGATAAACTTAGCACGCAGCGAATGCTCTAGTCATATATCAAGAAAGCGGCCTGACGAAAATAGTGGCTTGTGATGGTAATAGGGCAAGGAAAAGAGTGGTAGCATGATCCTTTTTTTCCGCTTCACTTTTGACTAAAGACTTCAGGTGGATGGTTGAATTCCTCGTGAGCAATGAGGGTTGGGACCGTCGGAAAGAACTTTACAAGGATGCATACGTACACCGCAGCCCACATCTCGAAGGTAACATCATTTCGTCATCTCATGGAAGCATTCGGTTTTTGTAACATTTTTCAGCTTTAAGTTTGCGCAAGCGCCTTTTCCTCCCGCATTATGATCCGCAGCACGTGCATGTTTGCAAGTCTTGCTGCAGGTTCTGAATTAACACGGGCTTAGGCCTTTATGGGCGTGTAGTCCATTTCACCTTACAGTTTCCGAGCAGTACCATCACATGTCATGATACCCATTTTCTAGAGAGTTATCTAATACTCTATTCGTCACGTATTTTGATGGATTAAGATAAATCTTTGATCAATAATTATTTTATTAATATGTGATTTATGTGACATAAAATTAATATCATTAGATTCACAATCAAAAGCACTTATGATTGTAATCTTGTATCACATAAACCACATATTAATAGAGTAAGTGATGGTCAAAATCTTATCTTAACTAGTCAAAACACTACTAGCATAGCGTTGGTAAGATTTACTAGTATGGGTACTAGTGGCGGAGCTCAATGGACTGACCCTGGTGCACAGGCACCCGGGTAAAAAAAAATTTTACTAGTACTTAGCATCAAAATTTATTCTAGAGCACCAGGGTGGTCAATGATGAATGCATCCCCTCATAGACTAATCGATTCACTGCTTTCCATTAATCCATCCGCTGCTTTACACTAATCCCTGCGTAGGCAATTTAAGAAAAGAAAGGCCAGTGCGTGGGCTGTGGGCATGGCCCATTAATCCATGCATGCAGAAAAAGAAGAGATCGAGGTCCTTATCTCGTACGCGTGCGCTGGATTCGATCAATCAAACCAAACAGAACTAAAAATAGAGGGCGGCAGCGTTGCTCCCAGGCCCTGGTCGCGCCTACGTTCCCGACGCGCCGATGCACGGCACGCTCCCGTCCTCCGCTGCTCCGTCCACGTCGTCGATCGCCTTTCGCCCGGTTGCCGGTCGCTCCAGCCCAAGGATCGGATAGGCTGCTTTTCTGTCTCAATTTTCTTCTCCATGATCTCCATCTAGGTCTAGCACTATTGTCTTAGCCGGTTGTGCAATTTTGTTAGGTTATTAATTTCTTCTCCACCTCAATTCTTCTCAATATTTGCAATCCTATGTCATGCATAAATTTGTTGCATATAGTGTATTCATGTACGCCACATTGTTTTTGTCAAATTTAGGTACATTATGGACAAGTATCTTCTCAAAAGAAAGCACCATCGCAAGAACAAAATTATGCTCCAGAAGATATGAATTGGGAAGAGGAAATTCAATATGATCCAGGGAAAAGGAAAAGGATAGAACATTACTATCCTAATCTAAAAGATATGGTAAGAAGAAAGTACTTGGTTAATGGACCTTGTCAACCTTGCACTTATAAATTTCTATATACACAAATTGGAGATAAAAAGAGAAGGTTTATTCCTGAGTGGTTTCATGAGTTTGGGAGTTGGCTTGAGTATAGCGAGTCCAAAGATAGAGCATATTGTTTTTGTTGCTTCTTATTTAGAGACCGCAGTAAGAAAGAAGCTGGGTATGAGGCATTTGTTGTGACAGGTTGGAATGGGTGGAATAGAAAATCCAGGCTAAAAGAGCACATAGGTGACGTCAG
Organism: Stipa capillata; assembly: GCA_019208055.1. Taxonomy (NCBI): domain Eukaryota; kingdom Viridiplantae; phylum Streptophyta; class Magnoliopsida; order Poales; family Poaceae; genus Stipa; species Stipa capillata. The sequence goes on along the minus strand of JAGXJF010005544.1, from coordinate 133,637 downwards.
TAGTGTCCATAATCAAGCATTAAAAAATTATGATGCTTTGTTAAGAAGAGACGAACACATTGATGTTGCTATACATGTACAAAGTGAAGCTTCCAAGGTTGCTTATTTTACTCGACTAAATTGCTCAATTGACACTGCTAGATTGTTACTGAAGCAAGGATTGGCTTTCCGGGGCCATGATGAGTCGAAGGATTCCCACAACAAAGGAAACTTCAGGGAAGTTCGTGATCTACTAGCAGAGCATGATCCAGCTTATGACAAGGCAATGGGCAAAGATGCCGCAGGCAATTCTCTTATGGTGGCTCCTAAAATCTAGAAAGATATCGCTACTTGTTTTGCAGATGAGATATTGCATTCTATTCTCAAAGAAATTGGCCATGATGTGTTTTACTTGCTTGTTGATGAGTCTAGAGATGTCTCTTGCAAACAGCAGATGGCAGTTGTCCTACGATATGTTGATAGTTCTGAAATTGTGAAAGAGAGTTTTGTTAGCCTTGTTCATGCGAAAGAAACAACTTCTTCATATCTCAAGTCTTCGATTGATTCTCTATTTTCAAAATGTAAGCTGAGCTTCAAGCAAGTTAGAGGACAGGGATATGACGGTGCTAGCAATATGCGAGGTGAGTTCAATGGCCTTAAATCACTGATCATGAGAGAAAATAGTACAGCTTATTTTGTTCATTGCTTTGCATATCAGCTTCAGTTAGTTGTTGTGGTTGTGGTAAGAAATCATAAAGGCATTAGTAATTTCTTTAGTATGATTTCTATTTTATTAAATGTGGTGGGTGGATCTTCAAAGCGAAAATACACGATTCGAGATATTAATCATGAACAAGTGCATAAAGTCTTAGGTTGTGGGCTACTTAAAACTGGAACTGGATTAAATCAAGAGCAATCTCTTCAAAGACCTGGAAATACTCGTTGAAGTTCCCATTACAAAACAATGAAAAGTTTGGTTGATATGTTCCCTACAGTTGTGAAAGTGCTAGAATTTTTGGAAGAAGAGGATAAGGACAGAACAAATAGAGAACAAGCAAATGGTCTTCTAGTGTATTTTTAATCATTTGATTTTATGTTCTATATGCATCTCATGTTGACTATCTTAATATCCACAAACACCTTGTCTTCAGCACTGCAGCGGAAGGATCAAGACATAGTGAATGCCATTAAGTGTATGAAATCAACTAGAACTCATTTACTTGAGCTTAGAGGACATGGATGGAAATCTTTGCTGAGTGAAGTGTATGCATTTTGTGAGAAACATGATATTCCCAGGTTGGAAATGGAAGAGGCATATGTTAATCCAAGGAAGAGACGTTAGAGAACTAGAATTACCAACAAACATCATTATCAAGTGGATTGTTTTAATGATGTTCTTGATTGGCTAGTTCAAGAGTTTGATAATCGCTTCAACGAGACAACCTCTAATTTGCTTGTTTGATCGGCTGCATTGAGTCCAAGAGACTCATTTCATGATTTTAATTTGGAGAATTTAATGAACTTGGCTAAACTCTATCCTAATGATTTTGATCCTGGAGAATTGAGAGACCTTAATCATCATCTTTGCCTCTACATTGCTGATGTGCGAGAAGATGATAGATTCTCCAACATACAAGCTATTGGCGAGCTTTCTCAAAAAATGGTGGAGACAAGAAAGTATATTTGTTATCCTTTGGTTTACCGGCTTTTGAAACTAGTTCTTGTACTACCCGTTGCCACTGCTACAGTTGAGAGGTGCTTTTCTGCTATGAAACTTGTAAAAACATACTTGCGAAATCGGCTCAATGATAGTAGTTTGAGTGATAACATTATTTGCTATGTGGAGAAAGAAGAAATGAAGAAAGTCACAAATAATCAAGTGGTTGATCGTTTCATGAAATTGAGAGAGCGTAGACATTAAAAGGTAATATGCTTACTTAGTTGATTATATTTTGCTATTCCACTATTTTTATGACAATTTGAAATCAAATTATTATTTTTATAGGTTATCGAGGACCTGCGATTGGATCATGTGTTTTCTTAATATCAATCGTTTGTTACAAGTGATTTTGTCCTTCGTTTTTCCACTTTGGTAAATATTTAATCGTTGCTTTTATTGTTATACATTATTGTCTGTTCAAAGTTGTTCACCCGGTTTATCTTTTTCTAGCTTCACCCCTGATGGGTACCATAAATTAGCAGTAATAATGGTAACCCATGCTAAGATACACCAAGAGGAGGGGGAGACTACAAGGGGATTACAAGGTTAAACAATAGAAGCAATCCAATCCCTGAGGGGTGCTCTAAGCACCTCCATCCTAAAAGAAAGGAGACTCAAGTCCTTGAAGAGAGACTTCCAAGAAGCTATGCTAGGATTGACATTGTCAAAGATTTTGCTATTTCTTTGCGTCCAGATGTCCTAGGCCACAATGATGAAGACTTTCATAAAGAAAGATTTGTGGAACGATTTTTTGGCTTGATGAAGAAGGTGGTCCATGCCCACACTATTGTCAAGGAAGAAGCCAGTGGAGCTCCAACAGGCGTAGCTAAAGGCACACTCCAAGAAGAGGTAGTCCCTAGATTCAAGGGAACCCAAATTGCAGAGGACACAAGTATAGTCTTCTGACTTGGATATTGTGGCGTTGAAGCATATCTCTGGTGTTGAGTCTGTAGTTGAGTAGAAGCCAAGAGAAGGTTTTTAGTTTATTCATGCATTTGGAGGTCCAGATCTAGGATAGGAGAAGGGCAGTTTCATTCTCGCGGAAGTCCCAAGTATATAATCTTTTGGAGGAATAAGCATGCTACCCCGGACATAATGCTAAGAATCATTGTCTTCCGAGCTGAGGGTAGTGTTACATATGATCTACCTTAATTCATGGAATTCATCAAGGCCTGACCAAAGAGGGGAAGGTAGAAGAGGTCAAGCGGCTCGGGAATGGAAATGACATCTTTCACTAATAGGGAGTTCATTAATGGCAAAGGAGTGTAGCCGAGGGAGACTGGTAATGAGAGTCATCAGCCTATCAGTCTTGCCAAAGGCAGACAATGTCTCCATGGGAGATGGAGCGGGTGGAGAAGTTGCGAAACCGGTCAAAGAGGCAGAGGACGTCACACCATCAGAAAGAGTCAACAGGACGAGAAGCATGAGGAACCGAATTGAGGTAATAGTTCCACACCAAGTGAGCCCCGGGGATGTCATGTTTGTTGTAGAGTTTATGGAGGAACTTCATGAGAAGGGCATCCTTTTGTATAGTGAGATTGATGATATTGAGACTGCCCTTGTCTTTGGGCTTACAAACTTTGTCCTAGGCCGCAAGGGATTTACTCCTATAAGAGATTTTGGATTTACCCCACAAACAAATACACATAACTTTCTCGATGTTTTCCTTGACACCCTCGGGCATCTTAAGAGAACAAAGGTAATAGGTAGGCAGGGGCGCTAAGAACCGCATTTTGTAACAACAATATGCCGATCAAAGGATAAAAAGGAGGAGCAAGATGCAAGCCTTCGCTCGATACGGTCTATGAGAGGGGCATAATCACTGATTCTAGGTCTAGAGAGGCCCAATTATGTGAAAGGGAAGGTGCCAATCTTGTATCCAAATAGGTGGGCAAGGAGTTCTGTGTTTTCCTCTGAGACATTAATGGGAAGGAGGCAAGATTCGTGGAAGTTGATTTTGAGACCTGTGGATTGTCTGAAGGTTTCAAGGAGGCCCTTGAGGTAAAGGAGCTATCTGGGGCATGCTTGCATGACGAGAATGGTAGGGAGAGTTTGATTGTGGGTAGCATCGCTGGTCGAACATGAAGGTGGACATATTGGGGAGAGAAGGACATTGATGTTGGAGGGCTTAGAGAACACTCCGAATTGGCCTCATAGATGGTGAGAGAAGGATTTTTGTATCCCAAACAAGCAAGGTACTTGATCGGAGACGTGAACACAAGGCTCCTCTTAAGGGGCAAATGATGAACAGATGATGAAAACTTGGCCTGGTCTGCAAGTCCGTGCTTCAAAATTGGCTTGACCCCAAACTTTCTCCCGGAACGCATAGCCATAAAAGCTTGATCAACTCTTCTCTTAGACGGTGAAACAATGGTCCACTCATCTTCGGGCCTGTTTGGTTGGGCTGTGGCTGTTGACAAAGCTGCTGTTGGCTGGCTGTTTGGAAAAGCTGCTGTGGCTGTGGGAAAGTGACCATATGGCTTTTGGTTGATCCAAACCATCTATAGTATTTTAGAAAATGAGCACTGAAGCTTCAGCACATTGCAAAAAGCTGGCAGAAGGCAGCTTTTCCAAACAGCTAAATTTGCACTGCAAAGCCCACAGCTACCGTTGGCAAAAGCTGCTGAAAAGCTGGCAGTTTGGTTGGTCTGCAGCTTTTTTCAGTGAAAACTGCTGAAAAGCCCAACCAAACACCCCCTTCTTGTTCGCGAGACCAGGAGTTGAACTTGCAGTGCCAGTTGGGACCTCCATCCCAGAGATGGAAGAAGCACTCGAAAGCGCACATCTAAAGGATCTGAGAGAAGTGACCATGAAACCAACTTTTTTACTGCAAAGTGAGAAGCGGAAGACCCAGTCATGAAGAGGTTGAGCTCATCGCAAAGCCCCCGAAGGCAAAATTCAAGGGCGAGGCTGACTGAATCCTCCAAAAGGTTGAAAGAAGCACGGCTGGATGAGACCACAAGAAGGAAGTGATTGGCATGGCTGATCGGATGGACCATCGAACCAAAACGATGAAATTTTTTCCTCTTGAAGTTCATGGAGAGGGAAGCATGGAGCACCATCGAACTCGCCACGAAACAGTGTATGTGGTTGGCGAGAGGGCACCGCAGCTCAGCAGCTAGTGGTGGCGGGGGCTGCGACGGAGCTGAAACAAGCTGGGTGAAAGGAAGTAGCGGCGGAGAGGGACGGCAGCGAGGAGAGAGGTGGAAGTAGGTGAGAGCGGGGAGAGCAGGGAGGAGCCATCCTGTCAATCAACCATTGCTTTCTTTAAAAAAGATCAACTCATTGCTGATTAATCCTGAATTCTACCATTCATAATTTTTCTTCATCAGTTATTATGTCATTAATGACCGATAGATGAAACAATTTTCCTATACGAACACCCATTTGAATCTTTATTACATGTGTTTTAACTTTCAACGGATGCGGTTGATTTTTGTATTTGAACTGCCATTTCTCCTTCCTGTTTGGATGAGGATTTTACTGGGATATAGTTCAAATTTAAACTAAATAAATCCTCTCCCAATTCCCCTCGTTAAAACATGCGAATTTAAAAAAGAGCAATTCCTTTTATTTTCCATATTGGTGGAGCCACATCTCTCATTATCTGTTGCATGCATCAGCGCAAGCAATCGTACAGAACATATCGGTCAGAACACAGAAACTCTAGTGATCTGGATGCAACTACAAATCCTTCAGGAAATATTCAAGTGGTCCCTGATGCTCTGTCGATCCACCCTCAGCATTCACAACAGATGAAACCTCACCAAGTGGAAGGTTTTGATTTCTTGATCAAGAACTTTGGCAGATGAGAGCAACCCTGGGGGCTGTATTCTAGCACATGCACCAGGTTCTGAAAAAACCTTTATGCTAATTAGTTTTGTCCACAGCTTCCTGGCCAGATACCCTGAAGGAAGGCCATTGATTATCCTTCCAAAGGGTATTCTGGCGACATGGAGAACCGAATTTCTCCATTGGTAAATAGAGGACATTCCTTTGTATGATTTCTACTGCTCCAAAGCTGATAACAGGTCTGAACAACTAAAAGTTTTAAAGTTGTGGGAGGACGACAGAAGCATACTGTTGCTTGGGTATCAGCAATTTTCATGCATAGTTTCTGATCACACTTCTGATACAGAAGCCCTGATGTGCCAAGAGAAGTTGCTGAAGGTCCCAAGCCTTTTCATTCTAGATGAAGGCCAGACTCCGAGAAATGAGGCAACTGACTTGCTCACTTCACTTGGAGATATACGAACTCCTAGAAAAGTGGTGCTCTCAGGAACCTTTTTCAGAACCATGTAAGTGAGGTTTTCAACATTTTGAACCTTGTCCGGCCAAAATTCCTGAAGATGGAGAGATCTCGTGCAATAGTGAAGCGCATTCTAAGCAAGGTGGACATGTTGGGGAAGAGCGCACGGTCGAAGAACATTTGAGATAAGTACTTATATGATTTGGTTGAAGAAAATCTTCAAAAGGATGAAAATGACAAAATGGGAGTGATGATTATCCAGAATCTACGCGAGCTAAGTGCGAATGTACTCCACTATTATCAAGGCGAGCTTTTGGAGGAGCTACCTGGACTTGTGGATGTTGGAATTGATCTCGGCCCTAGCTGAGGATAAGCACAGGAGGGGGTCGTGCACCAACGTGCATACCCGTCATCCTAACTAACGTGTCCTAATCGGGGGCGCCAAACCAACTGATGGTTTTGGTCCCCCGCTGCACAGCGCTATATTAAAAGGGGGTTTATCCCAGGGTTTGACGATGAGCTAACTCTCGTGAAACAAAACCCTAGCCCCAACATCTTAAGCCCCGATCCGATTAGGGGGAGTGCTGGAGCTCCGAGAAGGCCAACGCCGATGAGACGACGCCGGTAGCTGGGCAGAATCGGTGGCGGCCGGAGGGCCACCGCTTCCTTCTTCTTCGACTCCACCGACCTCAACTTCCTCACGCTGCTACGACTACTTCCTCTATGCCCACGGCAATGGCTTCATCATCTAATGGCCGTAAGTGGCACTGATGCTAATCTAGGTGTTCTAGAGCGTAGCTAAGGGTAGATCAAGCTAATGCCTAAAGATTTATAGCTAACATTGGTATCAGAGCACTCCTAGCTGCCCTAGAACCCTATATTCCCCCCCTGGCCGAACCAATTTTCTACTACCCCCCCCCCAAATTCAGCACAAGGAAGGAGGGGAACGATTCAAAATGCTCAAAATCAAGCCGATCCCCATCCCCAAAAAATTTTCCCCAAATTTTTTCCCCCAAACCGAAACCCTAGAAATGAAATTAAGGAAGAATGGGCTTCGGGACATACCTCAAGACGCCGCGTTAGCTCCTTTCACCCTTCGGGGACCGCACGGCCTTGCCGTCGTGCGAGGGAGCTAGCGCCGCGACGCCGTCGTCCTCCCCGGAGGCGACGCGCGGAAGGAGCCCCGCCGGGCTTGACGTGGGCGACGTGGCGGCATCATTTGACGGAGGAGCGCGCGGCCCAGGGCCGGGCGCGCTCCTCCGGCGAGCGGAGCCACCGTGCCGCCGTCTTCTCCGGCGCCGTCACGGTCTCCGGCTAAACGGGCGCTCGGCGCCGTCGCTCTCTCACGGGAGCGGGAAAAACGGGGGGAGCCGGGGGCAAATGAAGTAGGGTTTCAGCCGGCCCCCCGGTTTTGTTCGGCGTGGGTGCGACGTCGGCCGTCCGATTCGATTAGACGGCGTAGATGCATGCGAGGCGCTGCGGGGAGTAAGGTGGGCTGCGGGGAGCCTTTTGGGCCGTATTCGCGAGCGGGCCTCGGCCCAGGTTTGCGTGGCCCGGCGTGTTTTGGCTGCTGGACCGAAATTTAGAACGGGCTGCCGTGGGATTTTATGGGCCGAATGCATATTTGGGGCATTTTCTAATTTCAGTGCTATTTCAAGTTTATTTTTTATGTTAATGCTTTTTGCACTGTTAAATAATTCTAAAAATGCCCAAATAATGTTCTGTAAATTCATGTTTACTTTTCTAGACAAAATGGAACCAACAAGAAATTTTGTTTAGAAAGTTTTAATGTTAAATGCATCTTATGGCATTTTCTTCAATAATGTTCTCATTCTAAATATCAATATATGCTGAAAATTAATTGATATTTATTCTGAGAATTTTTGGCTCATATTTATAATTCTGACCAACGTTGATTTATAATTTTGAGCCACTCCCTCTTATGTCAATTAATTCTTTTTCATTTTCTGCCCAACGGTGATGCGAATTAGAGTTAATTTTTATGCAAACTTTGTCATGTACCCTATACTTATGAATTTTTGAATTTATTTCAGCTTCCGCTACTGTTCATGTGGCCAAGTCTGTTGACCACATTGAACCACTTACGGGGAGTAATTTCCCAACATGGAGAGATCAAATTATGTGCACCTTAGGGCTCAATAAACTCGACCTTGCATTGAGGGAAGCTAAACCAGTTGCACCTCCTGCAAGTGTAACTGGGTATGAGGAGCTCAAGAAGGCTTATGATGCTAAGGTAGAAAAGTGGGAGGACTCCAACAGGATGTATCTCCTAATCATGAGAATGGCCATCTCCGAGGGCATTAGGGGAGCTATCCCTGAAAGCCCCAATGCTTCTGACTATTTAAAGTCCATTGAGGGGCAATTCAAAGGCTCCTCAAAGGCGTATGCTACAAGTCTCATTCAGAGGCTTACTAATGAGAGGTATGATGGCAATGGCAACATAAGGGATCATATCCTTAGGATGAGTGATGCAGCAGCTAAACTCAAAACTATGGATATGATAATTAATGAGGACTTTTTAGTCCATTTTATTATGACTTCATTGCCTAAAGATTTTGGGCCTTTTATGATCAACTATAATACTCAACAAAATAAATGGACCCTGAATGAGTTGATCGCTCACTGTGCCCAAGAAGAAGAAAGGTTGCGTGCTGAAAAAGAAAAGGACCAAGCACTTCAAATTGGTCAAGCTAAAAGAAAGTTTCAAGCACCTGCCGATCATAAGCCCAACAAGAAACCATTTATGAGCCCTAAAGGGAAAGAAAAGGTTCACATAGAAGCAAGTGGATCTGGAGTTGCAGCCAATAATCTTTGCAATTTCTACAAGAAGCCAGGCCATTTTAGAAAAGATTGTGCTGAATGGTTAAAGTGGCTCAACAAGAAAGGTACTGATGAAATCACTTTTATTGATGAATCACTTTATGTTGATTATTCCCAAAGTACTTGGTGGATTGACTCAGGTGCAACTATACATGTTACAAATTCCTTACAGGGATTCCATACAAGGAGAACTTTAGGAAGGGGAACAAGAAAGCTTAAGGTGGCAAATGATCAAGAAGCTGACGTTGAAGCTGTGGGATCTCTCACTTTGGAGTTGCACACGGGCTTCCTACTTCCGCTTCATGATGTTCTTTATGTACCTACCTTAAGTAGGAATTTAATTTTCGTATCTTGTTTGGATGATTTAGGTTTTGAATGTTCGTTTCATAATAAACGATGTACGCTTAAGTTAAATAATAATATTGTTGGACTCGGTGTCAGACGAGGCAAACTATATATGTTATCTCCTTGTGAATCTCAAAGTGACATGGATGCATATGTGAATGAATGTAGTCATGAGAATGTCGATAAGAAAAAGAGAAGTCACAATCCTTCTTCGAAATGGTGGCATCGTCGTTTGGGCCACATTTCGCGGGGGAGAATAGAACGTTTAATAAAAGAAGAAATTCTTCACCCTTTAGACTTCTCTGATATGGACAAATGTATTGACTGCATAAAAGGAAAATATATTAAGATAATTAAGAAAGGAGCAATAAGAGCCGAAGGGATCCTTGACCTTATACATACTGACATATGCGGACCCTTTAATATAAAGTCTGTGGACGGTTTTGAATATTTCATCACATTCACAGATGACTACTCACGTTATGGATACATATATCTCATTCGCGATCGATCTGAAGCTTTAGACAAATTCAAGATATATAAAGCTGAAGTTGAAAATCAGCTAAACCTAAAGATTAAAGTTGTAAGGTCTGATCGTGGTGGAGAATATTATGGAAGACACGCTCCTTATGGGCAAATTCCTGGACCTTTTGCAAAGTTCCTTGCTAAAAATGGAATAATTGCCCAATATTCAATGCCTGGTGAACCTCAGCAAAATGGAGTAGCTGAGCGTCGCAATCTCACACTTATGGACATGGTGCGAAGCATGCTTAGTCACTCGACTTTACCAATGAATTTATGGATGGAGGCACTAAAGACAGCTGCACATGTACTTAATCTGGCTCCCACTAAGTCAGCGCCGAACACGCCTTATGAGATGTGGACGGGAAAGAAACCGAGCTTGAATTATTTACGTGTGTGGGGGTGCCCCGCAGAAGCTAAGGTGTTCAATCCATAAATTAAGAAATTGGACCCGAAGACCATCAGCTGCCATTTTGTTGGATACCCTCATAGGGGAAAGGGATATCGTTTCTACTGTCCAAATCACACAACTAAGTTTGTAGAAATGAGGCAAGCTGTGTTCTTTGAAGATAATGAAATAGTTGAACCTAGGAATGTAGATCTTGAGGAGAAACGGGTCTGTGTCCCATTCCCGATTGTCCAAGAAAGACTCATTCCAACGACAGTGTTCAACACCCCAGTAGACAATGCAGTACCTAATGTCGACGCACCAAATGTTGAGGATCAAGAAAACCCTAATGCAGCACCTAATGTTGAGCCTCAACATTTTCCTGCGATAAACATGAAGCCACTAATGAGCCTGTGAGAAGGTCACAGCGACAAAGAAGATCTGTCATCCCAAATGATTATGTTGTTTACATGAATGAAGATGTAAATGATATAGGGAAGGCAGAAGACCCAACCTCTTATAAGGAAGCCATTAAAGGAGAAAATTCGTCCAAGTGGTTTGACGCCATGGAAGACGAATTAAAGTCTATGAGCTCAAATGATGTTTGGGACTTAGTAGAAATTCCTGATGGAGCTAAAAGGGTAGGCTGCAAATGGGTCTACAAAACTAAGTATGACTCCAAAGGAAATATCGAAAGGTTCAAAGCGAGACTCGTAGCAAAGGGCTTCACACAAAGAGAGGGGATCGATTATAATGAAACCTTCTCGCCGGTCTCAACTAAAGATTCTTTCAGAATAGTCATGGCACTTGTAGCTCATTATGATCTAGAGCTACATCAAATGGACGTCAAAACGGCATTCCTTAATGGCGACTTAAACGAGAAGGTTTACATGACACAACCAGAAGGTTTTGTTGTGGAAGGAAAGGAGCATATGGCATGCCGATTAAAGAAGTTAATTTATGGCTTAAAACAAGCTTCAAGACAATGGTACCTTAAGTTTGATCAAGTCATCAGAACTTTTGGTTTTAAGGAAAATGAGGTGGACAACTGCATATACATCAAGTTTAAGGGCAACAAGTTCACCATTTTAGTCCTGTATGTGGATGACATTCTATTGGCATGCAGCGATAAAGATATGTTGCATAAAACCAAGAGATTCTTGTCTTCCAATTTTGATATGAAAGATCTCGGTGAAGCCTCATATGTTCTCGGCATTGAGATTCACCGGGATAGGTCCAAAGGCATGTTGGGACTATCACAAAAGGCATACTTTGAGAGAGTACTAAAGAAATATAATATGCATAAGTGCTCTGCCTCACCTGCCCCTATAGTCAAGGGCGACAAGTTTGGGACATTTCAATGTCTAAGGAACCAATATGAAACTGATCAAATGAAGTCGGTTCCTTATGCTTCTGCTGTCGGAAGCATCATGTATGCTCAAGTCTGTACGCGCCCTGACTTGGCTTTTGTAACCGGGATGCTTGGCAGATATCAATCAAATCCAGGACCGGACCATTGGAAGACCGCTAAGAAAGTCCTACGCTATATGCAAGGTACTAAAGATTACATGCTAACGTATCGAAAATCTGATAACCTGGAAGTTGTTGGTTATTCAGATGCCGATTTTGCTGGGTGTGTGGATAGTAGGAAATCCACTTCAGGATATATCTTCACACTTGCAGGGGAAGCTATTTCTTGGAAAAGCTCAAAACAAACGAACACTGCATCCTCCACGATGCAGGCAGAATTTATAGCATGTTATGAGGCCACCGGGCAGGCTGTATGGCTAAAGAATTTTATTCCCGGATTAAGAGTTGTGGATAGTATTTCTAGACCACTAACATTATACTACGACAATGAATCCGCAGTTTTCTATACGAGTAACAACAAGTCGAGTGGTGCTGCCAAACACATCGACATTAAGTATCATATTGTGAAAGATAGAATCCAGGATCATACCGTTAATGTCAAGCATATAAGTACGACAGAAATGCTTGCGGATCCGCTCACGAAAGGCTTACCACCCAGTATATTTTGTAGTCATGTAGCCGGTATGGGTTTACTGGAGAGCCTTTGATCCTGGAATAAAGGGACCATTGAATGAAACCGTCTCCCATAAAGTAATATGTTTTCCATTTCGAGATAGGACGGTGTACTATAAGTACTGAGATTCGGTGGCATTTTATTGGTCACTGTAACACTTTGCTTTGGGACATTTCCTATTATGATTTGGCCTCACGATCAAGGGGGAGAATGTTGGAATTGATCTCGGCCCTAGCTGAGGATAAGCACAGGAGGGGGTCGTGCACCAACGTGCATACCCGTCATCCTAACTAACGCGCCCTAATTGGGGGCGCCAAACCAACTGATGGTTTTGGTCCCCCGCTGCATAGCGCTATATTAAAAGGGGGTTTATCCCAGGGTTTGACGATGAGCTAACTCTCGTGAAACAAAACCCTAGCCCCAACATCTTAAGCCCCGATCCGATTAGGGGGAGTGCTGGAGCTCCGGGAAGGCCAACGCCGACGAGACGACGCCGGTAGCTGGGCAGAATCAGTGGCCACCGCTTCCCTCTTCTTCGACTCCACCGACCTCGACTTCCTCACGCTGCTACGACTACTTCCTCTACGCCCACGGCAATGGCTTCATCATCTAATGGCCGTAAGTGGCACTGATGCTAGTCTAGGTGTTCTAGAGCGTAGCTAAGGGTAGATCAAGCTAATGCCTAAAGATTTATAGCTAACAGTGGACTTTACAGTTTTTCTGAATATGAGTGCCAATCAGGAAGAAATCATTGAGGGTTTGATGGGACTAAATAAATTTGGGAAACGTTCAAAATGCAATGCTGTTTCTCTTCATCCATGCTTGAGGGATGTCAAGAACGTTTATGAGAAAAATGGAAATATCGCCGATAGGAAGATTACTTCCATCATATGTGGAATTGACATCAACGATGGGACGAAGGCAAAGTTCATACACAATCTGTAGTCTCTTTCAGAAGCTGCAGGGGAGAAGGTACTCGTGTTCAGCCAGTATGTGCGTTCTCTGCTTTTCTTGGAAATGGTGGTCACAAGAATGAAAGGATGGAAACCAGATGTCCACACTTTTAAGATACATGGTGGTTCCAGTCAAGAGCAACGAGAGCAAGCTGTCCATAGATTCAACAACTGACCAGATGCCAAGGTCTTCTTCTGTTCCATCAAGGCATGAGGCGAGGGCATCTCCCTTGTTGGTGCATCACGCATTGTCATTTCGGATGTCCATGAGAATCCTTCTGTGATGCGCCAGGCGATCGGACGTGCATTCAGACCAGGGCAGTCTAAAATGGTGTACTGCTACCGTCTCGTTGCCGCTGACTCGCCGGAGGAGGAGGATCACCACACAGCCTTTCGGAAAGAACGGGTGTCCAAGCTGTGGTTCGAGTGGAACGAGCTTTGCGGCAGTGATGATTTTGAGCTTGCCGCTGTGGATGTTTCAGAGAGCGAGGACAGGTTTCTCGAAAGTCCTGCATTGCAACAAGATATCAAATCCCTATACAAAAGGTATGCATATCATAATGATGATTATGAATCTGTTTAAACCTTTTTCTGCTAGGAAGTTGAATACACTGATAAAAATACGCCATCCGTCGTTTCGTTTGCAGGTGAATACCAGCTGCCAGTGCTGACCAGTGACCATACAGTACAGTTGACATAGAACTGAAGATAACTGTCTGTGCTTCTTTGCAGTATTTGGCAGATCGTCTGAATACTGAAGGATGTTACTATGAAGAAATATAACAGGGTGCAAGTGTAGTAGTACAAGCACTTGCTCTCTCAAATGTAAAAAGTAGATGCTTTTGATTGACATCTTGACATCATTATACACTCGCGTAGTCAAGTTTTATGTACTCCTAAGGAACAATCGAATGGCCGTTCAGAAGTTCTCTTGGTTTCAGTCTTTGTTGTCATGTGGAACGAATTGTGTGTTATTCTCAGTCAGGTGAACAAGGTATCCTATTCTTAACTAAGAGCTGTTACTATTACTCTGTTACAAGCCACTGTCCATGTTACAGCTGCCTGAATCAGATAATTCTATGCACGTACATGAGAAGAGATGTGCAGGGATAGCCAAGCAGGACAGACGAAAGGAGAAATGTACAAAATTCTGAACATTTCAGACGAATCATACTACATCCGTCAACATACTGAATTGTGACTTCAATGTTTGCTTCTTAGGTTCTTCCCAAAATCTGATGTTCTGTTCTTGTTCCAATGCGCTTTGCAAGCAGTACATCTGTGTCACCTATATTCAGAAGTTCAAACCATGAACTTGTGCTAGAGAACATGTCAACCATTACAGAAGCTATACACCTCCTCCTATGACTGTATCTGAATTGCTAAGTTCCGAACAACTGGAACAAAGCATGAAAAATCTGTGTCTGCAGTTTCCAAGAAAGCCATGGACTCAGGTCTAATTGGATCAGCAAATCATTATATCAGGAAATAATTCATCAATCAGTACAGAGACCTGTGCAGGCTAGCAAAAATACCAATCTACTATCTTTACAGCAAGCTACACCCCCACCGCATATACAATTATACAACCCTCGAACTACTTCACTTACCACACCAGTGTTGTATGTATAAACCCTGTACCATGTACTGCATGTATACCCGCGGCGGCGCCGGCCGGCCGGCCCAGGCTTCTGACGCCGCCTGCGTTATTCCGCGCCACACGTGCCGGCCGCTCACGTGACAAAATCGTGCAGCAGCTGCGACGACGAGCCGAACCGCTGCCGGTCGTCGGGGCCGTTCAAGAAATCGAAGTCACCGGCGTTGCCGTATAGCAGGCCCTGCTGCTCGTTCGGCACGGGGCCGGCGTTGTTGCAGTGCTGCAGGCCCAGCGTCAGCGACACGCTGCCGCCGAGGTCGGCCATGTCGCCGTACGCCACGAACCTCCCGTCGCCGCCGACGCCGCGCTGCGCGAACGCGTCCCTGCATGAGGCTGCCGCTGCCGCTGCCGCCGCCGTCGCCGGCAGCGCCCTGCCCGTGGCGGTTCAGGCTGCGGCCTACCGCGTACGTGCCCATGCCAGCGCCGTCGAGGCTGGACAGGCTGCCGACGTCCATGCCGACAACCATCGGCTCGGACTTGTAGGGGTTGAGCTGACCCGCTCCGGCGTACCTCGCGGCGGCGCTCGACGGGCTATGGAACTCGTCGCGGTCCTCGGAGGATATCGCCTCGTCCTTGCCTTGCTGCTTCCCCGCGTTCTCCGACGACGAGTTGGAGTCCATCTCCGCGCCGAACTCCTCCTTGTACATCTCCTCCACCATCGGCTTCCACAGACGAACACGCGCGTTGATGAACCAGTTCGACACCTGCGCAGTACGCACGTACGTCAAGGCATTCAGCTTAATCAGTAAGGGCATGGAATTCTCAATTTCCTTGAAGTATTATGGAAGCATGCATGGGAGTTCATGACGAGCTAGCTCAGTGATCTCACCTGTCCCCTGGACAAGCCGGCCTGCCTAGCGAGCATCAGCTTCTCCGAATCTTTGGGGTACCTGCATCGATCACGGATTCATGGCGCATTGGTGATCGGTACATGGAGGAAACGAGGAATAATGGCGATAGTTGTTTGAGGTGCGCTTACGGGTGGAGGAAGTGCTCGAAAAGCCAGGCGCGGAGGACGGAGACGGCGGATTCCGGGAGGCCGCGCTGGGGCCGCCACGCGTGCTGCGGCTGCTGCATCATGCCGAACTGCTGCATGGCGCGCTGCTGCCGCAGGTGCTGGTCAATGTAGCGCAGCCGGGAGAGCCCGCCGCCATGCGCGGAGGCGCCGCCGTCCTGCTCGCCGAGGCTCCGCCGCGCGGACTGCACCTGCGCGCCGATGGCGTCCCGCAGCGACCGGAAGTGCCGGGAGATCGTCTGCAGTGCCAGCGCCGTGTACGGCCTCGCCGCGCCGGCGCCGGCCACCGCGTCGAAGGACGACGCGACCATCTGCATCTGCTGGTGGTAGTGCCTGTACCTCCGATCAACCTGCCGCCAAATCAACGTTAACCTCCATTCATACCAAGTTCTTGTTTTCCACTTACAACAACCATGCAAAAATTACCTGATCCAGCATGGCCATCAGCGCCGTCACCTTGTTCTGGAGCTCCTGCCTCTCCGCCGGCGACAGCTCGGCGGAGGAGTTCCCCTCGTGCTCGTCGCCCTTGTCGGCGTCGGCCTTGCAGCACTCGCCGGAGTCGTCGACCTTGCCCTGGCCACCGTCTCCTTTCCTCTTGATCGCGTCCCGGACGCTGACCAACTCGTCCAGCAGCTCGCGCGCCGCCTTCAGGAACCTGGAGCTCTGCACGTACACGTTCGCCTGCGCGCTCCTGCTTGCCGCCATCTCCGGCTGGCTCGGGTTCAGCAAGGAGGACGCGGCCGCCATGCCTCCCGGACGGTACTGGTAGAGGGACACCGGCACCTGCGCGCCGCCGAGGCTGAGCGACAGCCCCTGGTGACGCTGTGCGGCCGAGGCGCCGTCGCCCATGAGCATCTGCGTCTGCAGGCCGCCGAGCTCGGCGCCATCCGTCGGTCCGTCCCTCGAGCTCATGAACGCGGCGGGGCCGTCCCTGCCGTCGCCGCCGTGCGCAATGTGGCTCTGCGGCATGATAGTTGCCGGGAGGGGGATCAAGCCGCCGGATGAGTCCGGATATGGGTTGGACGTGGGGTAGTGGTGGAATGACATGTCGCCGCCGCCGCCGCTGCCGGCGAGGCCCCTCTGATCGGTGGAGGTGGAGAAGAACGTGGCCATCCTCTTCAGAAGCAAATGTACTCTGTCATCAGAAGGGTTCGAAAGTTTTCTTCAGAATTCGAACTGGCTGCAGAAGGGGTGGAAAAGAGAGGATTGGAAACTGTTAGAAACTCGGCTCTTCTGCTTAGGATCATCAGAATTTAATTTCAGGTTGTAAATTTGGATTGCAGTGGCACCGAAACATGATTGTAGGCAGGTAGGTATCATATAACTTCGCATAATTGGAGCAAAGGAATGATGATTAAAACATGTTGTGCATCAACTTAATGCACTGAATTAGGCAGAAATGTGATGAGTTCAGTAGGCAACAATAACTGAAAATTCATTCAGAAAGTTCAGAGAGAAGTGAAGAATTACTCCTACAGGGCAAGTAAAGCTATTGCAACTGAAGTAAATCGGATTCTCAAAAGAAAAAGATAAGGCTGGAGTCAATTAGGAAAAGGATAGAATGAATCAGAGAAAATTCAAAGCATCTGCATATCTACCTGGGAGAGTAAACTTCAGATTACTGCACTTTCTGCAACACAGTTCCCAAGGCTGTCACAGTACCTGCATACAGAAAGAAATCGAAGCCTTTCAGTCAGTTGATGAACTCAGCATCTAATTCGAGGAAAACAGCAGTCCAAATCAGTACCTATCAAAGGAGAAAAAAGGCCTAACTGGATTTGACTTCAGAGAAGCTAAAACACCCAGAAATATCAGCTCGAGTCTTGACTTAGAGAAATCAAGCCCAATTTCGAAGAACACTCACTACTACTTGAGCAATTCAGAAACCAAACAGATCAAGAATCGGCTAAAAAAAGAAGCAATCTTTTCAGTCGGTGCACCCACCAACCACAAGGAGCTAACTGGAAACAGAACGCTCAACACGCAAGAAGCTAACACCAAGAATCTATACAGACACCAAGAAATCTAAGAGAAACCTGTTGCTCACATAATCATCGATAAATCGATGGATGCAAAGAACAACGTAAGCTTGATAAGATAAGGCTGTACATACCTCTGCAACAACTGACTTTGAGACCAAGCAAGAGCAAGAGTTCTTGGTGTTCCGTTATGACAGAAACCACCCAGAACGGGGACAGAGCTGATCCCAAGGATTCTAAAGAGAAATAGCAAGAAGAGAGGAGATTAAAATAATAAGAACTGAATTGTATCGATTCTTGTTTGTGTTCCTCTCTTTTGGTTCCCTCTCTAGGCTAGAGCTGTTCTAACTCCTCCTTCCTTCCTTGTGCAATAATATACTCCTTGAACCAATAAGGGCTGCCTAACACTATCTCCCTACAAGTCCTAAAGAAACCCCACCACAATTTTGTTTGTTTCCTATCACTTATTCCTCTCTATCTCTTTATCTCACTCGTTTTCTCACATAGGTTTCAGCTCATGGATCAAGTGGAACTTTCGCTCAGGCTGCAGGAAATTGGACGGCTGAGATTGAGTGACTGCAAAGGTTGCAATTCCTTGTGATCGACCAACGCTCAATCTCAACCGTCAACATTAAGATTTACAGGGTGTTTAAGCATGCAATACATGCACTTTAATTTATACATGATAAAACGAAGATCTCGTACTTGCAGATATTCTACTACCTCAGCGGGATATGCTTTTTACGCTTCTTTTTACCCCAGCAGGATAGATTCTTGCCAATTTTGAGTGACCTTGCAGCATACTTGTTGAGCAGCTCAGTTAGTCCACTCAGTGCACAGGAAAGTAGGTCCATTACCCTCCTCATTTACTTGGTGTGTTTTTAGCTGAAAAGCTCCCAACTTGCCATTTTGAGGTGATTCTCCCTGAGGTCTTGATTGCTAGGACGCCAAATCAATTGGAGACTTTCAGTAGGTGATGGCATCTGTTAAGATGTATTAGTCTCCTAACAACCAGTTGGTAGACCTAAATCCTCTTTCCTTTCTGAACCTCCCATATCTCCCAACTGACCATCATCAGATGCTCCTAAGCAAGTGCATGGGGAACGATGCGGACATCTCACAGAACGAAGTGCAACCTACATGGACAACATAAATGTACTACATATATTTGCACGACAAAATCTCCTTGCATTTCATTTCTTGTTAAAAGTGCACGGGAGGCCCCTAACATCAGATATGAGATAACTAATGCTCCCCTTTATTTCAGTTTGGTGGCAACACTTGCTTTTGAAATTGGGCATGTGGTAGTGGTGTGCGAGGACAAGTGTCTTCATGGTCCCCTCCAATGATGAATTTGACCCCTCAACTCCTTGCCATTGCTTGGTGGGTTGCCTCACTGACAGGCGGGCTGATTTCGAAGACACGGATTCAGCAAGAAGTTTATGAACAGTTGAGTATAATTGATAATGAATGTATATACGCTTATCTCTGTTCCTTCGGCTCAAATAGTTAAATAGAATAGTGTTTGTCTTAAGATTGTGATTGTTCATAGTTTGAGTGAATGTGCTGCAGCTATATCGATCGGAAATTTTTGAATAATCATAGTGATTTCAGTTGCTTCATATGGTTTTTTTTTGAAGCTATCAGAAAATTATTTTGGATGTCATTATCATGACTTTATTATCAAGAAACACAGGTCGCATCACATTTATTTTTATGCAGATATTGTTGGCAGTTCTCCAGAATTTTTTTGGTTGGGAAAATCCAGAATTATAGTTACTATAAACTGGGGTATCAAACTAAAGAGTCTTCAATGTGTGACAACATTATTCAATGCGATGATAGTGATCTTCATAGGTTTGCGTGAGCTGTTGCCAGTGATTTCAAAGTTCAAATAATTCAATATGATATTTTGTCCAAATTTAGACTCTTTCCCGTATGAGTTTACAACCTTTTTTTTGAACGGATATGAGTTATAACCTTACAGTTAGGAAGACAAGATATGACAGCACTGTTTGGTATAGATCAACCATTCCTAACTGCATTCATGGAGATGTAAGACATGGTGTGCTCTGTTTTTGAGGCCAACCCACCAGAGATACAAATATGAAGTTCACAATCCTTATTTTTCAAGAAACATAGGTCATGTTACATTTAGACCAATCACTCCTAACTGCACTCATGGAGATGTAAGACATAGTGCACTCTATTTCAGAGCCAACCTTTAAAAACTAGAAATGTGAAGTTCACATTCCTTAATTATCAAGAAACATAGGTCATATCACAATTAGTTATAGACATCCCATCAGACGATTGGATCACCTACATGCTACAGCTAACAGACATGTCGGTCCTTGAACCGGAGAAGCTTCAGACCGGCTGCGACACATCACGTTCAGACCGTCCTGTGCCACCCAACGCCATTGTAGCAGGCTCCCTACGCGTCTCTCCTCTGAGACCTCTCAAATTTGTTTAAGACCTTAATGGCTAACCTAGCTAGCTGTTTGTGATTTCTCCTCAGCTTGTCCTCCTTTCTTTTATTTAATCAAGGTGACCTCAATTCTGTCAGTTCATCATCGGAATTAGGTGATCGGGACTATCTCGATCGCGGTGTCGTCGCATGATTCGCCGACGTCTTTTCTAGGATGGTGTGGGCAGTGAGATGACCAACAGAAGTTTGTAATGATTTGAGAAATGCTGTAGGATAATAGAGAATAAACTCCCGGTACGTAGTTTCATGGACTGTTCGAGGCACAGTCCATAGAAGGGGGAGGCTGTTCAGGGCATTGACAGGAGTGTGACCAATCATAGGTGCAATGAAACTGTCACATCGAACGAAAAGATAGGAAAAGAAGCAAGGAGTTATCCGAAGAACAAGAACAAATGGCAGCTTCACGCAAGACGAATATTGTAAAGCCTAGGTGTAGGTGGGGATAACTAGGAGCACGTACTTAGTACATCATCTTAGTATTAGCTTGTAGTTAGTGGAGAACTGATATAATTAAGAACGAGAAAAAAAAACGTACTAGCAACAAGAGTTGGACTGTTGATCTTTACAAGGGGAAGAAAAACTGTATCTCATGACGGCCATAAAGAAATGTGTTGCGTTGCGTTCGGAAATGGTTCTCTACCGAACGAGGATAAAGTAGAACTTTCCTGTGAAGTCACGTGAAACGCGCGCGGAATGATGCCATCAGCTGATGATCAAGCGCATCACCTAACCTGTTAAAAAAATCCATTTTTATCAACAACAAAAAAGCAAAAGAAAAGAAAACAACCTAACCTGTCTAGAATTGTCATCACCCCATCTTGTAGTTGCATTGTTTTTTCTTGTCATATTTTTCCTGACTTGTTTCAGCCAGTTTGCAGTTGGAAGATGCTAACGGAGACAACCGAGTTTCAGCAGCTGTTGTTTCTTTCTACGTATCATCTAATTTTCGTCAGTTGCCGATGATTGTATTCATGTGCCGGGGAAACCCTGACTGAATCCAATCTCCTTGATGATTTACAAATACTGTGACTTTTGACACTCAGACGCAACAAACAATGTTCGATAGACAACGACCATGTGTAGCAGAAAGGCCTTCTCGTGCCTATGTGACTATTCCGACGTGAAACTGCTAGAGTACACACTGCACTACGCAGCGTTGCAAAAGCATCGATATAGGTTGTGGCTTTTGCTCAGAAGAAAACGCAGATCAGGGAGGAGGCCAAGTGAACGAACGACAAAAACAATCATACATATCTGCCTCTTTTTATTCTGGCATCGAGCATCCTCCCCCCTTTCCCCCGTTTTTTCTCCGCGTTTTCCATCAGGATCTCGTACTTTTTCCATAAAGCGTCGGCAGTCGCCGATCGATCGACGGAGTTTGCGTTAGCCAGACCAACGCGTTCCGAGAGGAAAGAAGTCTCACGTTTTCAGCTCAACACGTGCCACTGCCTCGGATGACAGACCAGTTGACGCTGCTGTGTCCAGGCATCTTCTTCTTCTTCCCTATCTACCCGGATTCTTCGTAGTGGGGGTTGGGGACAGTAGCAAGTACGTCCGGGCACCACCTTAGAATCTACCAACAGTGTTGTAAAGCGTGTAGTAGTAATTGATAGAAGTAGTACGCACTGTTTGTGGTGGCCAATAATTGTTGCTGTACTTCCATCGTCGTCGCAGCCGGAGCCGCACTATGCGTGCGCCTTTTTTTTTATAAAGGAAGAAATTATATTACTTCCAGTCTCTGCATAACAATGCACACAGCTACCACAAATATTCATAAGTTTTAAATATTTAAAAAAAAGATCAACAAAGAAGGTATAATCTAAACTGACACCTAGAACAGAAAAGCCGGGAGTGCCTCATGGTCATGGCGATGGATCTATTCATCAGCGAGTCATGAAGGGAGAAGCTAGGCGTCGGACGTCCGATCCGATACCACGATCGGACGCCCAGCCAGCCGTTCGATTGGAGCGTGAGTAGCCGTTCGATTTCTTTCCCTCAGCTCACACCACATCCATCCCCCACAGCATTCCACCAAAAGGCTCAACACAACACGCTCTCTCCCCCGAGCTCCGCCGCGAGCTCCCCGAGACTCCGCCGCCCCCGTTCGCGAGTCCCGCCGCCCGTCCCCGAGCTCCACCGCCCGTCGTGTGACGCGGACGTGCTGCTCTCCGCGAAGGCCGCGCTCGGTGACCCGACCGGCGCGCTCGCGTCCTGGACCAACGCCAGCGCTGGCCCCTGCGCGTGGCCCGGCGTGTCCTGTGATGCGCGCTCCGGCGCGGTCGTCGGCCTCGACCTCTCCGGCCGCAACCTCTCGGGCCCCGTCCCCCCCGCGCTCTCCCGGCTGCAGTACCTCGCGCGCCTCGACCTCGCCGCCAACCGCCGCCGGGATCTCGCCGTGGATTCATCGATGGGGCCTTCGACGGCGGCGCGCCCTCCTCAAGCTCTTCCCCCCATCTCCGCTGCGAGCTCCCCGTCGGGATCGCGGGGCGGCCGCGGGCGTTCACGATGAAGGAGAGGCGCTCCTCCTCGTCGGCGCCGTACCCGAGCGCCACCGTGCGGCCGCACCAGATGCAGGCAGCGACGAGCTCGAACCGGGAGCTCCCTCGCATGTGCGGTGGCGCGCGCTGCCGCAGCCCGGCGATCTCGCGGGGCCCAAAGAAGAACGAGACGCGCGCCATGTCACCCGGCGGCGTCGACAGCATCTGGTCCGGTCCGCCCGCCTGCTCGCTGTACTCCAGGTGTGAGGATGGGGACGGGATGGGTTTGGGCTGCGTTCGCACGTTCTCCAGGAACAAGAACACCACCAGTATCAACAGCTGCAGTGTGAAAGATTTCATCTTTCTCTTGCACGATCCTTGCTGACCTCCGTCGCCGCAACTTCAAGCGGACAAACCCTACTCGGACCACCAGATTCTTCTCCTCGGTCGAGAAATCGCAACCTGCAAACGCCAAGCAAAACCGCATTAGTTAGTAATTACCCTCCAGAAAAAAGCTTCAACGAAGGACGGAAGAATCAAAATTAAGCGTAAGAGAGCAAGACCAAGAAAAGCCGCATTTTTTCTTCTTCAGAATGGAAGGCAGAGGAGGAAGAGACTGTGGATTCTTGGTCGCACTCACCTGAGGAGTTTTTGATTCTTGCTCGATCGGAGGGGGGCGAGCGGCGGGACTCGCGGACGGGGGCTCCATGCTACTTTTTGCCTCTCGCAACTCATAGCAACAAAGAATGTTGCATTTGTGCAATTTTGCCATATAATGGAAGCAGAGATTGGGTCATGTGGAAATTCCATATTAAATTTGCTATTGTTCAAAATCTGGAAATCTTTTTGTGCACTGCTGTGCTAACTTAATTGGTGCAAATTTGTTGTTCAATCGACTTGTTTCAACTATCTTTTTTGATCTTTTTTCTGATCGTACACTGGTTAATATTTGTGCCTATGTTTTGGTGCTAACGGCTTACGAATCTGATATTGAAAAAAAATGTGTATATTTTGGTTTGTATGTTTTATCTAGTCCTTTCAAATGCTCTTTGATGCTTATAACTCTGAATGCTAGAAAGTTATAAGCATGGAAAGTTTTGATCACGTTTGAACAAGAAGAACTGCAGTTATCAGTGTCTTAGCTCATTCTTATACTGAAGAGTGAAGAATCCTGGCACTTGGTTTCATCTCATCAAGTCTTTCGTGCCTTCCTTTTAATCTTAGAAAGGCACGATAGTTTTTAGAGTTATCCACACTTCACAGGAAAATTGAATCTCCACAATTCATATAGCTCCTTGTGTTAGTGTTGAACATATATTGGGATAAGTATTACTGGATGTGAAATAGATTAATAGGTTTAACCAAGTATCGTTGTAGTAGCCTGGTTATTGTGGTCAGTCTAGTGTTATATACGACCACTTTTTGTTTTAGATGTATTGAAAAAGTTAAATTAAAATGAAACATGCTGAAACCATAGTGAAACTCATATGAAACATGATGAAATTAGAATGAACCATATGAAACTCATATGAAACACGATGAAACGTACGATTTCATTTCTTAAAAAAAAGCGTATCATTCGTAACAGTTATGAAACCTATCATAAACATGTATGAAACGGAGATTTAAGGACATTATACTGAAACTAAGTCAGAATTTGTAACATTTATGAAACCTGTCATAAACATGTATGAAACGGAGATGTAAGGACATTATGCTGAAGTTAAGTCGGAATTCGTAACATTTATGAAACCTGTCATAAACATGTATGAAACGGAGATGTAAGGACATTATGCTGAAACTAAGTCGGAATTCGTAACATTTATGAAACCTATCATAAACATGTATGAAAGGGAGATGTAAGGACATTATGCTGAAACTAAGTCGGAATTCGTAACATTTATGAAACCTGTCATAAACATGTATGAATTGCGGATAAGGCATAACTGAAACATATTCGAAATCGATACGAGAGGTGGACTGCGGATAAGGCATAATTGTGGGTTGATTTTAATGAACGCAAGGTTCTAGATGCAAAAATGACGGAACAAGATGGTGTGATAATCTGGACCGAACGGTCCATAATTTAGTTTCTATGTTTCCACTGAAACTTAGTTTTCACGGGATACTTTTTCAAGTTTTAGAGAGTCCAGGAGTCGTTTAGGCCAAGTTCACAAAATTTAATAAAATGTTTAGAGTGAATGTTTTGGATAGCTTCACAATCTCATATGGACCAAAGATGTTTCATTGAGTATCAGGACAACCTGAATGGAAAAAACAAAGTGTAATTGATTTCCGTAATTGTTAAGAACAAAATGTTAAACTTTTAGATTCTCCATTCGATAGCAATGACGTGAGAAATGATGAATTAGACTGCATGCATCAGGAATCAGCTCAAATGACCTCCAAATAGCTACAACAATGCATCGGTCATAAAAAACAATACTAATATTACTGAAAATTACATCTAACTCATCTCATACATTATTTTTTGTATTCTGGAACCTCAAATATAAAAGAATGAAAATATACAATTTCATACCGAAGGAACAAAATCAACTAAAAATCTGAATCGGTGCAATAAAGCAACACATACCATACAAATCAAGCACTCTACTTAGAAACAAACCAAAATTAATCTCCAAATCCCTACCCGTACATAGTCCTTCTTCTACATCTGGAGGGGACACGCTTGGGGGCTTGGATCTTGGGCGGCCCGAGAGCGGCGGCGGATCCGGGGGAGTGGCGTGCTGAGCGGCCGGGACGCTGGAGCGGCGGCCGGAGAGAAGGCCGGTGAATCCGAGCAGCTGCGGCGGCGCGGCGCTCGGCGGTGACACGGGTGCGTGGTGCTGCGGAGGAGGTGGCCGGAGGAGCGGTGGCAGCCGGCGCAGGGGCGCACGGGGGAAGCTCCGGGTGGCGCTCAGACTTGGGCAGGGGCACGCGGCGGCGCGGCTCAGCCGAGGAGCGGAGGCGCGCGTGGAGAGGCAGCAGCATGCTGGAGAAACGGAGCTGAGAAGTGAAGCAGCGTGCGTCGTTCTGGGCTTCACGTGATGGCAGGCTGGCAGCTCAGTGGATAAGGGCGGTGGCATTTTCCCTGTAATTGTTTCTGAAATCTCGACCGTTGGTTCCTGCCACGCGAATGGTGCGATACGCGTCCGACAAATCCTGTAATCGGACGTCCGACGCAAACACTTTCCCAGTCATGAATGGTAGCTAACTGGGCGTGCGACAGGCGCAGGGACAATCCACGTGATGTTAGATATACGTGGTCGGAGCGCGCGAGCCGGTGCGGCGCACGGTCGCCGTGACGGCACGGAGGATGGGTCGTGCGTCAGCCGCCCGGTGCCGGACGCAGAGGGAAACGGCCGGGTGCTGGGCCGTGCGTGGCTGCGGGTCGTAGTGGTGGTTTTGACACGAGAACCATAGGAAACCTCGTGCCGGCCCGTGGTACTGGGCCATTTGTTGGACACCCGTCGTTGCCTCACGGTGAGGAGAGGTCGCTGTTGAGGCCTCATATGAAACGCGAGTTTTACCCCGGATTTCTATATGAACTGAGAGCAGTTTTGCGTGAAACTTACTATACTTTCATGTCCACGGATACAAAGGGTAACTAGTACACAATTTATAAAGCAAATCTAGCTTTCATGTCTAGAGTCCATCCAAGTCAAATCAAGGCTTAGTCCCCTAACCAGGAAAGGCAGTATGGGCCAAAGCCGGCACGGGCCGTATTGCCCATGAAGCACCAACTGGTCCAGCTAGCTCTAGCGACACTCCCTCTGTCCATTCTCCAGAAGGAAACCGTAGAAATTCCGACAATCTATCTATTATATACTAAAAATAAAATATAATAAAAAAAAAGAGAAAGATCTCACAAAAAAGTAAAACATCTGACCGTTAATCTGGTGGACTCTTTTATTATTAGTAGACCACAACAGATAAATCATAAATCTTCATAATTGTACCTAATAGATCACAGCCGATAGATTTTCATAACTACAATTAAATATATCACAGTCGATAGATCTTCATAACTGTACCTAAACATATCACATCTGATAGATCATCATAATTATACCTAAATAGACGGCTCGGTACAACGACTAGTAAGCCGACTCACGGTTTAAATTTTTATTTCCTGTACTGATCTAATATTAGGCTGGCTCACGATTTGAACTTTTATTTCCTGTACTGATCTAATATCACATGTACAGGTAAAAGAATAAAGATAATTAAAAACACGCAATTAATACTGATATAATATCACGCGTACAGGTAAAAAAAGATAATTAAAAATATTTCGCGCGCAATTAGTATTGATCTAATATCAGGCATGCAGGTAAAAACATAAAGATAATTAAACAGATCACATCTGATAGATCATCATAACTATATCTAAATATACAACTCAATACAACGACTAGTAGGCAGTTCACGATTTGAACCTTTATTTTTCATACTGATCTAATATCATGCACACAGGTAAAAAGTTAATAATTGAAAACGTTTTCCGCACAATTACAGTATACTAGTTTAAAAAAATAAAAACAGAACCGCGGAGGTGGAAATAGACTAGCTGACACGGCGGTTTGCACCAGCCCCCGATTAGCAAATGCTCATGAAGCAGTGTAAACAGTACTAGAGCTGTAGAGCTGTTAACTGTAGGGCTGAGAACATTTAGTATCTCCAACTAAACAATGCATCAGAGTATCAGCCAGCAAAAGACCTGTACTCTGTACGCACGGACCGAGGAAAAGACGAGAGTTTTTTTTATAAATATTATTTTTAAAATCAAAAATTTGAGATCTATAGATCTGGTTTTAGAAATTGTAAAAATACCACCCTGTCGGCCGCTGGTGAGCCGACGGGGGCTTATCGTCCCACCGTTAGCCGATAGGTGGCTTGTCGTCCAATTGTTGACTAACAGGTGTACTTATCGTACTTATCGTCCGACCGTCGAATGACAAGTACCGACAGGTGTACCCAACAGATGTACCTATCGTCCGACCGTCGAATGACAAGTACCCTGTCGTCCAACTGTTGGACGACAGCCCTACTCCGAAATTTTTGATAAATATTTTTTTTAATTCACGCGGTTTCGGTGCACTATCGGTTGTCCGTGGGACGACAGGGGGCCTGTCGGTCGACGGTGGGACGACAAGTCCCCTGTCGTCTCACCGGCGGCCGACAGGGTGGTACTTTTGCAATTTCTAAAATCGAACCTACAGATCTCGAATTCTTTGTTTTAAAAATAATATTTATAAAAAAAAGTCGAAAAGACGAGGTTATAAAATGTGCTCTCGCGCGTGGCCGCTTTCGCTAGGATCCGGACTCCGGAGAACCGACGGCATGGGCGTTGGTAAAGGGAGCGGGAGCACGTCGTCAAAAAGGCACTCGTTTTATTATTGCACCTGCACCTGCAGATTTGCAGCAGAAAAAGACGACGAACCCTACGTCCTCAGCCTTCTGTCAGGAGTCACCGCTGGCTTAGGTTTCTCTTTTAGGCTTCGCAGCTTGGAATGCCACCTGCTCGCTAGTTCCTCCACTGCATTTTTTTCTCCCTTGCATTTTATTCCATGGTGTTTGATTTAACACTACCTCACTGGATGATTGCTGCGAGGTGAGGTGCTCTGCCGCACAATTAAGCTCTTGCCGCAGGCCTGTTTCGCTGCACCGTCGATCTTGATGTTTCTGCTAATTCTTACGGCATAATCATTCGTTCATTTGTGTCGTGCCCCGGGAATGGTCGTGCATGGGGATGCGTAATTATTGCTTTGTTTCTGTTGTTGCAGTTAGCTATTGCTGCACGCCTTCATGCTTGCCATTCCTCCAGTGTCAATAATTCCCCTGATTATTAGGTCTAGCAGGAGCAACAAGCTCCATGCTTGTGATATTCACGATAATGTTTCGTCAGTCGTGGCCTCGTGGGGTGTCTGTCAGATCTCTGCAATGGCTGAATTTGCGACCGTGACTAGGCATCCAGTGCTGTCTGTATTCTGTAACATCTTTGACATTTCTTCAAAAAAGAAACTAGGCATTATGATCTATCAGAAGAAAATAGAAGTTGACAACCTTTTCTATCCAGCTTGAGAATATGAACTCAAGAGGAAGTGATCATCGGCATATTCGTGCTCACTGCACAATTAAACGGTTCCTCTCATCACCAGTACTTCAAAAGAAGGGTACATGCACAATTCACCTGCATCTTTCTGAACTTCCTTTCAGAAAGATGAGAACATGAGACAGCACACGCTTCTAACACATGCAAAAGAATACATCAATCTTTTTGCCTTTACTCTCCCTACACTCCATTCCAGGACCAACCTCAATTAGCAGTTGGTCACTCTGAACAATTCATGGAGATGCAGTAGAGTACGAATCCTAATCTGAATCGCACGGACGAATGCTAGAAATGACCTTCTAATCCTCCAGCGACATCTACATGAAGTCGATACTTTACAATTGAACTCTCATCTGCATCACTTTATGTGTGCTTGATCATGCACAAGGCCACCGTTTCGACGCCATCTTTAAATTAGTCTAGTCGAAGAAGTTGCCTATGTACCAGGAGAACATACCACCTCAACTGCCACCCTTTTCATCACATTAGGGCAGGGATCTCCACCAAAGTTGTCGGGGGAGATGGCGACAGCACATCTTTGGTGCCCAATGCAGTTCTGTTCAAATGAACACACGAAAAATCAGTGAGTAGCGTAACATTGTGAATGGGTTTTTGTAGAATTCCAGGGGAGAGTTACACTGTTTCCTGCAAAATTTCAAGTAGTCTGCTGAAAAGATACACTAACCTTCTCAAGAACAGTGTGTGACTTAGTTGAATGGCAATCCCCTTGCTGGAAATTTCCACAAGTCCCAAGAGGTGTCCCAAAGCTTGCAAATTTGATGGCAGAAATAGACTGCCCAGGTGCACATCTTAAATGCACCTTTGGCCTGTGGAACTCAGGCTCCCCTGCGTTTTCAATCTGCCAGTTCCTGACATTTGGATGATGCTCGGATACATCAGCACAGACACTTGAGACTGACCTCTTCACAAGGGAAATCTTCGAAGAATCCCCACCAAGTTCCTCGAAAACCACTAACAAATTTCTCGTTGGCTGCAACCAGGATTTTGGCACGTGATACCTGCATATAACAGTTTGAAGCATGTTGTTAGCGCAGTGGTTACAGCATTTCACTAACAAGAGCACAGAACCACAAAAATATGAAATTGAACGCTCCAATTTTAATGGTGAAGGAAAAGGAGCAAATATCAAGCAGTACAAAAGATAAGGTCAGAGGTGGTAGTCATAATTCAAATGTTCCTCCTAATGGACTTACCAACGTTGCGTGGGCTGACCACAACCTGCTTGACATTTGAGTGCCCGGAATGACCCAGTGTAATTGCATCCTTTGCAGTCCCCATTTGCATATGCCGTCCAGTACCGTCCAATGCTTTGTCCGTTAATCCAGATTTGGCCCTTACCCATACTACCCATATCCAGAGCCAGCGGTTCGTCACCACTTGGAGTGTCAAAGTATGCCTATTAAAACAAATTATCGTAAGACTGGGATTAAAAATATTGTAATCAGCTAAAATGGTTATCGCAAGATTAGAATTTTCATACCCTATACCATGCCAGTGGCATTTGGTTTTGTGCCAACAATGATCCTTGCATCCATTCAACTGAGCCCACGCCTTCTAAGGAGTTCAAATTCAATTGTTCACCTTTCAGGCCAACCTAGCATGGAGAAAGGTACATTTACCTTCTTTCTTACTTAAACATTAACTCGTTAACAAAGAAGTTGCTGGATGCTGAATATACCTGATAGGACCAAGTCTGCCAAGTGAGATCTCGTGAACCTTCATCCAACCCATGAAGCACAACAGGACCAACGACACCAGTATTCCATGTCTCATAATGGACTCCGACATTCTATATAGCAGGACAAGAATAATCATAGTCATACGCTAGATTATTAGCTGTACGCCTATATAAACTCATGCAGCAATTAGGGGACGAACCGGCAGTCCACATGCAACACTCAGCAGCGCAATTTTGTTAATACCGGCACGAAGGTTAGCATTGCCCTTGTATGAGATTCTTTTATCTTCCCTGGTTCCAGAAGCAGATCCTGCAGAGAAGTAAAATTATTTTATTTACCACTCAGTTTCCACAACAATAATGTTCTATAAGCAAGAGAGCATTTTCAAGTAGAAAACCTTGTAGTTGTCCATTGATAAAGATATGTAAGGCATGGCCAGCAGACTGCACAGTGAGAGACAGAGGCTTGCCACCTTGTAGAAACTTCTCAGATGGGTTTACATCCACACTGTAGACGGTTTTCAGATGTAGTTACTATTTTATGCATATTGAGATTTAGCGCGAAAGCCAGAGCAAAGCTTTACAAAGAACAGACACTTCGTATCCCAAACAATTGGATGTTGAGCATATTGAGATTTAGAGATCGGCAACTTATTGACATGGTATTACCTGGTGATGTACCAGAGATAATCACTGGTGTCTCTCGTGACATTAAGCTGCTCAAGTAGACCAGTTGTGGTGAGCACCGGAGCAGCTGCCAGTGAACCAACCTCCTCATCATACCTCTCCCACATCATTGAAGAGGCTCCATCTGCCCACATTTGCATTTGAGATGTCTGAACACCAACCTGTGAAGATGGTAACGGTTTGAACCAGCTAAGCAAACTTATCATATAGTGGATCAGAAAAAAAAAGATCAGAGAATCACATCATGTCGTACTGACATAAGCGCAAGTCTTACCGTTGCGGTGTTAAAAACAACATTTTTGCAATCAGGAAGGATGCTGATTGACCAAGGTGGAAGGCTGTAATGCTCATTGTTGAAGACAACTTTTGCATAAGAGTTAGAATTGTAGTTCGCAACAAAAGCTGCACAACCAGATGGAGATCGGAAGACACGGACCTGCAGTATAGGTAGTATGTGTAAGTGATACATCAAGCCATATAGGATATATGCTTCATCGAGGGGAAAGGGTAATCCAGACAAACCTCTTGCATACTTCCAAGGGAAGTCACAGCTGGATCAACGGAAACCAATGCCTGCTCACATAACTTAACAGCTCTGTGGAGTTCTTTAAGATGTCCATACTTTGGTTCTCTTGCAAGTCCTGGATAGTAACAAAAGCAGAGTTTGAGTAAGAATGATGTAGCCCACTTAACAAAATGTCGGATCTTTATGTCTGAAAAGTCACCAGTATGTTTAAAATATAGATAAATAATAGATACAGATGATGATTATACTGATAGCAGCAGCTATGTAGGTCTTGCTCTATACAAAAAGATTGGGGATTCTTTCTAAACTAACCATATTCATCAAGTGGAGCATCGTAATCATAGCTTGTGGTGATGAAGGGACCTCCAGCGGTGCGCCCAAAATTTGTTCCTCCATGATACTTTGTTGAGGAAAACAATAAATCACCAACCATGAATATCTCCCCTCAGGAAGCTTTGAGACAATTTACTAATAAGCATATATCTAACTTTTTTTCTGGCATACCATGTAGTAATTGATGAAAGAACCACCCTTCTGTATGAAGCGAGCAACACCAAATGCAAGATCTTCAACCGGTCGTTTACGGATGGTCCCACCAAATTCAGTAAACCTGAATTATTGTTAATTTTATTGCAATTGTACTGAAAAACACTAAGAATCAACAGATACAGAATGATAAAGATGTGAACCACATCAATGAAAATTGTAGCTGTATACTTTTCACAGTAGATTGGATCTTTTCCACAAAAAGAGAACTTACCAACCAGTCCAAGCTTCAGTCCACATCGTAGGCTTGTAAGGCTTGTTGGGAGAAAATGCATCACAGTAGAAACCATTGCATGCATTTATCTGTACAAGGGACAGAATGTAAATGTAATTTCAACAATTCGTTCTACAAAAGGGACGTGATGTAGCATATTCCATGATAGGCCTTTAACACAATCAAAATTAGATCATTGACACTGATTTGATTTTAGTTCGCACAGGATTGTTGACTAGATAGTAGTTTTGGTCTTTTAGTCTTTGGCTCTGCCTATTATGTTTCTGTTTTTTTTCTGTGGTTTTTTCGTTGGCGCCACCCCTGGTGATTGTGTAGCTTTTGCACCATTTCGGCAAACTTCCTCTAATACAAATGACATGCATTTTGATGTGTTCGAGAAAAAAAAACTATATTCTGTATACAAACAGGAACCAATGCTAGAGGCCTAGAATACTAAATGAATCCCTTATGCCCTTATGGCTATGACCTGCACTGAACCCACATAAATATGCATCAAGATGTTATATATCCTTGTTACAAGTTAGACAGCTAATCAAGTGAACCTATTCAGCAGAAACTTTAATACTCTAAGAATCCAAGAGGAAAAATAACCATCGTTTGCAACATCTGCGCCATTGACCTTCGTAAGTCGATATGGAACAAGATTAACATACCACTGGATCTGGTGCGTCATCCTCCTTGCACATCACCCACGGCACACCGGTGTTCAATCCCACAGCCATCTTTGCCGCCCAGTTAATATATGACTTGCCAGCGGCTCCAAACTCTTTCCCTTCTGGCCCATACTCATTCTCAATCTGCACCCCAAACAATAGCCAACACGATGAGCTCCGGGGAAAAGTATGCAGATTAAGATGAAGCATGTTAACAAATTTCTATAATTGTGCCCTAACCCACCTAATGCTGGATTGCTAGTTTCAGTTTTGTATCAAGAGTGAAAAACAAAAATAAACAGAGCAGTTGTAAGAAAGACATGAATAGTATTGCATGTCATGAAAGAACACTTTCTTGGAGCATTTTAGCATGCTGCACAAGGCACTTATCTCCGTGTGCAGTAAACAATCATACCATGTAAAAAGAGCTTTCGCATTCAGCTTGAAGGAAACGTATACACTTGCCTGAGAAAGGATAATAGGGCCACCTTGGGAAGCAAATAGTTCTTCACTCTTCATCATCCCCACAATTTTCTCGGTGAAACCCTGCATTGCCGTCTGCAAAACAAAAGGCAATATGACAAATCTAAAAACTGCATTTCAAACAAGATCCAGAAATCCTGGAGACTTCCACAGACCTTGAAAGGTTCATTGTCTGTCCTGAAGCTGATGCCCGGAACATACTTCAACCAAACTGGAAAGCCACTGTGAAAAATTGCATGGTAACAGAAGTCAAGTAACAAAAGCAGCACATATGCATACACCAAACTGGAAATAGTACAATGCGAGTGAAAAACAGCCAATTTTTACTGTTGTGATGTTAAGAAGCCATGAATACTCACCCAAAATTCCACTCCCCGCAAATGTAGGGACCGATGCGGAGATGTACAAATAGCCCGGCCTTCTGGACGGTCTTAATGAACTTGACCAAATCATACCTCCCTTCGAAGTTGTACTGCACCAAGCGAGAAAATACCATTGAAATTCCTGTATGCCGTAGAAGTTAACAGTGCAGTAGAAATAAAAGAAAGCTGGTAAGTGCAAATGTAATACATTTCCAGGAGTTGGTTCATGCCCATTCCAGAAGACATAAGTCTGGATCACATCCAAGCCTCCATCTTTAGCCTTCTGAATTAGCCCTTCCCACATCTGATCAAAGAGCACCAAGATACAGCCAGTACATCACCAAAAGATTCGGAAAGATTTGCCAAAAACCCATCCAACAAGCTACATTATCCCCAGTGCAGAGCAACAAAAATCCCCAAAATAGTTGCAGGACCAAAGAAAAAGAACAGCATTTCAAGAAAATCTCCAAACAAACCTTTATATAAAAATGCAAAAAATAGTTTGACTCCGGAAGAAAAAGGAAATTTTAGATATTTGCCACTTCAAAACATTGGGGGAAAGAGGGCAAAACGTAAACCAAGTAAGAAGAAGCATTTCACTTTTCATAACATCTCCGCAAAGAAACCGCGAACCACACCAGGAACCGCCCAAGAAACCCCCCAAGAAAGTGAAGAAAAGACATT
This sequence comes from Stipa capillata, assembly GCA_019208055.1. Classification (NCBI taxonomy): domain Eukaryota; kingdom Viridiplantae; phylum Streptophyta; class Magnoliopsida; order Poales; family Poaceae; genus Stipa; species Stipa capillata. The sequence goes on along the minus strand of JAGXJF010005544.1, from coordinate 98,984 downwards.
TTTGTGAAGAATGCAGTTACATCGGGGGTGCTCCGGGGGTAATGTATGGATCCGGAGAAGAGGATCCTCCTCTGGCCGTTGATGAGCACCGCCTTCTTGTCGTACGTCACCGCGCACTCCACGGCGGCCGCCAGCACGGCCAGCGTCACCGCCCAACCCAGAAGAGCAGCAGGCCACCGCCGCACCATCACTCCCCCGCTCTCCAAGAAGGTGGTAGGAGACGAAGAAGAAGACCACACAGGCGGCGAGACACAAGCACCACAAAAATGTGCTTGTGCCTTGCGTGGTCTTCACTGGTCTTCCCCTCCACCACCTCCTACTCCTCCTCCCCCTGTTTTTGTTGATGCCTTTCTTGGATTCTAGGATTCTTTGGCTAGGTTCTCGGGAGGAGCGTCAGTGGGGCGTAGCAGCTCAGTGAAGCTTTTGGCCTATGGTGTTATTATAATGGCACTTTCTATCTCCGCAGCCCCGGAGAGAGAGAGAGAAGAAAGATGGTGTTCTCTCTCTGCAGCTCACTTTGGAAAGAGACTGTAGCCGTGTGTATGCTGGGGGCAGTGGCGAGTAGGAACAGTACAAAGATGGCAGCTCATCCTGTGGCCTCCCTCCTCGCCTCGCTCCCTCCCAACGATGTTGACGATCTAGAGGCGAGCTCCGACACCGGGTTCATCCTTCCGTCACAGTTCGTATAATCTGTTAAATAAAATTCACTTCTCACTCTCTAAAAAAAAAGGTTCACTTCTCACAACTCAATGCGTACTTCTGGCTACTAAAAATGATTTCTGGCAGCTAATTCTAGTACCATTTTACGCCCGTTTTCGTGGAAATCTTTGCTCAGACAGGTAGCAAACGCTGTTCTTGTGCGTACCATATGTAAATATCTTTAAGTCCCTTACACCTGTCTGCTTGTACGCTGTCGGCGTAGTGACGGGCAAGCGCAGACACAAATGCATCTATGATCTATCTTGGGAGCTACGCTTGCCATAATGGTGCCATGCTCGGATGCTCCTTTGGCAACCAATACCGCTTTTAATTTACAAAAGCGAGTAAACCAACAGCATCTTGCCTTGATATTAGCATGTGTTTGGTACTAACAATTAGTACTAGCTAGTCATCATAACCCAAGAACATGAGTAATACTAGTGATTTTTACTAATCTTGCAGTCTCGTCGTCAGTCTTGGGGTCGACCACCTACACTGGGAAGGCTGACAAGTTAGTTATTCCCTTTCGATACACATGTAAATGAGATGGGAAAGGGCATCTTGTGGTACGGCGAGGCCACTAGCTTGTTGGGAGGCTTGAAACCATCACCGCAATCCTATGCAGTAACCGTGGGTGAGCTAGAGGCTAGTAGAGGTTGTTAGTTTGACAGGCCATTCAGTTCACTCGTCACGCGTGACCGAATCCGAAATGCAGCCGAGGACAGGGCTGCACCGATGTAGGCGTAGGCGTAGGCGTGGGCTTAGCGAGGTGTGTCAGCTGCTACGAGGATATTCCGATCAACAAGACGCACGGCGACACCACGTATCCCGGCCAGTAATAACGGACAACACATCAAAAAAAGCACATAGATCGAAGAGAGAGTGTTTGTGCAAAGCGATGTCTGCGGTTTTAAAGGCCCCTTGTGCAAAGCGACGTGTGAGGTTGAAGGGCCCGTTTGAAAGATAGGATAGGAAAAACACATAAATAGAAAAGACACAGAAATAAAATAGAAATGAATGTGCAAAATAGAGAATTGACGAATACAGGAAAAAAAAATTAATTTGCCGTTTGGGACGCAGAAAAAGGTAAGAAATGAGAATGAGCAAACTTTGTTAGACAAGTTCACTAAAAGAGCATTATATTTGCTTAACTCAGTAAAAACTATATTTGCTTAACTAACTAGCTTGTCACCGGTTCTCAAAAGACTTGCTTGTCACCGAGTTGTGGGCCTGCACAGAACTCATCTTCTATCTGAACTGTATCGCTCCATCTTCTCAGCCACTTGTGCATGCCCCATAGATCGCATCCGTTGTTCACGATATTTTCTCCCGAGTCGTCCCAACCGAGCGTTGTCCGAGCCCCGTGAATCCGTGATCGAAGCCAAGCCATTTGTGCCCATCCCTTCTGCGTCACTCAATAAGCTAGCCGTGCAGTGCGTGCATGCATGCATGCAGGGGCTCGTGGCCGGCCTGCTCGGTGGCATCGTCGCGCGTCACGCACGAGAACGCCGAAAACATCTGATGCTTTGCTCGTTGGAGGATCCTGGAGATGGAGACGAAGCATGGGTCAGACACATGTACGTTGCTACTACGTCAGACTGCAATGCACGACGTCGATCGAGTCATTGACTAGTAGTAGTGTCTTGCAGCAGCAGCAACAGGACGAGGCGAGCCGAGCCGAGCTAGTGCAATTGTCATCCTGCCTCTGCCTGATCGGTGATCACTCGTAAGCGTTTGGACCATCCAATAATGCATGTCACGTGCATTTGTGTACGTACGTACGCCGTATATATTGTTGAGACCATGAGTACGAGTGACCTTTCAGACAGAAAGGCTCACATGCATGGACACACATCATGGTCGATTTACCATGTTACTGAACTAAGTTGGACCTAAATAGCATGTGGATCGATCCATGCAGTCTGGACGGAGAGATATAAATAGTACTACTCCTTCGTCTAGAAATATAAGATCCATAAATCTTTTCAAGATTTATTTTTAATTAAAATTTTATTTAATAATATATGAATTACATGATACAAAATTTATACCACTAAAAGTGTTTTTGAATGAATCTAACAATATTAATTATATATCATGTAATCCACGTATTACTGAATAAATTTTTGATCAAAGATAAATATTGAAAAATATATAGTTTATATTTTTAGACAAAGTGAAAGCTAAGAATATGTAAATACGACAAAGGGAAAAGGTGTGGTCCGGTCACAGCGCCTATTCCGTGTTCCGCGCATGCTGCTCTGGGTCTCGGCTCTTGACCGCCACATGGCCATGCAGAGCGCGCAGAGTCGTCCGTCCCCCAGGTCCATCGGACAGGTGGCCCCGAACCATGCATGTGGCCATTCACAGAGGCAAAGACACTTGTATTCTACGTACTCCAGCTTGCTGCACCAGCTATGTAGTATTATACTCGCACATGCATATACTCACATGTAATACGTGTGTAACGCAGCAGCCGATAGATTATCAAATGGTCAATCTGCGTGCTTCCACTGGTCATACATGCATGGCCCATTGTTTTCTGGGTGAGAGTGTTACACACAATACATTCACATGCATGTGTCAATATATGTTTTGGACATCCAACTAATTAAATGTTGCATGCCTGCTGAGAAAACGAGATCTATACGGATTCCAACCATCAAAGTCGTATCTCAGGCAGCTCGGCTGGCGTCTGTGAAGAATGGGATCGATGAGACGCACGCGCTGCCGCCTGCCGCGCTCGTCGGCGCCAACTTTTTAAGTGTCGTCAGATTTGGTCGCTCGCCGCGGCGGGGTCAGGGGTTCGGGAGCTCACAGAGACAGTGGTGAGACCACTAAACCGCGTGACCAAATATGTTGAAGGTGTTGTCATACCGCACGAGACGTTACACAAGATGTATCGAGAGAAAATTACGAGGTTATTGTTAAATTAGGCTTCGAGAAAACATACGATAAAATAAAATGGGTATTCTTACAACAGATTCTATGTTTGAAAGTGTACTCGCAGGAATTGTGTAATTGAATTCCTCAACTCGTACAGAGCAGGACCGTGGTGTTAAGATGAGATGGACGATAATAGAGTAAAATACAGCTACGGTTATTGAACTTGTCTATCTTACTCATTTTGGTCACTATATTTAGAAATGTGTAAATTATGATCATTAAGATTGTTAAAGGAGTCTAATACAGTCTCTAACTCGCTTTCTTTACATATTTCTATCGCATTCGTTTGTGGTCAACATGCTTATTGGACTCACTTGTCAGTGAGCCAATCATCTCTATGGCAAAGGGCTAAGAGAACATAGATGAGGGAGATGGAGCAGAGCTGAGGAGGTGACCATGGCTTCGAGCTTTGAGCTTGCTAACGAGGGGACGCATAAGAGAGGTGGGTGACCATGAAAATGGGTCCAGTACCTCACGTTGAACCTTCTAGGGTGTCGGCCAGGGCAGAGCAGCATCGCACACCACCGACGATGAGCACAGGTGGCGTGGGCGTTGAGCTTGCATAGCAAGGCACTACGGAGGCGGTGCGGTCTGATTGACCAAGAGGAAATGATGAAGAGGACAAGAGGGTTGTGTAGGAGAAGTGACTCGTGTCGGAACTCACCGTGCTTGGAAATCAAGAGCGACGGTGGCCAGCCGGAGTCAAGGGAGAACGATGTAGTTTCAGTGATGCGGTGATCGTGGCCCTAAACTGATTTAGGCTTTCTATCTGTCTCTCACGTCGCGAGGCACCTACTAGTAGTCAGAATCGAGCCGAGAAGCTCCAGCTTGATGGATTGCAAGCGACGACGGTGGCTTGAGCAGGGGGCAAGCAACAGCGTGTCGGGACAATTACCTCTACCTAAAAAACTGCAAAGCTACCCTAAGCATTTTCCCCACATCAATTTCAAGCTTCGGCCACCGCATCACCAGAATTGACTTCGTCTTCTTCCACATGGCGGCGGCGGCATAGGTGAGTGAGAGCATGATGGACATGCAGAGGTACACGTGAAGTGGGTGGAGGAAGGACTGCATGAGGAGGTTAGGGAGCAAACACAAGATAAACTCGTACGTAGCGGTGGCAATGTCAGGGTCTTGGCCAGCAACAACGAGGATGCGACGCATGGTGACGTAGAGCAAACTGATAGGGACAGACGCGTCCAGGAGCTGCAAGGCGGTGCAACGGTGCCACGACAAGCACATACATGTGGCAGTGCTGAACGCTTGGCCATTGCATAGGATCCACCTTGGCGGCGAGCCCAGAGAGCACCGTGCACAGGGTCAATCCCACTGTAGCCGTGTGCTTGCTTCGACCGTTCATACGACGGGGTGGGTCCCACGGTATGTTGACCCTGACTCGAGTGTACGTCGACCAAAGCAAATACATAGAGGAGGCAAGCGGGTGATCGTGCTAGATCCTTTTAGCAACCTAAACGACCGTAATTTACATTTTTCTAAATATAGTGACCAAATTGAGTAAGGCGAATAAGTTCAGTGACCATGAGTACATTTTACTCATGATAATATAGGACCTTATTTCCAAACAGAGAAAGACTTGCGGCAAGATGACCCCATATCTCCAATATTATTTAACATAAATACGGATATGCTCGTCATTATTCTAACGGATTTATTATTTCTCAGTCATGCGAGAAATTGTGCAACTTTAGACCTAGAAATGTGTAATGCCCAGTTGCACACCTCTAGACCTGAAGTTGCACGTAATTTCTAAAAAGTGTAACTACCCAATTAACCGTTGGATAGAGAATCAACATCCAAGATCTTCGACTTAGAAATAAACTACTCCCTCCATTCGGGATTAGAAGGCCCCTAAGCAAATCTGAACAATTCGGTTTTTCAAGGCCCGCAACTGTTCAGGTTCCTTAAACACCTCTCCCGCAATTAACTCCACCCGCATGCGCTCGTTTTCCAAATCGGCAATTCGCTCTTGCGTGCTGTTAGCGGAGGGACGCAATTAACAAATCGGGAGGCGGAAGATTAGCGCATTAATCACGCACGGCGTTCAATCTTTGTGGAGAATCACGGCGTATTTACTCGGGCGCTCTCTTTGGTTCTTTTTGAACTTTCAATTTTTAGTTTTTTCGTTTCCTCTCTCCCTTAGTATCTGGGATTTTGCTTAGGGGCCTTCTAATCCCGAATGGAGGGAGTATGTCTCAGTCGACTTAGAAATTGACACTCCTTTATTCTAAATAGGGCTAATGATTTAGGAATCATCATTGGGTTAGTACCTCCCTTGGTCGAGGATAGGCTATCTGAAAGTGCATCTATGTCCCTAAGTGGATTTGGTGATTAATGGCAATGACTAAGAGACTAATGTGAATTTTGAGTGTGTAAGTAGGTTCTAGTGCCATATGTGAAGTCTGACTAACAGTGGCGACCCCTAAAAGTCCCCGGAACCACAAGAATCCTTAGAATGGGATTCCAACTCAGCACCTTTTGTTTTGAGATTCTAGTTGCTTTATACCTTATTCTCTATGTTTTAGTGATTTGATAGATCATATCGAGTATAAGAAAAGCCGTACTATAAAGAGAGGTGTGCTCAATGGGTTGGAACAACGACTTAGTGTTCAAAATGCTCGACCATATCTTTGGCATCAAAAGCTCCCCAAAGTTTTCAAGCTATTGTCGCTCTGTCTGACATCCAGAGTGTCCAAATTTTAGCCCGAATACTCCAGGTGTAGAGCACTCTTTGGGCTAAAATACTCTGAGTGGGTGTGCAACCGGTTTTGGAGGACCTTTTGTTTCTGACTCTAAGTGTCCACACTTTTTTTTGGATACTCCGTGTGGCTCGAACTATCTGAGCATGTATCCGAGCATGCAATCTGTTTTGGAGGACCATCTGTCCCAGAACCCGAGTGTTCGAACCTTTCTCGGATACCTCGGATGGTCCGGACCATCTTAGCATATCTCTAAATGTGGAACCTATTTTGAGGGGTCTTCTGTCTCAAACATAGTGTTCTGAACTCCTCCCGGATGCTCTGGATGTCTAGCTCTTTCTCCAGTCATGCTGATTCGGTTTTGAGGGGTTTCTTATACCCCCTCCCCCCCCCCTCGGAGTGTCCGAATGATTCTCGAATAATTTGAGGAAATTCAATCTGGAGCCTCTGGCCCGTTTTTCTGCATGTTCAAATATAGCCATTGGGTTAGACCCTTGATACTCTGAGTGGAAGTCCGGATACTCCGCATATGTACCGCATGTATATTTTCAGGCAACGACTAGTTTTTTGTGAGTGAGCTATTTATACCCTCACTCCCTCTCTCACACCTAATTGTTTGCCAGATCATTTCCTGATCTCAGGAAATCTTTTCCACCTTCCTAGAGCCTCAAACCTTTGATTCTTGTGAGGAAGATCTCAAGAAAGTGAGTGTTGGGATTAAATGAGCATTAGAGCATTGAGTTCATCTTTAAATTCTTCATCGCGCTTGTTACTCTTGGAGATTGGGATCTCCATGAGTACCCAACAATTGAGTGTTAAACATAAGTATATACATGTACCTAGCAGTAATACATTAATTAACATTAAATTGAATAAATAAAACTAATAATCTTAATTGCTAATTTGACATGTACATACATACATATATTAATGTAATTAATTAATTATAACAAACTACAACCCTATATTATCACTAATATATATCTTCAAATATATCTTTAATTAGCAATGAAACCTTAAATATTTAAAGAATGCAACTAATTACAATAAATTATAAACTATAGGTTTTCAAGACTAAATATATCTATCAATAAATGTGTCTTCTCCAACAAAATCGCCTCTAAATCCTCAATCCTCAATCCTCCAAACAGCCGCGACATTGAATGATCTACTACAGGTGGTCTAGTCGGCTGCGCTTTAAATAGGGTAGAACATATCTTAGACGGTCCAAAGAGAGAACTGTCTAAGATAAACCCAATACCTCAGTTGGTTGCCTATCTAGAACTGGCTGAAGCATATCTCAGCCGGTTTAGGAAAAGAACCGTCTGAGGTATTGGCCATATCTCAGACGGTTCAATATGTAAACCGTCTGACATAAACCTTAATGCGATTGTATTTTTAACTGTTTGAGGTATAGGTTTATCATTGACGGTTATTTTTATTTATACGGTTCAGTTTACTTAACCGATTGAGATTGTCTATATCACAAACTATTTTCCCTGGAACCGACTGGGATGTGGGATCCAGGGCCATTTTTGTAGCAATAGATCGCTTGGATGCAGTGGCACCACCCCGGCGCCCGCAGCCAACCCCGCTCCAGATCTGGGAGTGGCTGCGCCGACCAGCCTGCTTGGTGTCTGGTGGAAGGGAAGGGGAGGGGAGGGGAGGGGAGTGGGGTCGTCGGTGGAAGTGGGAGGGGGGAGGGGGCACGGGGTGTCGGGGAGGCTGGGACATGGGGGATTTGAGGCGCCGGTGGAAGTGGTGGTGAGAAGGCACGGTGTCAAGGAGACTAGGACAGGGGGATTTGAGAGAGAGAGGGGATATATTGTTAATTATAGAGTATTATTAAAACATAGGAGAAGAGATTATAAATGACGAAATATAGATATGTTGTTGGAGTGGTGGAATGATATGGAGGGATAATTTTTTTAGAGGCGTCTCCATATGGAGATTTGGAAGGTCAAATATAGAGACTGTGATAGAGATGCTTTGAGATGTGGGATCTAGAATAGCTATTTCTATAGCAATAAAACGCTTGGATACAATAACACTGGTATTATTCTCTACTAGGAGCTGAAGCATCGACAGGTTGAGCGACACTTGAGCAGCCGATGCTTTTATTTCTGTGCTTGATATTTGTTTGTTTCGGATATTAGCCCAAGGACTCTCTTTTATTTTGATTTAAATGCTATAACAGTGAAACTATTTTGACTGAGGTTAGAACCGATAAAGTCTCCCGTCTAAAAAAGAATTGGGAGCACGCCGCGGTGGGATCAGGTGTTCGGTAGCTCATTTCTGCTTTTAGATCAATCATCAAAAGAAACAGCGCGAGTTTGGCGAATGTCTCCTGGGCAACTGCGCATGCCGTCTTCTGTACGTCAGGGCAATATTTTTGGATACAGTAGGTGCGAGGCAGATCATCAAATATACGTACGTAGTGTATGGGCATCGTGCATGGCACTTGACGGGAATTCCCTTCAGTCTTTGCTACAAAATCATTCGAAAAATTGAAGGAAAGGGAATGGAGCGATGCCTCCTGCAGCGCGGCAGTTGAGCTTTTTATATGGCGAGGATGTGGCAGGGGCTACGCACTTCGATGATCAATCTGGAAAAAACAAACTGGTACTACTTGTACTAACTGAGCTACAATAGCAGTAGTATATATTAGACTACTAATACGTATGCTCTGATAAGAAATCTGGAGTTTTTCAATCGTCTTCGTCGCAAGCATGCATTTCTGGCTGGAACTTTCAGATTGCCGGCAGGCAAGGCAAGTGCAAGCGCCTGTAACATCTGCTCAACCGCATATGTCCATGCCACGCCACTCAATTGGTTGGAAAGGATGCACAGGTAGCAGCAGTAGAGTACTTACACGAAATTAAAGGGTGCGCGCGCATCACGACGCACCCACCATTTTATCGGGTAAGTGAAGATCACTCCACCAACGGGGCGCAGCAAAATGAGAAGTCACGCAGCAATCGGTGGGAAAAACGAACAAGAGCAAGTCGGGAACTTTGAGGGAGACTGGGAGAGGGCATAATTGACGGCATCAGCAGCGAGCACGGCAGCTGGTATCGCGCATTTGCGCGTGTCCCAGCCCCCGGAATACGTACGGTGGCAACGCGACGCCACATGAATAGGCAGACGCTCCTACGCACCCACCCACCACTAGCTCGCACCGCTTCAATCTACGCTGCGGAGAAGTAGTTTATTTGATCGGGGATTGCGCCGGTGGTGGGCAACAGCAACGGCCACGGAATTAACATTTTCCTACGCTGATTAGAATGTCATATGTGTGAAATCATTGTCCCGCCATCATTAAAATCGTTTTTAGTGGGATAAAGAACTAAATCTAAATAATTTTGATATTTGAAGAATCAAGAATACCTGATATAAAATTGAAGAGACTTAGACGATGGTTAATGTACTGAAAATATATTATTTTCTAGTTTATTTGATCGGCGATTGCGTCGGCGGTGGGCAACGGCGACGGCGACGGAATAAACATTTGTTTTCCTTGGATCGATCTCTTTGTTTGCGCTGCACGGGAGGGAGGACGTACGGCGCGAGACATTGATAGCTAGCTTCTGTTGGAAATCTGGAATGTTAATGCATGCTAGGTCGCCGCGCGCGTACGGATCTGGATCTCGAGAGCGTACGTTAGGTCTGATACATGGTTTAATTGGGTGATCGATGTTCATGGCTGGAGCAAGAATGGTTTATGCTGCTGCTCGCGACGCGTAGATTTGGGCACTGAAGGCGTGTGTTAATCGTGCTTTCTTTGGTGCGCACCTCAGATCAGGAGCTAGCAGCTGGTCGGCACCGCCAGCACCACGACGTTCCGGCGAATGCGCATGCGCAGAGTACGTACGTGCATTGAGTTTAGATAAGTTGAGCTCATGTGCTTAATTTTGACTGACCGCCAATATTTTCTCTAGTTACTTTTAGCCACTTAAAACATAACGGTTCTGCTACTGCTCTGATTAGCCTAATCCTTACACCGAGATTCGCGTGTGGAAAGATTTTTTATATCTAGGCATAATTTATGCAATTTTTAGGTTTAGCAATGTATAACTAGGATAGTTGTATATTTCTACACCTAAAGTTTCATAAATATTTATATTTTCTCTTATAACCATTGGATTAACATCCAATCTAACTGAGATGTATACACACCCTAGGCATAACTCATGTACATGCAATAATTTTTTGGATCATTGTAATGCAATAATAATTCGCTGGAAGGACTTTATCTGCGGTAGAAACGTTTGGCTTGAAAAGAAAAAGCAATGGCTGTGCTAATAGGCCGGATTTCAGTATAGCCCATATGATAAGAGGAGGAAGAGACCCAACCTACTCTGTAGACAGATATTAACCATCGACAACCCATCAAGCCTGCAGGCGCGCGAGCATCCAGACACGGAATCATCGTGACGTGCCGCCACGCCGCGCGCGCACCGGCACCGGCACCGGCACCGGCACCGTCACCGTCACCGCGCCACACGGCGCGGCGTGCGTGCCGCCTGCCCCTTGACCGCCGCAGTTAGTTCTCGGCGGCGCTTGGCTGACTCGGTCCACATGAACGTTAGCTCGCGCGCCCCTTTCGCTCCTGCCGGGGTAAGCCCAGTCCGCACCGTGCTTCACCGCGGCCGGCGTGCCGTGCTTGTGCTCGCCAGGGCGCGCGACATGCTTTGCGCCCGGCACCTTGACTTGGCCGCGTCGATGCGCGCGGCAAACCGGGACGTCGCTCGGATTCGGGAAGAGAGTTAAAAGAGTCTCGTGATCGTGTCGGGCTACAGGCTCAGGAAGTCACGACTACGGGTGGTAGACCGCAGTCTGGCAATAACTGTTTCTACTGGGCGTGCCGATCGAGGTACATGCTGCTGAATCCAGTGAATCGCCAAGCACAAACGAACGTGCAGCCACGCCGCCGGTGTTCATTTCATATTCCCGAGGCGAAGAAGCTCACGCACACTAATCTCAGCACTCAGAAGAATCTGCAACTGACGAGTGATAGATGACCGAAGAAAATCTGTCCATTGTTTTAATTTCTACATTTACCTCCAAGGATGCACCTCGGGCCTCCCTCCCACCGTCGCCACCTCACCATAATTTTGTCAAGGGAACCCGTTAACTAACATAGCGATTTGGATCACGTACGTGTTTTTTTTTAGGAAACTTGGATCAGTAACGTTTTTGGAAGGAATTAGCGGCATCGTGGGCCTTGTGGCTCGTCGCCTGTTGGGCTTCCTTTCTCCGAGGAAAACTAAGTGGAGATTCTGGAGGCATCCGACCGTCGCAATTAAAAAAGTTTCGTATGCAAGCTTCTATGCTTTTTAAAAAAAAATTACATGAATCTCAAAGTATCCGATAGCAAAAGGGTATATTAATTAAATTAGTTTGGGTCCAAATTTTGTGGGGTGAGTTGTGGAGAAAAGAACCAGCGATCGGGTTTGGACCGGGCTGGACACGGACTTCGGACCCAAACTAATTTGACTAATATGCCCTTTTGCTATTCACCCATGGATGTTTTGAGATCTGTGCAAAATACTTTTGGACAGCATAGAAACACTTCTCATGCAATAATTTCCCATGCGTATACAATATTATTGTAATATTTCTCTCCGTAGTCCAACCAAAACTTGAAAAAAACATTGAAACATTTTAAATAACAAATTCCCGATCGATATAACAAATCATTGAAAAATGACTACAATATATGCAACATAAAAACATAACGTATGCAACAACACAAAAATACATTTGCAACATGTACAAAAATTATGCAAAAATTATGCAACAGACGCTCAAAATCATTGAACATACCATCCATATGTATACAACAAAAAATACACACTTACAATATGTAAAAACAACCTATGAAACATTTAAAAATCCCCAAACTCATTAACCTCTCCTATTAACGTCTGAGACCATTAGACTCACCGCCCTCCAGCTTACTAGTGGCAAATCCAGCTCGCTCGAGTCCTTCCGTCGTTGGATCTTGCGAGCCTGGACCCATGCCATGCAGGCCCATTGTCTTCCCAAGCTTGGTGGCGTAGTAACGACCATTTGGAGCTTAACGTCAAGCACCATATGTAAGGTCAAGGCGGCTCCTCCGTGAGCTCCACCATCCTGTGGGGAGAAGGAGGAGGAGAGTGGAGGAGAAGGAAATTTTATGGAGAAAGAGAGAAGAGGAAGGCTGGTGAGGAGAGAAAGAAAGAAAGAGAAAAAGACATTGTGTGAGGACTGAGTGGTGAAGCGAAGCACCAGCATGAGTGGAAGAAGTGGCCAATTGGTTTAGCGATCGCCCAGTCGACGCAAACGATTCTCGCCACATTATGGCAGGGAGGCGTGGAGGCGGAGGTTTTCTGCCGTTGCCGCCATCGAGTTTGGTGTCTGCTACCCATCGTCTTCCCACGCATCTGGAGCTTCCAGTCCCCTTTATATCCTCTCATCTCCTCCATCACCCGTTCATCACCTTGGTTAAGCCGCATGGAGTGCCTTGCTTAGAGTTTGTGTTATTTTCTCACTAATTTTGTTTGTTCCAGTGTTTTTGGGTGCTCACAATTCGTGCTCGCCTGTTGCAATTTGCTAGGTCCAATCGATTTTACTGGTGCGGCGAGTGAGGCAATGATGGCCTCTAGCGGGGGCGATGGCCTCCTGGCTCTGGCAGAGGAAGACTCATAGCGTGGAGTGTTAGTTGCGATGACAGATGTGGCAGCCACCCTCTCCGGGCCTTCCCCTAATACCCTCCCCTCGCACCGCTCCGCTTCTCCCTCATTGCCTTCTCGCCCGCTTGGGCCGCCACTGCCTCTCGTTATGCCCCCTGCTTCGGCCCAATCGCCCTCGATTCACTTCACCTCACGCCCGCCCAACTCACTGGCTCCCACTGCCGCTCTTGTTGGGGCAAGCGACCGGACCAGAGGAGGTGGAGCTGATGTGTCGTGGTGGATCATGGGGTGGAGGCTGGATCGGCAATGCCGATGGTAGTGCAGATTCAGGGAATAGGGAGCGATCTCGGGGTTTGGAGCTCCACCCCTAAGAGCGTGTTTCGAAGAGGGGTACTCATGGGTAAAGTTTTGATATTTAGTTTAAATTTGAACTAAATACCAAAGCTCCTACAAAATATACACTTCATCCAAACACCGCCTAAGGCTAAAGTCCTATAGATCTCCACCTTGGGCGTATATGCGTCAGGGTGAAGGCGAAGTTCAATGTCAACCGTGTTGACAACATGGTGATTCAAGCCATCTTTTTGTTGGATAAGCTTGACAATAACATCAATTTCGTCTCCACGAGACTAAGGTCCAGTTCGCTTTTTCCGATATTGCTTTACTTAATTGCAGAATGCATTGTTCTAGAATCTGTTGTGTGTAGACTCACACTGCAATTGGATCCGATTATATTAATTTGTTGCTTAACATCAATGCAGGGACTGGTTTGTGACATGGTCAAACAACTATCTCTATGTAATCGTGCTAGATTTACTCTGAAAAATTCCGACTTGATGGAAGATGATACTGATTGGAGATGGGGCAAGGCAAAATAAATGGTCGAAGCGGCGGCGAAAGCTTAAATGGATAAGGACATCTATACTGATTTATTTGTGGTTTATTCATTCTTATTTACTTTCAGTTATATTCTGTGCCACCTCTAAATCCCCTGTTCTGCTGCTTGGATCAATATAACCGTTTGGTCGCTGTTGTTGGGGCTTTTCGCTGCCCTCAATTCAAGCGACACGGCAGCTGGTGGAAGAGTGCATCTGGATGCATGGGTCCAACTCATTTTGGGTTCTGCAAGGTCATTTTGGTTGTTCTGGATTGGATTATCATCGATTAATCATATGCCATTCCTTGGTTGGGTTGGTAAAGGTTCAGATTTGTGGTAGATTATCACTGCATTGGCTTCTGCTTGTGGAGATTTCAGTTTCATAGATGATCAGTTTCCTGTTTGTTCATTAACTTTGGATTTTCACTCAAATTTTATGTTTCTAGGTCGTACTTAGCTTAGTTAGGTTTGAATTTTGCTCCTCACCTACATATACTTTGAGTGGCTTAGTCTCACCAAAAATCAGGTTTGGGTTCAGTTGGCAGCCTGGCATGTAGCTCCAACCCAAATGCCACCACCTTTGCACATGTTGAGAAGTATTGATAGCCTTTTGAAGTATAATTGTTCATTATCCATTCGAAGCTCAGGATTTTATGTACTTTCTTACCGATGGTGAATTAATACCTCTATTCAAGAAACAAAGAACCTGACCAGCTTGATAATAGTAATTCTTCTCAGTCAACCGCAACCTGCGGCCGAAACTGAGCAGTCGTGTGATTTACAATCCATAGAGTTTGCACTTCCTTTCCTAAGCCATTCATACGTTTCAAACAATCTTTTTGTGCATATCTGTCATGCTAACCTAGGTGGAAATCACATTAACCTGTTGTTTCAGTTTAACATGAGATTTCCCCTGCAACACTAAGCCAGGAAAAGAATCTTACGGATGTGTAAGCCACAAACCATTCCCAGACTAAAAAATCTCTAAATTATCCTCTGAGGTTTGATCGTCTGTCTACTCTACCCTCTGAACTATGAAACTGGGTATTCCACCCTCTTAAGTATTGAGTACTGGTCACTTAACCCCCTCAAGCGGTTTCGATGGTGGTTTACGTGGCAAATTCCTCTTTGAATTTAATTATCTGAGCATAAATGTTTGAGCCCGCATTTCAATGGAATTAAACACATAGGAGTATCAACTACTCACTCCGTCTAACAATGTAAGACGCGCACACATTCGAAGATTTACAATCAGATTTATTATATTTTGTTTATGTGATACAAAAATAATATTATTAGAAAGTACTTTCGAAAATGAATCTAATGATACCACTTTTGTATCACATAACTAAAATATTATAGATCTAATTGAAAATAGTGATATGTATACGCGTCTTACATTGTTGGACGGAGAGAGTAAATTAGAGATTTTTCTATCCAGCTGGATCCGCGTGTAAAAAACTGAAGGACCCAGTAGTTAATGCATAGGAAAAGCTTTGTTCTCAGCTTCGTTCTCAGCTTAAGAAAAGGTTTCGTTCTCCTGAACATAGGAGAACACTGAACATAGGAGAACTGCGAGACGCCATGGATGAGCTCGTGACGAGCTCGTGGCTAGTGGAGTTAGCGACGGCGGCCACGGCTAAGTAGCAGAACGGAAGGACCTGTGGCTAGCGAACCTACTGAGAGGAGCGGCGTGGTCCGCGGTGACCCGTTGCAGCGACGCGACAGAGCTAAGCGGCAGGGATGATCTAGTTCACACGGCTATGGCAAAACAGCACGACATTTTTAAAATTGAAGGCGACATCAGAAGCGTATCCATCTCTACTCCCCCTCCCTCCTCCCCTCCCCTCCCCCTGGGTTAGGACAATTCTAACCCCCTAACTTCAAAGCAGGATATGAAGTATGTCCTTTGTAAACATTGTCGATTTTTTTTTGCAAGTAGTAGAGCAAGTCTAGCAGGCCCCTTAAAATTTCTCCCCTAAATCTCTATATAGGGGATTCCCCTAAAAAATTTGTCCCCTAAAATTTTTTCAACTCCAGCAGCTCCCCTAAAACATCTCCCCTATATTCCACTCACCTATATTTTAACAATATTTTGTAACTAAAATTTTCCTTTCTCCTTTTTCTTTTTTTTTCCTCCTCCATTTCCTTTTTTCTTTTCCTTCCTCCTTTTATTTCTCCCCACCGCCGCCGCCCCCTACCCCATCTCCATCTCCCCCGTAGCTCCTTCCCCGGGCTCCGCCGCCTCCGCCTACCCCGGGCTTCGCCGCCTCCGCCTTCCCCGGCCTCCTCCGCCTTCCCAGGCCTCCCCCGCCTTCCCCGGCCTCCCCCGCCTCCGTCCCCTCGCCGGCTCCTCTCGTGGCTCCGCTCCTCCCTCGCTGGTCCGGGACAGCGACGCCGGCGCCGGCGTCTGCTGCTGCCCCGACGACGCCTCGAAGCCACCGACTCCTCTCGTGGGGCCTGCTGCTGCCCCAGGTATCTCTCGAGCACTGTGTCGCCGGAAATCGCTGTCCCCGTGACCCTCTCTCTCTCTCCGCCTCTCGATCTGAGAAAATGGGGGCGAAGGGGATGAATCTGGCGGTGGCGTGGTGGCGGGAAGGAGCCTTCCGGACGAGGTCGTTGGCAGCGGGGATGGATCGGGGAGCCCTCCGGTTCCCCTAAAGATAGGGGAGGGGGAGCTCGAAACCGGGGCGACCCCAAAGTCGGGGAGGGGATGGGGGGTCTCCTGGACATCGTTTTTTCTCCTCTCTCCCCTAAACTAGCGATCGGGGAGGGGATAGGGGGGCTGTTAGACTTGCTCTGAACTTCCGTTTTTTTAAGAAAATAGTTATTAACTTATGTAGCTCCATTATTTTGCAGGACAGTGATTGCGTAGACAAATACAGATTGTGTGATCCTAAGGACCTGGAGTATACTGCAGCAGACCAGGTGTATTGCATAGCATGTACTAATTAGGATTATTTTTGCAAGCCTGCCTGCCGCGTTTTTTTTTAAAGTTCAACAGCAGGTTCTCGCTTCCATCTGGGGTCTTTTGCTGGGCATCAAGTTCTAAAGCTCAAGCTAAGAGCTATGATGTACCCGTTTTCATGTACCCTAAGTGAGCCACTACGATGTATATGCTGCAAAACGTTAATTTTTTTTTAATGAAGCAATTCTTCATTGCTGGAGTCTTTTGCTTGATGTTTCATTGAACTGGAGTGAATTGTTCTTGTTGAGTGTTTGTCACTGGTTTTGTTAAGTGGATCTTGTTTCATTGTATCAGATTGTGGATTATGTGTACCAATTTGTTCACTACATGCATGCAAGATCTATTTCTGGTGCTGATGATGGTGCACCAAATCATTTCCGAGTTTCTTTGTTTAAGGTTAGGAGGATGCAACAGCCATGTGCTTTGAGCAGTAGCTATAGCATCGTCTCTATAACTTGCTGAATGCCATGAAAGGTCATGTCAGCTGGTGTCGGCTACAATTATATGTATATGCATTAGTGTGCATTTGATTAATGGATTGAGAAACGAAAATTCAATGGAAGTAGTGCACGAGGCATCGTCTGCTGTCAAGATTGTGACTTCATTCTTATTCTAATTGACTGAAATTCATGTTTCAGATTGTGTCAGATTTTTAGATTGAATTTGTGGCATGAACAGAATTAGTTGTGTGCAGTAAAACACGTGAATTATTTTAGTTGGAATACGGTTACTGAAGTGATGTCCAAAATGAATAGTACATTGCGCAAAATGAGTAAACCTTATTCTATTTCAATCTAAAATAAACATAAAAAAAATCACAGCAGCGTGGTGAGGAGGCGCGCCCCAACATTCTACAGCTAGGTACATCAATAAATAAGCATGAAACGAGGAACTGAATTAAGCGAGTTATAAGAACCTATCATCCCCGGCGAGGAGGGGGAGGAGGAGGGGAGCGGCCCCGGAACGACTCCCAGAAGACGGGCCAGTTGCGGCGGGCCTCGTTCCAGCCGAGCAAGGAGCCCTCCCTGGCGGGGTCCCAGCTGGCGGAGACGATGCCATAGCTGACGCCGGCCAGCGCCGCGCCGAAGAAGACGAAGGACAGGCCGTAGGGGATCCACGTCGGCACGTCCACCTTCGCCACCTTCTTCAGGTAGTAGAACGCCGGGAAGAACCCCACGCCCACCGCCAGCGGTGCGCCCACCGACACCCCAACCCGCCGCATCATTCGGTCCGTCACCACCTCCGGGATCGCCGCGTCCCTCTCGTCCTCCTCCTCGTCGTCTTCATCGTCGTCGTCGTCTTCTTGGTCCGCGGGGTGCTGTTGCTGCTCCTTATTCTTCTCGCCGCGCCGCCTGCTCTTCTTCCCTGGCCGGCCGATGGTGATGACTTTGGGCTCCGCGGCGTCGCCGTCGTCGCTCCTGTAGCTCTTGTTCCTGCGGGCGAGGAGCGGGCGCGCGCGACTGCGGGGAGTGGCTGCGGGGAGTCGAAAAATGGGAGCGGAGCTGCAGGAGAAGGCGGTGGCGGCATGCGCGCGCGGCGGAGAGAGCGGCAGCTCCATGGCGAGAGCCCCGTTCCGAGTTACTTGCAAGAGGACATCATCTTATCTCTAACGCGGACGGGGACGGACAGGCTACTATACGCAGCAGTACTACAACGCCACGCCTAGATTTTCTTTCTCTTGCTCTTTTCTAGAGAAAACATGTCTACACAATGCTTATGCAGTAACTGCTGCCTAGAATTGACATGTCTACACGATCATTTTTTTTCACGGTGTACTTGAATTATGAGGCATCTGACCTTCATCAAATTGATCTCCGTCCAACTAGGAAAATCACAGAGTACTACTACAATGAATAAACACTTAAATATTAGAGCATCTCCTAGAATATGTCTCAGTCGTTATTGTAGCTTTTCACATAAGCATTTTGGCGTCGAGGTGGAGGAGAGAGGGAGAGAAAAGTGTGGGAGTTGTTAGAGCAACTCCAACCCACTTGGTATTCACTTCTCTAAAACCATATTTGATAACTAGCAGCAAAAAATACCTCCAACCGAGTTGCTATCGGGGTCTCTAAAAATTAGGAGTTGCTATCCCCTTCTCCTCACTCCCCACATCCAGCAACCAACGCCGGCTTGCTATCCCTCAACGGCTGGGCCCCCGCACCTCGTCGGAAGTCTCCCTCGCGCCTGATTTGGAAGGTAGGTTTTACCTTCGCCGTTGTCTTCTTCCTCACGCCGCCGGTGTCTTCTTCCTCTCGCCGCTACTGTCCTCGCCGTGTTCGGCCTCGCCGCCGTGCTCCAGATCTGGATGCGCCGGTCCCGTCACCCCCGCAGCCCCATCGCCCCCCCGCTGACCTCGCCGCTCCGGCCCCCGCTTCGCCATCGGGTCCGTTGCCCCTGCGTCGCCGTCGCTCTAGATCTGGAGGATGCGCCCCCGTCGGCTCCATCGCCTCGCTAACCCCGCCACCCCCGCTGACCCCGCCGCTCCTAGCGCCGCTGCTCCTATCGCCCCAGCCTCGTCGTCAGCCCCGTCGGCGCTGCCTCGCTGTCGCCCCCGCCTCGCTGTCAGCCCCGTCGGGCCCGTCGCCCCCACTGCCCCCACCGCTCCCGGCCCCGCTGCCTTTGTCGTCCCCGGCTGGGGAGCCGGCCCCGCCTTGGCTCCCCTTGCCGCTGCTGCCTCGACTCCCCGGGCCACTGCCGCTGGTGCCTTGGCTCCCCGGGCTGTTGCCGCCTCGG
The DNA here is from genome assembly GCA_019208055.1 of Stipa capillata. NCBI lineage: Eukaryota > Viridiplantae > Streptophyta > Magnoliopsida > Poales > Poaceae > Stipa > Stipa capillata. The sequence continues at coordinate 79,370 of JAGXJF010005544.1, read as the reverse complement.
CTCCCCGGTGGACGTAGGAGGACGGTGGGGAGCGGTGGGTATAGGAGGACGGCGGGGAGAGTAGGGGACGGTGGGTGAAGGAGGACGGCGGGAGGAGTAGGGGCGTCGGCGTGGTATGCGTGAGGGAGGAGGGAGCAGAGGTGGCCGGTGAGATGGCTGGGGAGATTTGGGGCTGTTGGGGAGGGGGTTTGGGGGATTTGGGGCTGTTGGGGGAGGGGGGGGTTGATCTGAGAGAGGGAAAATTGAGAGAATTGAGAGAAATTTTGTTTGATGAATGTATTTGCCATTTAAATGCTAGCAACCTTAATAGTTTGAGTTGTTATGGTAATTCATAGCATGTGTAATGAGTTGCTAAGAGTTCAGTTTATATGACACTCAATACAAAGACTACTTAGTTTCTAGAATTTAGCTTTAGAGAGTTAACTGATATTACTTCTCTCTCTTCTAGTATCCCTTATCAGATGATATGATCTGAATAGTTGACATGCTGTGATTTGCAGGGGTAATATATGGACTACATACAAACCTACGTCGAAAGATAGTTGGCCTGTAGGTAGGACTCTCTAAAAAATAGTCCTGATATAGCCTAAATGTCCAGCTTCTCTATTACGATTAATCACCTGACGCCCTGGCACAGAACCGCCATATCGTGGAGCATTCATAAGCTCATATTGATTGTGTGCTGCGTGTAGCCTTGCTAGAATGAGTTTGTCCTCATCATCGACGACGACGAATCGAAGAGAGGTCGACGACTCACTTCGCAGTGGTAGATGAGAAAGAAAGAGGTGAATGGAATGGCTTAGAAAAGCTACCAGGAGAATGAAATGGCTTGGAGAAGCTATCAATAGAATGGAATGGCTTGGAGAAGATACCAGGAGAATGGACTTGCATATATAGACTTTGCAATTAGAGCCGTTAGAAACATAGCCGTTGCAAATAAAGCTGTTGGAAATAGAGCCGTTGAAAATATAGCCGTTGGAAATATAGCCGTTGGAAATACAACCGTTGAAAATTTATCCGTTCAAAATTTAGCCGTTACAAAAATTAGTTGTTGAAAAAATAAGTTAGTTGCAAGATATTAATAGAATATAGGTGAGTAGAATATAGGGAGTGTGATTTAGGGAGTCAGTTGGAGCACGCAGAGAAATAGAGAGGGAATCTTTTGATGAGGATTGCTAAATGAGGAAATAGATAATGATGTTTGGCAACTTGGTTGGAGTTGCTCTTACTCCAGAGAAAAAACAATCTAAGATCTTGTATCAAGACATTTTTTAAAAATCATATGCATACCATTATCTATTGATAACCAAAGAAAGCGTATAAGTAGAGGTATGAAGACGGTAGGCATACAAGTACAGGAAAAAACAGCAAACACCTTGAAACTGATAATAAAAAACATCAACGCCCATAAGCTCCTTCCTGCCGACGTCGCCATGACCACCTCTTGGATCCTCGCTGGAGCTCTGTCGAGACGAAGTGTAAAGACTGACAGCATTGCAAACACCGTGACATTTGTAACAAGCAAATACTTATTGAAAAGACCCTCATTCTAAAACACACAGTGGCAGAGACACCATATGGTGACCGTGGGCAATTACTACGGCTCGCTTGCTACTTACCAGTGACAGTAGATGACATTACCATGTGGAAGTATTGTCTGTGCGTGGTGTTTTGCCCAGGCTCAATTCATCCATCAGTCTGGCAAATGGCAATCTCGTGGGCTTCGTACGATCGGGTCCCAACAGCTCGACGCACCGCGCATGCTGCTGTGCGGCACGTCGCAATTGCATAGAGAATGAACCGATTATCACTCAAAAAATTGTTGGTTGGCTACATGCATCGCTCCTGCGGTCCTGCCGCTTCAGTACTCACTCCACATCTCCACGCAGTCTCGCACGATCTAACATGGTCGGCGGTGCAACTTGGTGACTATGGCGACCGGCAACTGGTGCTTTGCCACAGGGAAGACGGCGAGGCCCATCCTCGTCCCTTCCTCCCAATCCCAATCTCCTACGCTCGTTTTTGAATCTTGAGAGAAAATTATGTTTTGAGTTCATTAGTTGATTTGATCAGGTGAGAATTGGGGCCTTTGGGGATAAATTGGTTTGGGGAATCAATTTGGTTTAGAAACTTATTTATTTACAAATTACAATTGCAGGAGGGTTGATTGATTTGATTGCCAATCTAACAAGGGCATAACCGCAACAAGGGCAACCTGAATTGAATTTGAAGGCAAATTGTGGCCTGAATTTATTACCGAATTACCCCTTTTGGCGCACTTTGTAATTTGATCATGCTTAGTTAGTTTCTTCATTCTAGATGGTTGAATTGTAACCTTACGTCATTAAATTTCAGAAATGAGGAGGTTTTTATTTGATAGAGGAAGCATTGAGAATGTGAATGTTGTGCAACCAGAAGCAGAAGTAGAGCCCCCGCCTAATATTGCCAATGAGTTTAATCCGAATGAGATCGTACGTGATCCTGCTCTTAGGAAACAAATTGATGAATATGCTCCTGATTTTCAAGACCAAGTAATGAGGGCATATATATTGAAGGGTCCAACACAACAAGATTTGCCAAAATTTCGTCGTACTTCATTTGGAAGTACTACAAGAAAATCTTCTAAATCATGGTATAAGAAGTTTAATTGGATAGATTAGTGAATTCAAGGATGCGGCTTATTGTTTCTATTGATTTCTCTTTAAGCAACCCGAGAGGGCCGAGCACTATGGTTATGAAGTGTTCACCAAAACCGAATTTACAGATTGGAAGCATGCATCTCAAGGCTTGAAATATCATGTTGATAGTCATGATAGTAGACATAACAATTGTTTCAAGCATTATGATGATTAAATCAAAGACAAAGTGTGGAAAGTAAGTTTGCTAGAGCAACCAAGGAATGGAAGAATTATATAAGATCTGTTTGACTTCTTCTGTAGATTGTGCAAGGTACCTCATGGCACAAGGAATGGCATTTTGTGGCCATGAAGAATCCTCTACTTCTCTAAACAAGGGCAACCTTTTAGAGATGATAGATTGGACAAAAGCTAAAAATGAACAAGTGAGAGTTGCTTTTGACTGTTGTGGACAAAATTGCACGATGAATTTTGGTGACGTTCAAAAGGAGCTTGCAATGTGTTGTGCGCATGAAGTTACCAATGTGATTATGGAAGAGATTGGTGATAAGCAATTCTTCGTGCTTATTGATGAGTCACGTGATATATCCATGAAAGAGCAAATGGCGGTGATGTTGAGGTTAGTAGTTGTATTTTATTCCATTACCTATTGTTCTCCATTCTCCATGTCGCCATCTAACCTTGTTGTTTCTTTTGTTGTAGGTTTTGAACAAGCAAGGAAAGGTTTTGAAATGATTTCTTTCTCTTTATCATGTAAAAGAACCACATCGGAGGCATTACAGGCTGCTCTTTATGATATCTATTTCAAGGACATGAGAGCAAGGATATGATGGGGCTTCAAATATGAGAGATGAATCTAATGGTTGCAAAATAAATATTCTAGATGAAAACCTTATGCTTTCTGTGTCCATTGCTATGCCCACCGTTTGCAATTGGTGGTTGTCTCCGTTGCTAGTTGTTACTCATTTATTCATGATTTCTTTGAGTACATCTCCTTGATTGTGACCACAACATGTGCATCTAGCAAAAGAAGGGATGCATTGATGGAAGCACAGCACCAAAATATTTTGATTAGGCTTGAGAGTGGTGAGATATCTAGAGAAAGGGGCTTGCATCAATCATCTAGTCTCGCTAGACTGGTAGATATACTAGATGGGGTTCACATCATATTACTTTGCTTCGTTTGGATCAAATGTGGTCCTCCATAATAAAGGTGCTTAGCATGATTGACCAAGACGGACGTGGACCTTCTCAAGTGGCGAGTTTGATAGAAGAAATGGAGTGCTTTAAATGTGCTTTCATTTTGAAGCTTATGTTAAAGTTGTTTGGTATCACAAATGAGCTTTCAAAAGCTCTACAAAGAAATTATCTAAATATTATGCTTGCCGTGGAATTAGTTCATGATGTCAAAGCTCGGTTGACCACCATGAGAGAGAGTGGTTGGGATGATTTATTTAGTGAGGTCCAAGAATTTTGTGGTGCTAAAGGTATTCCGGTGCCAAATATGGATGAATAAATACCGATTCGGGGTCGTTCAAGACTAGAAGGGAGGACTATACTAATCTTCACCATTACCGTGTGGAGATTTTTTATGTTGCTATTGGCAAAATATGTGTAGAGATGAATCATCGCTTTAGCGAAGCAACTCTTGATATGATGGATGGCTTCTCATGTCTTGGACCCAAGAACTTTTTCTCCATGTTTGATGTTGATAAGCTTGTTCGTCTTGCTGATATTTATGATGCGGACTTATCGGATGATGATCGTGATACAATAAGGGAGCAACTTGAGACTTATGTCCGTCAAGTGAGAAGACATGCTTCCTTTTCTTCTTGTAATGATGTTGAAAGTTTGGCTATTAAGATGGTTCAAACTAAAGAAACATTTGGTATTTCTATTGGTTTAAAGACTTATTAAGTTGGCTATGAGAGTTTGGTTTCAATGGCATCCGTTGAAAGAGCTATTTCAGCAATGGAGATTATCAAGTCTAAATTGCGCAACAAGATCAAGAAAGAATGGTTCAATGACTTGATCATATGTTACACGGAGCGGGAGATATTCAGGTCACTTGATGATGTTGACATTATTCAAACATTTACAAAAAAGGAGAGTCGGAAAGGGCATTTGCCTCGTAATTTTATTTAGCACTCTATGGTATGTTTCATCTTTCTCATTTCATGCTCTCAATTGTGAATATATTCTTAATACTTAAGTCATGTGAATTACTAATCCATTGTTTTCGATCTCTTCTCAGCAGAGCCTTCGGGTCCTTTTATAGAGGGCAGGCCATACCAGATACATACTCGTCTCCGAGTAGGACTTCTGTCATCCTTAAATGTCGGGATTGACTTCCTTGTTTAAGGAGTCCTAGACAGCTATGGGTAGTTTCCTTATTCTCCTAGAGTCCCTCTCCGAAGCAGGTACTGTTCTGGGTATCCAGAGTGTCCCTAAGTCTTTGTGTATTTGTATACGAATATTGTCGTTGTATATAGTAGTATTGTACTACTCATCATCAGATGTGTTATTGGACATTTTGATTCAGATAGCTAGACTTGTTGCCAAGTCATAGTGTAATGAGCTATTGGTTATCATATCTCGTCTTTATTTCCATCTAAGACCATTTATATATTGTGTTTGTTGGTTCACTTTAAAACTACATGTATATGTATTGGAATATCTCATTGCGCTTCTTAAATTTGCTGCTACTTTATATGATGTGTATCGAAGTATCCGTTTTCTCTTCTTTTCTCTCTCTCTTATCTCTTCTCTACTATATATATTATATAAAGCAGGAGTTTCTTTATCCTTTCATTGTCCCGCACTCTTCCTCAGCCGTACGATCTGAGCAACGGCCGAGATACACGCGAGTTCCCTACCCATCATCTCATTTTAGACCAACACTCCCCACCGTTGCCTCCTTCCAGCGACTACTCCCCACGTTCTCTTGATTAACTTCCTTCAACCTCAATGCCGCACGTCTTGTCCCAATCCCCTTCCCTACTCCCTCCTTGCGCTTGTAGTCGGCGACGCGTGAACCAGAGTGGAGGTCGAGGAAGACGAGGAGCTCGCGCATCTGCTGGACGACGTCGGTCGGCGTCCTCAGCTTCGACGTGAAGAGGTCCTTAATTTTTGCGCCGTCGTCCCCTGCCGCTCCGGCGGTCGCGCGCGGCGGCGAGGGCAAGGGCGAGGTGGCGGGCCGCCTCCGCGCGCGCCGCAGTCTCGCTGGCCGTTGCATCCACGCGCGCACGGTTCATGATGCTCAGCACAGTTGACGATGACGTATCCCTCAAGGTGTCCACTTCGCGCCCAGGTCTCCAACCAAGCAGCTGCTCGCGTGCTTGTGACGGGTAGATAGGCTTGACCGATTCCTGTGATGTTGGGGATTTGGAAGTTAAGGTGTGGGGATTGGTAGGGGTGTAAGGCGGGGTTAACAATGTGGCTCCTTAGAGGAAGCATCTGATAAGATTATAGCCTCAAAATTTCATATGAATCAATGGTGAAGAAGTGCATGTTCATTATACTTTCAGTCAATTCAAGATCTCACGATGGAGATGACTCAAAAGGACATCAATCGGAACATAGCTGATTTCCTTTTACTGGTCTGTACGGTTGTTTTGTTATTTTGTTATTTCACACTTTCAAAAAGAATGAAAGTCTACATTCAACTGCAGCATCTATAGATTCCAAGCTAGATAGCAGCCTAATCTTGCCATATTTGCCATATTTGGATGTTGATGGCGACCTTTGTTTGGCTGGAGATTGCATCAAAGTCATGCATCTCTTTGCAATTTTTTCCCAGTTCATTTCATTGTTTTTAGTTCTTTTATGTGCTGCGTGCGTGTTCTGATGCCCACGGTGATTATTATTTTTCCCAATTTTTTACAGACATACCTACCCTCCGCTCTCTCGGAGTGTCTCATGTTTTATGTTTCTTCGATTTCTACCATCTTCACATATGAAAACTGTGCTATGCTTAGAGCTTGACTTTTTACCTGGAAGTTAATTTTAGAATTGCATATTTGAAGAGACATCTTACCTTTGTGTATGAACTGAATAATTGACGATAGTGTTAGTACACCCTTTTGCTAGAGTGTATCAGAATTGTGTGTGACTCCATTATAGTATTATTATCCATTGATTAGCATATCCATTTGGATATTATATTCAACTTTTTTCTTTGTGGTTCCATAGCAAGTCACGGACACCGTACCAGTAGTTTTCAAATTTGGCACTTAAACTTGTGCGTTGCCCACGCTCCACAAAAATCCTGTCTCAGCCACTAAAAACGTACATTTTGTGAACTCTGTCCTCTCACATCAATATATGATCTTTCGCTCGCCTTAGTAAGATGTTATCGAGAACCTCTTACTATTAACAAGTTTACGTATTCTCTTTCTTTTTAGTAACAAACGTAGTGATAATCTGTTGAAGATGCTCTTGGTTAGCAATTTCCAAGAATAAACAATGCTCGCCTTTCCTAAAGGAGCAGAGACTCCATCGGGCGTTAACCACCTCCGCCGCACCGTGACCCTCCCGCGGCAGCCGCGGCGCACCACACCGCCCGCAAACCCCTGCCATCCTAACATTTTGTCCATTTTCGTGTCAGCCGAAGAGGCCAAGAACGAGATTGGAAGGGCCGAGGCGCAGTCGGTGATGCCGACGCAAACAGCCACAATAGGACCGAGATAATATTTCCCAGCAACGACAGAACCTTCTGAGAAAGCAAACGATCTCCTAGGAAAATAACGATGATAGAACCAGAAGAGATAAAACTTAACGCATTCATCATCGCCAACAGTGACTTCACAGCATTCTGGAAATAATCTCTTTTCAGTGTCGACACCATATTCCAAATGATAAACTTTCTTCCTGACATTTTTCAACGAATAGAATCAGTTTGCATCACATCCATCCCTTTGAAATCTTCCGATGGACACAAACAGCACCCGTATAACAGCCTTCACATTGTAAGCACAAAAAACTGTACATCATTGATGCATAAGGATGAGCTTCCGGCATATTCAGCAACACTTCTGAATTTTGATGGCTGCAAACCCCTCAATGGCAGCACGTGATGGAATAAGCCACCATCCCACCTCGGCAAAATCTTATTGGCAAGATAAAGGATCAGACTATACCAAAGTTCAGAAGAAAATAAATTACCACTTTCCCTTTCTAGTAATGCTCAGATGACCATTTATTTAAGAAGGGGCTCAACAAAACCGACATGTCAGTGCAACTGCTGAATAGCTGCTTTATCCCCACAGCTCAAAACGAATTTCGTATTCTATTTCTAATCTTCACAACCACAGGGAAAAACCTATATCTCAAAAGACATGTTAACCACGGCACGACACTCAACTTTGAAGAAAATTAATTTGCAGCTTCAAAGAAGAGCACTTGAGGTTGTAAATGACCTCTCTCACACATAATGAGCACATCAGCCCAGCCACCAATAACCTGCACAAAGAAGGAAGAACCAAAGAATGTTCTTCTTTAGTAGGTAGGGTAGGAAAATCAGGAAAGGGGGTCTAGTTTAGCCGGTAGGTTTATATCTGGCTACCTTAACAGTCTGGTCATCGTACATGACCCAATGCTCATCCTCGAAGGCAAAGCAATGATAATGCTGTCCATAGTAACAAACCTGCACGCAGAAAAACCAACAAAATAAAAATCGTGCTAAATACTTTAATTGACAGGTGTCAATACTCTTGGTCTTGGATGACTGGAGTTAGGTACCAAATGCAGAACAGTGAAAAGTAATGCTGCTACACTGCAAACAAATAAACATTCGTTCATACAAATAATGTCAAAGCGTTCACACAGATGATCAAGCAAGTACCAATATCTAGTGAATTACCTTTATGTGATTTAGTAGTGAAGTTCTATTCAAAATCTAACTAGAAAGCACATTAGGCTTATATCACTAGACATAAAATAATAACTTTGAATCAACATCTTTATTGCAACAGTATAGTTACATGTCACAGTTTGCTACAGTAGGAAATGTAACACATGACAGCGCACTAATTCATGTGATCCATAGTCATTAATTTGTAGAATATGAGTTCTGTAGTAGCAGCATTATATTATAACACCCTATGTGATACTAAGTGTAGTGCATCTAACTGGAACAGAAATGTGATGTCACTGCCTGCTCTTTTGCACACACAGTATAGCCTAGCCTCCCAAATACAAGTCATTAATACCTACTTCAGATCCTATCAGAATCAGAGCAGAAAACCATTCAGGTTGTTCGAGTGCAAACTCCGTCAGGCTAGAGCATATTCACTATTGCTGATACAGCTTAAGTCGATTCCCTAGTACCTAGTACCAATATCAGAAACCCTAGATAATGTACATAATTTCACACCAACATAACATGCTTGATTTATATTACAAGCAGAACACATTTACTGCAGGTTTAAGAAAGTGGCCACTAACAGCACCATCAGGTATCCATTAAAAATGTGGAAGAACAAAAAAGGGCTTTTGTAGCCATACCACGGACACCAGAGAATGTTTGCTTCCTTGATCTAAACCACGGTAGAAAACGCTAATGTCTATCTCAGTCGAAATACCAGCCAAAGTTGCAGATATGTCATCAACACTCTCTTTGCTGTTCTGCCATCCCAAAACTAAATAAAAAACGGTATAAGACATCCATGTCAGTAAATGATGTCATTGCAAATAGAACAAGCGCACTCCTACACATGCACACTCGCACAAAAGTGAATAACAAATGTACAGGATATGCAGGAAGCAGATTTAATAGTGGTTCCTTCATTAAAGATGATTAACTAAGAGTGAAGCAGGCAATCCTACACCAATATTCAAGAAAGCACCATATAAAAGCATTTTAAGAGAGTATTACAAGATCAAATATTTGACAGAACTCGTAGACTGGAAATTGATAATTGCATGTACACGTTTTATATGCATAAATATATCCAAGATAAAGAAGCTTACCAACTGTAAAAACATGAGGGGAACTAGAAAGAATGTGGTGTATATGATTTGGTTTTCCACAACCGCCAACATCAGGATCACAAGCTAGCTGATCATTCATTATCACGGTCTTCAAGAGATCATCAAATGGATCTGGACACATCATCTGTAGCATGGAAGAAACAATAATCCAGATCACAACATACCAGAAACCATAAAAACAGAATAGGAAAAGGTCCAATTAGGTCCTTCACCCCTTTCCCCAGTTTAATTTTTGTCCAAACTCAAATACCGTTTACTTTAGGCCACCATGTATCAAAAACCTTGCAAGTCATGTCCTCAAGCAAAACCACCCCGGTTTTGGTCCAACATGGCACTGACAGGGATCCTTGTTCGCATGACGCCGCTGCAGCTCCACCGCTGCTTGCCACAGTCGACTGTTTGCCAACCTCAGTGGATAGCTTGAACTTGTCCAACTCTCTCTTTCTCAATACAACGGGCCATGCTCACCTCACTCGTGACTTTCATAGAGGGTGTTCTTTAATTTCTCGCCCAAGGGGCCCACTGCCAGCAAGGATCCAGTCAATGCCATGTAGGTGCAATAACAGGATGGTTTTGCTTGTGTGACATTATTTGTATGGTTTTTGATACATGGGGGACCTAAAGTAAACGGTTTGAAGTTTTTGACCATTAAATTGGAGAATGAGTTGAGGGACGTAAACTAGGCTTGTTCCAACAGAAAACAAGAAACAATAGAGCTAATACATATCATGAGATTCAAACCAAGGAAAACAACTAACCTTTGCGGTTCGAAGTGAACTAGCATTTATATTGTGGAAAAATGAGGTATATTTAAGTCGTCTGGACTCTAATCCACAGTTATGGCAGTTCATCCGTTCATAGACGTCCATTCCAAAAAGATAATGTGCAATGCAAGAATTGTTTGCACAGTCCCATGAGCCGATATAATTGCTCTCATGAGATTTAGCATGGCAATCAGCACGAGAAGTGTACGACTTATGCAAACACTCAAAGATGACCCCCAATACCTCAGATGCATCATTCATTTGTCCCTGCAATGAATATATAGATCCGGGGTCAAAATAGTATTGATCATATCAGATCGACAAAAGAGTCATTGTAGATGTAGAGCGAGCATTTGGATAATAAATGGTGTAGAAATGTGCCTAACACCCCAAAACTGTTGGATAGAAGACAGAAATATACCTCCTGAAAGAACTTGCTGTTAGGGTAGGATTTGCTCAAAGCAATCCTCAAAGAAGTAGGTGCAACAGCTTCTCCCTGCCCCTCAGATGCTTTGCTCAAGTCAATGAAGATATCATATAATGCACAGACAGCACAGGGATCTTTAATATGCTTATGCAGTGATGATGTTTTAAGGAACTCATCTCGAAACCGCCTCAAATGCCATAATGACTGCATATAGAGGAACAATATGTGAAAAAGAAAGCAGAATTGCATAAGCGTCACAAGTCTGGACAGTTACCTGGATAATCACATTCAAGAAACAATTGTATTCACCAGCAGCATTTTTAAGCCCAGCCCCGTGCACTTCTTTCCCATTTGAAGTCCCTGCTGCATCAGCAGTAAAAGAATCATAAGCTTAAACTAGGATATTAAATTACAAAGGACCAAAATAACACAGATCTAAATTATCACATTAACAGAACACTTGTAGATTATGCTGGAAATGAAATTGGCATAGAGACCAGAGAGAATTGATATCATAGCATCTGTATTATCACCAGCATACAATCTAGAAATCTACAGGGACACTGAAACAATAGGAAAGGACAAATGGAATAATATCCTAAGTCCTAACCAAGCATAGATCCTTAGACGAGATTCTGAGGTCAAACTAAAGATAACATTTAGTAGCGTTGAAAATTGCAGCTTTTATAGATAATATTTAATACCCTTGTAAATTGCAGCTCTTATCAGCTTCATTTCCATGAGCTAAGTAGCTAACATTTACAATGACTCGAACTGATGTTCTGTTTCCAAAAGCATCTAGGTTTTTTTGGTGATAGTGTCAAACTATTCTTCATTACAGCAATAGGACATCACCATACAAATGTTCAGACTCAAATTACACAGTTGATACGATGAAAGAATGTTCTATGTAATCTAAATCACAACTGTAGCAAATTAGAAACACCTTAACTCGATACAAGAGTTATATATGATGTTAACTTAGTGAATAGAAATATCCACGAATGTTCAAGGGCCAAGATATGAGCTTGTCGAGAAGACAGACAGAAAGCAGCAGTAATAAACAGAATTGATGTACCAAGGCTTTGGCGCACAGCTTGTTGGAGGTCTTCTTCGAACCTTTTGTCAGAATCATCCTCGATACATACAGTTGCTGGCAGGATGGCGCCACTGTCAGCTGGATATGAAAAGAACATATTTAAATGTGATCAATTCAAAAGAACAGTGAGGGAAAATCTGACATACTATCCATATAGGACAAGCTTGTATTTTAGGAAATCCACAAGATATAATGCATGTGCAGAGAAAAAATTGGGAAGCAATATGTGGACATAGGCACATGGCTATAGTGAAAAGGAAAAGGTACCTTCAGGGACTGTGTCAGTGTCCAAAATAACATGCTCTTATGAACTGGAGGGGGCAAGGATGTCATGCATGACCATCCTCTAATGATTCGGTAACACAAGTCAACTATGAGTAAGTGGTCCTACAATCTGTTTTAGGACTTCACAAGCATTTAGCTGTACTTAAGCAAAACGAATTTTGTAGTAGTTTAATTGTGATCAATTTTGTGATCAATTTGGGAATGAATTTTAGGGTTCACATCAGTGTTTATATATCACAGTAGAGCAATCAGGTGTATTACCAATTAGTTTGAATTAAATGATAAGTACTCCAGCACTGTTTGAAATTTATGTATAGGAAAGGATATATATAAATGGCTAAGATTATCGCGATGCTGATGCAATTTGATACATGTAGAAGAAACCAGTGTGCAGATGTCACAATAAGCCAGTGTAATATGTATGTGCCACCCGGATTTAAATCAAACAGCCAAGATCAGGTTATATGAAAGTCAAGGATAATATTGAACTACAGTTACCTTTCTCAGCTTTATTGGCATTCCATGGATCATCTGGAGACAACACAGGTAGCCCATTTTGTCTTGCATCTTGATAGCTGTGATTGGTAAAGTCAGCTACTTTACCGGCACTGCTCCATCTTGGAGCTGTTGTGCCATTTTGTCGACTAGATGCATCATCATCATCATCATCATGAACAGCGCCTGGAATAAATGCAACAAGAAATATAAAATGTATGGATTACAGTTACATACAGAGTTAAAATGGAAGACTAATTTGGTCAGGACATAAGCACAACCTTGGATGCATTTCTTATGTGGTTGGCTACTACCTCTCTTAGACCTTTGGATGATAGGATTAGTTGCAAGCTTTGTACTTTGTGCATTTTTCCCAACTCCATTCATTTTCAATGTTGGCTTAGTGAGGTCCATGTTGCTGCTGGTCAATGCATGTGCTCCAGGAGAGCGCAATCCATTGGGTTTCTCCTTACGATTGTTCTGAGTCTTTTGAGGCAGGTCCATACCATGAAATCTGGAACTAGAATGTTCCTCCCGCAAAGAAACTTCAGAAAAGCGAAAATCACCAAACTTTATGCCTTCAAGATAACCAGGAGAGAAGTTATTGGGTGCACCCTGGGAGTTATCCTGATCCACAGTTAAATTTAAATCAGTTGAATAACGAGTTGTTCCAATATCAGAAGCTGCCGAAGTACTTCTACACTGTTCCGCGAGATGCTTCTGCTTTGCCGCCTCCTCTATCCGTCTTTGGTACTCCAAAGTTTCCTCCAGTTTTCTTTCCTCTGCTTCAAGTTGTACTCTATGTCTAAGCTCTTCCTCTTGTTCATTTGAGTATTCATCACTTATTGAAAGTTTGCAGTCGAAGTCATCACAATCAACAAGAATCTGACTGCAAAAGTTTAACATGATCAAATAAATTAAAGACATATAAACATGAATGTTCTAACCCAAAAGAAAACTGATGATATTGATGAAAACCATGATTCTACTGCTGCCTAATTTTGTTCATGCTGCGCATACTAAAAAAGCAAGGCAATCACTATTCAGTGTTCACTAACAGATTTTTTAAAGTCTTCTGCAGTATATTCCAGTGAGAAGCCCATAAGAGATGAACAATGATCTCTAAATACAGAAGCTTATAAGATGAACAATGGTTTCAGGTGCTTGCTACAGAACGTAAAATAGATATGGAGATGCATCGAGTACAAAGCCTGCACGATGATATTGTGGCTGGCACCTCAAGGTAGATGACAGTATCTTTTTAAAACAAGGGTGGGGCCTTTGCCAAATCACTAATACAGGTGGAAAAAAGATGAACAATAAAAGAAAGCGCCATTGTAGCAGATGCAGCAAATAAGCAAGATGACAGTACCATAATCAAGTAAGTTCCCACATCACAACTTGTTGGATATAGATACAAAATTGCAGAAGAAGGTACAGAAATAATATGATATTTCAAAATAATAAACTCTCTTGGTTTCAGAGTGAAATTAGAAGTGGGGGTTCTGTAAAGAATTATTCCATCCTGAAAATTTGTTTAAACATTGTCTACTCAGAAGGGCTCTAATAGTCAAAGGAATGTGCCATATTGATTGAAGCACTATAAAACTATATTGGAGACAATGCACGAACATTGGGAGAGATCTACATGATTCAGCAGGTCTACAAAAAGAAAGTATATGAGACCATCTCTCCCTGCCGTGCTGAAAGGATATATGGTAAATTATATGCACAAAAATTAAGTTCTCTATTTTTGCAAGAAGGTCATTGCCTTCGAATATACATAACTTGGTTTAAAAGGGTTAACAAATTTCTAAATTTTCGCTTTAAAGGGTCCACAAGTTTCAAATTTTCCTTGTAAGCAGTTACTTACTTAATTGTCAACTAAATTCTACAGGGAAGCAACACAAAAACATAATCCAAAAGTCAAAACAGACTTTGTAATTTTGCAATTAATCTTTCCTAGAGTAAATTCTCCAGACAACCTGTTAACTCATCAAATATCAACATGCTGATTGGGATTTAAATTAGTACTGCTGAGTAACTACTAATATGTACAGAAAAATTAAAAGACATAATTCCAAGCATTTCTCTGCAAAAAAGAACACGTACAGTGCATTGTACTCAGCTAAGAAATAAGTAACTTGAGTAAATGTCTCCCTCAGAATGAGTTTCTTCTTTGCCAAGCAAAAAGCTTGTAATTTATCAGAACATGGAGTACAAGCATTACTTACGATTGCTCTGATGTTCCCTCATCTGCACTGTCCTGGCAAACAATGTTTTGATCATTCCAGCTCAAATCCTAGAAAGTAATATAGCGAGAAAATAAATTCATTTGTGGACAACAAGAGCATAAAATATTACAATACGATCATACTCAAAAGCATAACTACCTTGAGATCCTTAGATCTCCGAGAATCCTTGATTTTCTTCTTGTCCTTTGATTTCTCCCCTTTGTTTGCATTCTTCTTAGCATCCAAAGCAAGTTCGGCAGGAAGGCTTCTCTTGCAGCATCAGATCTCTCTCTAGCATCCTTGTCCATGAGCTCTTCCAAATGGCTCTAGATTACCCAACCACAACCACAGTTAAGAAGTGAACAAGAGCACAGAGCATTAAAACAATCAAGTGTATAGAGATGCAGTATACAAACTCGCAAGAAGGATTTCAGGAGGGGGAGGAGAACTGTTTGATAATCAAGGACAGAAGCAGGTCCAAGCTTGAGTTCCAGTTGCTGCATCACAGCTACACTGCGCATAATCCTAGCGTCTATCTTGCTAAGCTGTAAGTGAAACAGTTAAGAGAATAGTTGATGTTATTGCATGTTGAAGATTATATAATTTCTGCCGATAGATGCTGCCAGAAGAACTGACCTCCATAGTTATTTGTTCCTTCAACTTCGAAACAACCATCTGCACCACCGAATCATTTGGATGTACAAAGCCATGCATCCTCCAATCTTCTTCTTCTGCCGCATCAAAGTCAGACAGGCGCGAGGTCATCCCAGAAAAACCTTCATCATACCCATAGTGTGAGGTGCGAACTTCCTTTAAGACAGTAGAGATTGCATCTAACTCAGATCTGCAAACGTTAAACAGCTCCTCAGCACTGGGTTCCAACAACTCCTCCTGTCGCTTCTTCAGGAGCTCCTCATATCCTTCAAATGAATACCGCCCCACACAGTCCCTTCGCCTTTGCTCTTCAAATAAAATATTTTCCACAGCAAGCACACCCTCCTCATTGCTCAACTGTTCATGCTTCCGTTCACACCAGTTTTGCAAGACAGAGAACTCCTTCTCGAGCATCTGAAGAATACGCATCCCCTGATTTGACCTCTCATCAAGCATACAATTCCACTCTGATAGCTGATCTACAATTGAAGGTCCAGCATACAACCATGAAAGGAATTCATCAGTATCAACATTCTCAGGATCAGACTTCCCGCGAAATGCCTGGCCATCAAGGATCAACGTTGATGAATCAGAATCTAGTGTAACATTCTCCAGGATATTGTGATTTTTGGGGTTACAGTCCCCATCACCTAGTTCCCCATCCTTCTCTGAGCACCTATTAAGTCCACAAGACTGCGTTAGGTCTTGCAAGAACTTGAGCACCTTCCGCAGTGCTGATGCCTCCAAGAAGCAAATGCAGAGCGGCGACTCATCAATAGAGTGGTTAAGCAGCAATGACCCGGAAGGCATCCCCCTGATTTCCTCCACAGCAAAATGTATCACCCTGTTCAGATGGCTCACTGAAATGTTCTTGTACTTCACAAGGATTTGGAACAACGAATGAATCCTCTCCAAAATCTTAGCTCTTTCATCATCATCAGACAGCGGCCACTTCCGGGCACCTTCCCTCATCACCACTCCAAAACTATCGCATTCCTCATTGTGTGGCGAGGCTGAGGATTCCGACGTGTCTGATTTGTCTTTGATACTCCAATTATCCGATGACATCGAATCCTTGTCCCTATCTGGGCCAATGTTGTCTGCTTGCTCTTCCTCGATCAGTTTGAGCGCCGCAGCAGCATCCACCGGTCTCCAGCTCGAACCAACGAGCATTTCTGCCCAGTCAGCATCAATCCCTTGTGGTACCATAGCCTGCAGCCGAGGAGATAGTACACCAACATGCTCCCGCAATGCATGCTCCAGATCTGCGAAGCGATCCCCACACCGGCCACATGCCCAGAACTCCCACTTTCCGCTCCTAGTGGCAAACCCTAGCACCTCATTAAGCACAGCAGATGCAGCACTGGCAACATCTTTCTCCTTATGCATTGCAGCAGCATAGTGCGACTTGAGCTCAGAAATGCTAGTGTTTAAGAACATGATCCTCCGGTCCACAGGCATAGTGCCCCAGAACGCACGCACCTGGTCCATGCGCTCGGATGCTGATGAGACTGTTGCCTTTTTGGACCCGCCCTTTTTCCGATCAGCACGATGTCCAGCCGCTGTTGACTGAGATGATGAGGAGGGGACCTCATCTCCCTGTGGCTGTGGCTGTGTGGAGGAGGCAGCGACGGCAGCATTGTGCTGCAGCTGCTGCTGCTCCAGCAGCCTCATCGCAGCGACCTGCACCTCGACCTCCTTGCGGCGCTCCTCAGGGGTCTTGTTAGCCTTCTTGATCTCGTTAGGCCGGCGTGGGGCTGGCGCCGCGGGGAGGAGGTGGAGCTCCATGGGATCCTCAGCCAGGCGGAAAAACCCAAGCTTGTCATCCCCACTGCCGCCGAGGGTCTTGACCCAAGTGGATATGGACGCCAGATTGGCCTTCTGGATCAGGTTGCGGAGCTCGGATTGGACCTGCTCGGCATCGGGAGCGGGCAGTCTGAGGGAGTGGGGCGCCGGGTCGGAGGGCTCCTCGATGTTGAGCCCTCGCTCGCACTCAGCGACGACGTCCTCGTACGCGCGGGTGTCGGAGGCGGCGTCGAAGAGGAGCATGGCGTGGAAGTGGGCGAGCTCAACAGAGTCCGGCGCGAGCTCGACGGCGCGGCGGGCGGCCTGGAGCGCGGCCCGGTGGTGGCGCGCGCGGGCGGCGGGGTCGTTGAGCACCGCGGCGGCGCGGGCATGCACGGTGCCGTGGGCGCGGAGGAGGAGGGGTGATCCCTCCCCGTGGCGCGCGACGGCGTCCTTCATGAGCCGCAGCGCCTTGGGCTGGTTGCCCCGCTGGAGGCACGCGAGGGCCTTGTCGCACTCGGCGCGCAGGGAAGCCGTATCGGCGCTGCCGCCGCCCCCCGCCGGCGCCGCATCGGGCAGCCGGAGGAGGGCGCCGGCGGGAGGGGAAGGGGGAGGAGGAGTAGGGTTTGGTGGGGGGATGCGCTTCTTTCGGCCCATCGGGGGAATGAGATTTGGGCGAAGCGGGGGTGCGGGGCATATATATTATGTATCTAGTACAAAAAATAAGAGGAACAAAACCTCTCTCTCCGGCTATTTCCGTGGGTCTCTACGGGTATGTTTGGTTAATGCCATAGCATGTTCTACCAATATTTATCAATTATTGGCTAGCCAAAAAATTAGCTAGAGATTTTTTGACCCGTAGTTTGTCAAAATTTTCGTAATTATTGTGAAGAGAATGTGAGAGGGATGAGCAAGTTCTTATGGGCAGCCAAAATTTTGGCAACCAACCAAACAAGAACGAAAAAATCATAGGCTGTCAATTTTTGGGTATGGTAAATTTGGACACAAATCAAACACACCTTACCACCTAACACGACTAGATGCGGAGCCGTGCGCGCGACGGTGCGTCTTGTCACGCTACTTTCCCTGCTGGGCTTCCTTGCCATCTACATCTCCCCGTCCTCCACCGATCAGACGGTCCGCGCATCCCCAATTTTTCTCAAGCGCCAAAAAACAGCATGTGTTAGTATGGCTTTTGAAATTGTCGAGACCCGGAACAGTACCTCAGGATTCGACACCGACCAGCACTGCATACAATTGCTAGAACAGCCCGCCAGAAACGGACATCATTCAATGAGCCAGATATAGTTCCGAAAACCCTGTAGCGGGTTAATACTCGACTTCCTGCGAGATGAGCCCGACGTGTGTGTCCACACCCTAACCCAATCGGCCGTAGCACGGATTGGTGGGTCGCCCGAAGGCCCGACACTGTCGTCCACACCCTGCCCAGCCGGCAATCGCATCACAGCTGGCGGGTCACTCGACTCGCAATCACGAACCTCGCACAGAAGATTCGTATCAACTCACTACCGTCCCTTCGCACACTTCAATCATACACGCACGGTACACAAAGAGACGTGGTAACCAACTCTGAATACCATCACACGAACTCTACAGGGAGGATTACCAGATAATAGTTCACATCCTTTACTTTTGGGCAAATACTTAACTTACACACAACTGGCTCGAAGGCCTTAAGTACGAGAGATAAACAGCGGAAGTGTGTAGTTACCCTGAGATACAAGCTAGTATCTCCAAAAGAACCCAAAATACCCTCACAGTAGTCCACAGATTCGAAAAGCTGAAGAGGCAACCAAATCAAGCATCGTCCGGGAAATAATCGCCGAGGGAGGGTTCACCTGTTCCTAAGCATGCAACAACAACTACCAATGAGTACAAAAGTACTCGTAAGACTTAATAGTGCTTGGACATGATATTCATCTAAGATTTACAGGAAAATAAACATCAGCCCTACCATACTAGTAGATTTGAATAACAACAGGATAATGTAAGTTTTTCCATGATTCATGACCACGATAACAACATTAATCCGTAGATCATCATTATTCAAATCAATTCACTAGAAGAGCCCCTGATTGGTCAATGACCCCATAAAGATTCTGTTGGTCCAGCTCATGAGGATAGCTAGTCCACCATGAGCGGGCCCCAACTAGACATCAACTATGGTCCCCGACACAACCAGCTGACTTGCGGCTTTTCAGGGAACATCGAGAGAGGGTTCACGTGCTGTACCTCCAAAAATACTTGACGTAGGGCTCGAGCGACCCCAACAATGTACAGACGCCCTCTCAACAATGCTCCCTCGTCTCTCGTCTCACTTATTAAGGTTCAAGTTGATTAATCATCCAGTTAAACTCATCAGGGTAATGGCATCACAACATATTGGACTGAAAAGTAAATGTTAGCAGAATATACGAGAATGGAAAAACGATGACAAGGTAGCATGGCAATGCCGCAAGCTCTGCTTGCCTGGACTGGGGAATTCCTCGGGTTCCTGAAACTCGGGCTGCTGAGGCTCCACTCCCTCGTCGATGGTTTCTGGGATTTTGCAAAACGGCGACGAAGAGAACGGATAATACAGGATAAGAATTCAGCATGACATTTCATGGACTAGATATATGAAATGCACAACGATATTAATTATTACAATTAAAACTACTTAAAATTAGGATTTGGTTCCTTTTGGGGCGAGGGTCGGAAATCGGGCTTTGCGGCGATCGATTAAACCCTAGTGGACCAATTTTACTAATTGATTAGTTTTCTGGACATCAAAATAATATGGGGTTATTTTTCAGTGGTAGGTACTGCTATACTGGTCATGGTGGTAAATTTTCATAATTTTTGGGCAAACATTGAATTTATAGCAATTTATGCAAGATTTAAAGCATTTAATTAAATTCTGCAATTTCCAGCATAGTTACATGGTCAAAACTAATTTTAATGGGTTCTACATGTCTCACTGATTCCAAATATAAAAATTTTATATTTTTCTGAGTTCATATGAATTTTTAGTGAATTTTTGAAGTTTTCAGCAATTTTAATTGAATTTCTGCATTTCCTAAATACAAAAATACCTAAAAATACTTTTTACACCCACCCTAACCTAGCCCCAGCCACTGACAGTGGGCCCCAAGGGGTTTTTCTTTTATTCTTATTCCTTTTCTTTTACTTTCTCTTTTTCCTTTTTATTTTTATATTTATTTTATTTTTTTTGTTCTCGGGTTGGGTTGGTCCGGAGGGTCCGGCCTCCGGAGCGGGGAGGCGGGCTGCGGGGAGCGGGCCGGCCGCGGCGTCGCGGGCCGGGCGAGGGAGGCCGGCCGCGGGCCTTGGCCACGGGGAGAGGAGAGGAGCGGGCAGCGGGGCTCACCGGGCGGCCGGAGGCCGAGGGTGGCGGCGGAAGGCGGAGCGGCGGGGTGGCGCCGGACGCGGGGAAGGCGAGGCGGTCGGGCGACGCCGGAGACGAAGGAGGAGGTGGCGCCGGCGTCGGGGAAGAACTCCGGGGCGACGGCGGAGCTCCGAGGAGCTGCGCGGCAGCGCCGGCGTCGGCGGATGCGGCGGTGAGGCGAGCGGGGGAGCGGGGGGGTGAAACGGGGAATGGGGAGGGAGAGGGAGAGGAGCGACCGGGCGCGGGGAGAAGCGCGGCGCGGCCGACCGGCCGGCATGGCCGGCGACGTGGGCGCCGGCGCGCGTCGGGACGAGGCGGAGCGGGCGACCGGGGGCCCCGGGGCGGGCGCGCGACACGCGGCGCATGCGGGCGGGATTTTTTTTTATTACACCGGCTGTTACAGAAATTGCCGTCGCCCTTTGGAAATCTGTTTATACACATTCTTGACAATCCTTGACCAAACTTGGACGGCCAAAAGTCGATATTTTAGCGGCCAGAATATATGGTACGGTTTATTTGGGTACCAACCATACACGTCTAAAATCTTCTACAAATGATCCGAGAAGTTTTCTAGAAATCTTGACTCATGTATTAGAGTGGGTACGAGGTTTTCTCCGATGTCATAGCCGAATTGGGCTGTTGTATCATCTAATTAGCTTCAAGGTCCATCATTCACATGTTTGGACCGATGTGTTCTATAACTCGTTCAGTGATAGTGTAATTATCTTATTTTAATCAACCATCGGACATTTCACTGAAGAGAGAGGTCGACGGTTACAAACTTAAAATGCTCTGACCGACTTCAGAGTTGTACGATGCTCTAAACGGCTTTAGTAGTAGGATGTTGGAGTTGTCGCATCTAAAATCATGTATAATCATTATCTTTTCTCTTGTAACAAGCTTAAGTGCAAACTACTGGGGACATGCAAAGAAACGACGCCTGCCCAAGAGGAAAGTCAAGAACAAAGCATGATTTTCCTTCTCCTATCAGTGTTGTGTTAAGCGCGAAGCAAATATAGTCGTGTCTTTATCGACAAAGCTCCATGTTCCGTGGTGTACGTGGCTTAATCGGGCCAGACTAGACAATGTATAACTTATTGCGTGCTTGCACTTTCTTATAGATGGTATACGATTAACTACTCGGTAATGCAATGACGGAACTTCAACGAGATTAAGGGACGGGGAGGGTAAGGAAGGCAAAGGAGGCCAAAACATAGTTGAGGGTGCCAATATAAAATACAAGTCAAAATACTCCTTCTATTTTAAGATAGAGGTATTTTTAGTCTTTTAAACTTTTCTCAAAATACAAGTCATTTTACACTTTTAGTGCACTTTTAGCCATGGAATTTCTAGTTTGCCCTTTATCAAGTACTCCATTCGTTTCATAATGTAAGGCACATTTTAATTGGTCAAGACAAACTTTTGACCAACAATTACTCCATTAGGATGTGGTTTATGTGACATGAAATTGTTAGATTCATATACAAAAGTATTTACTTATAATTTTGACTTTGTATCACATAAACCACATATTAATAGAGTAATTGATGGTCAAAATTTCGTCTTAATCAATCAAAATATACTTTACATCATGGGATGGAGGGAGTATCACTTTCGCAATAAATGTTGCGTGCCCCAATATGGTGAGTAATTGTATTTGGAAGAAAAAATATGTGGACAAAAAAATGGTTGAAGAGCAATATTACCGTTTCACCATCAATCTTAATTCTTATGCTCAAGTCTAAAAGGACTTCTATTTTGAAATGGAGGCATATGAGGTAAAATAACCTGAAATTTTACTTTGACCTGGGCCAGGGCCTAGATAGGCTAAGTTATGTTGGTACAAAAATATAATTTGTATTCAAGCAATAAAAAAGTTGTTTCTTCTAGTTGTGATGTCGTACTCGTGTGAACAAAATTGAGGCACTTAAAAAACAAGCTCCGAGATCATCCACAGGGTTTGAGCCGATTCAATGGCAAAAGGAGTTCTTCAATAATAGAGGAGACGTTATGAGGCAGACGTCATGACCCTCGGTCGAAGACTATGAAACACCAATTAAAGGTTACGAGATCATAGTTAAAGTTGTGACCGGTGACAACTCGCTATACCACGTCGGGTTAAGTTTCCTTGTTTATATTACGTAGTTTCATGACACCTATCCCGTCTGGTCGAAAAGTTATTCATAATATAAAAGTTATTCATAATATACTTGTCATTTTGTGTACCTCAAATCACTTTTTTCTTCTTTTTCCCCCTACTGCCCCGATGATCCCACTACCTCGTTATTTGTGCAGCTCATGTGCTCAAGCTCTAATCATATATGGGTTTTTGTCGTGAGTCATCAAAATTAGTTGTCTAAATACATGCATTTTGGTCAAAATCGACAAGTATTACAAAATGCAATGAGTAGCTTAGAGCCGAGACACGTTTGGTTAGACTTCGATGCTCTTAAATGTTACAACTTATCGAACATACCTCGTTCAACCTGTAACACGTGGCAAGTGTGATTAGCCGTCTGAAAATCAAAATCAAAATCAAAATCAAAAGAGAGATAAGAACACATCGAATGCTGCTGCTGCTGCTCTCTCTCCTTGGAAACGCATTTCCCAGGCAGTGTGGATGGTCTAAGAAAATCAGCATCCTTTTGGAAAAATAATAACCAGTAAATCACCATAAATCTAAATATAGCATCCGCGTTGCGGGACTACCACAATTCCCGCCACCCCTGCCTGCAGTCTCCTAACACTCCCGCTCCCACCGTCTCCGCCTCCCTCCACTCGCTCCTGTTCCACCATCCGCCCGCCACCTCCCGATCCTCCCCTCCTCTCCCCCGTCTAGACGCCGGCGGCCAGAGGAGATGGCGCCGCAGAAGGGGCAACAGAAGACGCTGGTCTACAGCTTCGTGGCGCGCGGCACTGCGGTGCTCGCCGACCACGCTGAGGTCTCCGGCAACTTCGCCTCCGTTGCCGCGCAGTGCTTGCAGAAGCTCCCGTCCTCCAACAACCGCCACAGCTACAACTGCGACGGCCACACCTTCAACTACCACGTCCACGATGGATTCAGTAATGGCCCTTCTTTCCCTCCACTTATAAGTTGGGTTGATTGGCGTACGTAGAATGATACGATCGTGCGTTTTGGGGCGTGTGTGTTTCTGCGATCACGGATTGTGTCGGCGATCTGGCATTGGCTTGATCCCTTACCTTCTCCATTCAACTGATTAAATGTCTTCAGTAATGCTGGCTTTTCTCATGTTACATTCCTCAAATTCTAGTGATGCTGATCAGGCATCGCTTGGGCGTTGTCCAGGTGGATTTGGGTTCCCAATATGGTGGTTGGGGGTGGAGAGTGAATGTAATTTTGTTAGCCTGATGCTTACTAAGTGAATTATCTAGTCAAGATCTAAATCTAAGTGGGCCGCTGCATTTTAGTGCATAGTTTCGAATCATTACGAATTTTTGTGGCAGAAAGCAAATGCTAGAGATATCCTTCAGTTGTTTGATCTGAAAGGATTTTTTGTCTTGTTAGATTGGTACGGTAGCAGGATGATGGAATCTGTGATACCTGACTTGCTTGCTTTGTTTGATTTGGATTGGTATGGGTAGCAAGGATGATGGAATCTGTGATACCTGACTTGCTTGCTTTGTTTGATTTGATAAATGTGGTTTTCATGATAATTTTCATGTTCGCGGACATGGTTATCATGATAATGTTGTCATGCGTAGGTTGGCTACGTGGCGTGTAACTTATGGCAAGTTTCAGTGTCCATATATATGTCTCATTGTCAATAACAATTCTAGATACTGTTTTTTTCAGTGCTTGGCGTAGATTAAGATGGATGTGTATGGCTTCCCCTTTGAAGCCATTTCTATTGGAATCACTTACTAGAAAATTAAAAATTTTACCAAATGCTCATGCATCAGTTTTTCATAATGGCGTGCGGTTCCTTAAAGTTGCCTCCTTTGCCTTGCTTATTTTCTCATTTAATGAGGAACTGATCTTAGCGCGAGGTGTGGATGTTGGGGGAGTATTGGGTGCAACCTACCCTTCACGTGCAATCTGTGTGCAATCCTCTACAAAAATCATGAATTTTTTTTTGAAAAATTGCACACATACTTTTGATCTTACTCTACCTATGTGTAAAATTTAAGGTTTAAATACAATCTATGCTAGGAGTAACAAAAAAGAGAAATTTCTTACAGATAAATTTTTGAAAAACTTTTTTCTCTTTTTTGTTACTCTCCTAACACAAGTCATATTTAAACTTGAAATTCTGAAGCATATATAGAGTCAATTTAGAAGTATATGTATCATATTTTTCAGAAATTTTCGTGACTTTTGGTAGTGGATTGCATAGAGATTGCACCGCAGTCTTTAGTGCACCCAATACACCCTCGTGGATGTACCCATCACCACACAGGTTAGAGTCATTTCAGCTTGAATTTTGGAGCATGTTCTTCTTAATTAAATTGATGCCAGGGTCCTCCTAGGTAACCATCATTTTCTCATTTACTGAGGATGCATGGAGTAATAGACTATGCCATGGAATGTCTATCCATGAAATAATGTACATGCAAAATATGTATGTGTATGGACCAGCTAGTGATCCTTGCATATTTGCCCTATGGTTCTATTTCTACTTCCACTATCTTCCATTCCTTTATAATGTTTCAGTATTCGAATAGTATTGATGTTCATGAAGATGAAATAGTAAGTAATATTGCTCTACTGGATAAGATGCTATAGTAAATGGTAATAGAATCTAAGAATTTTGTCATTTGAAAGGAAAAAATGACTCAGCTATACATTTTTGTACCCTCCTTGTGCCCTCTATCTACGCTACCTATTTAGTGCAGTTAGTGATGTGTTGCCATCGTGTATATTCACATCGTGCTGTGTCACTTTTTGTTTTTCTGTTTCGATGGTGCCACTGCATAGAATTCATATTATTTTTAACTGAATGCATTGCATTTATCTAATGGTCCTTATTGGATCCATTGTCAGCAACCATGGTGTCTGATGAAAATTAGTATTTATCATTTAATATCACCTTCTCTCCATTGTGCTTAACATATTAACATATTTGCATTATTATACTAGTCTTGCCTATGTTTTCCTAGTAAGTTTGTCTTCCTCTTAATAATCCACTGCATTCTATTTTCTAGCTTTGCTGTTCAGTAGAGGAGTTGTGAGTTCAGGACACTTGTGTATAATTCAAGCTCAATTAGTTTTTATGTGACAATGCATTTGTTTTTCAGCATATTGTGTTGTTGCTACTGAGTCTGCTGGTCGGCAACTTCCGATCGGCTTCATCGAGAGGGTTAAGGAAGATTTCACCAAGAAATACAGTGGAGGAAAAGCCAGAAGTGCTACTGCCAATAGCCTCAAGCGAGAATATGGGTACTTAATATCTTTGCACACATCTTTCCAAAGTTCAGCAAAAAGTCTCTCAACCCATATGTGGCTATCTGATAATGCGAATACCTGAATTACTACGATACATGAGAGCTAGCTACTCAATATGAGCAGTGTGAGTTACTATTATCTTCTTTTTTCAGGCCTAAGCTTAAAGAGCACATGAGGTACTGTGACCAGCACCCTGAGGAGATTGACAAGCTTGCAAAAGTGAAGGCTCAAGTCTCAGAGGTCAAGGGAGTAATGATGCAAAACATCGAAAAGGTACGTGTCTATTCTACTTTCAGTCTGATACTGATCCCTATGGGGGTATTTCTGAAGCTTCGGGGATATTTGCTTTTCCTAACAATCTGTAACCCAACCACTTGGTACATCAGGTACTAGATCGTGGTGAGAAAATCGAACTGCTTGTTGATAAGACAGAGGATCTCCGCTCACAGGTATCATATGCTCACTCTCACCTCGATTCGATCTTCTCTTTCCCCTATCACCATCCTCAGTCCATGAGACATGTGGACATCTGTTCTTCTATCTGCAGGCACAAGATTTCAAGAAGCAAGGGACAAAGATACGGCAGAAGATGTGGTGGGAGAATATGAAGATAAAGCTCATCGTTTTCGGTATCGTTGTCGCGCTGATCCTCCTCATCGTCTTGACAGTTTGCCGCGACTTGAATTGCTGGTGAGGTGACTCGAGAGTGTATAGCTCACCTCACTGACTACTGCTATAGCCTTCAGTTTGATGTTTCATTGCCGAAGAAAAGAAAGAAACGCAGGAAAGGAAATAAGGGGAAAATGGCATGCTACTACAACATACATAGAGAGCGTTGTTTCAAAGAAAATCACCACATAGAAAATGCATTACTATCGTATTGTGATGCTAAAATCTGTAAGTTTGATGTTGCGTTATCGCTGATCACATTCTTTAGTTATACATTTAGACCCAATGCTGGCAATACATAAAAAAGCCATGTCCAAGTATTTATTTTACATTGTAAAACTAGTATAATGCTGTAATTCAGATGAGGTACTTTTGCTGCAATTTCGTACAGAGCTTTGGTCTTCGTATCCTTGCTTTCTGTTGATGGCTCTTGAACTGCCTTGGAGCATTTATTTTTTATAGAGATGTCTTAGAGTATCTTAACGGAATTTCCATCCTAATTGTATTCATGTATTAAGGACATGTTTGGATCGCGAGAATTTTCTATGTATCGTGCAGGAATTGAACTGTTTTTTAAAAGAACTGAATGCATTCCAAACATGCTAATGGTACTCTGTGATGTTCAACTTAGAAGGAACAATGGTCCAACTTTTGCTAGCTATGTATATAGATATATGTACTAATAAACTAAAACAATTTGTACACACATGCAACGCATCTACATACATGAGCACGAACATAGAACAAACAGTTACACTCTTCACTATTCTGATGCAATCGCACAAACCTCCTGCTGAGATTTTAGCCTCTAGCAAGCCATCTGCTCCATGCAGAACGGAGTGATCTCCTCGAACACGGGCAGCCTCCTGTCACTCCTCCTGTACGGCGCCGCCCACTGCCTCACCACCACGTCCAGCAGCTCCGCCATCTCGTCGGCCTCGGCGCCGTCCTCCTCGCCAACCACCGTGCCGCCCATGTCCGCCCTGATCCGGGCCAGCAGCTCCTCCGCCTTCTTGACAGTCTTGCCGTCGTGCTCGCGGCCGGCGACGTACGCGTCCGCGAGCACGTCGGCGAGGACGCGCTCCGCGTCCCCAAGCCGGCGCTGCTCGATGAGGCAGAGCGCGAGGTTGCAGGCCTTGTTGGCGTCCGGGTCCACCATCTGTGCCTTCCGGTACACCGCCTCCGCCGCCATGTAGTTGCACTGCTGCATGTACGCCCACGCAAGGTTTCCCTGTATGTGTTCACGGCAATGGCAAGAAGCGTACATCAGATCGCGTTCATGGCTACTAATGCCATGCCATGCAACAGCTACGCGCGTGTGTGACATTCTTTTACCAGGACGCGCGAGGTTTCTTGCTTGACGGAGACATGGATCTTGCGGCCGTGCGAGCGGGCGCGCCTGGTGGTCTTGCCGTGGAACGCCTCGCCGTGGTAGATCTTCCGGAGCTTCTGCTTCAGCAACTCGATCTCCTCCTTGGTCCTGCCGCTCGCCTTGTAGAGGTCGAGGAGGATGTTGTCGAGGGATTCCTGGGACTGCCTGGGGCAGAGGTGCCGGAGCGACCTTATGGCGTCCACGGCGTCGCTGAGGTACCCTCGCTGCTTCATCACGACGGCCATGTCCTTGAGCGCGCTGTCCACCTTGTCCCTGGTGTCTATCGCCTTCCAGAACCACGCGATCGATGCGTCCAGGTCCTTCTCCACCAGCTTAATTTACGTATACACAGAAATATTTTATGAGCAAGCTGTACACAGAAATATTTACTTTTTTATTACACGACTAACTTTGCACACATCTGTATATTAGCAGCTCTTTTGCCGTTTTATTTATGGGAGTGTCTATTTTTAAGTCAATGATCCTAAACGTTGATTCTTGATCCAATGGTTAATGGGGTAGTTGCACATTTTAGAATTCATATGTGACTTATGGTCTAGAGATGTGCAACTGAACAGAATTGAGCAATTGTACATTTTCTATACTTAAGTGTAACTGAGGTACAAAAAATGTGCAACTCAGCGACTGAGAATTTACTCAGTCGCCTGAAAAATAGCAATTCCGTTTATTTATTTATTTTATGTTTTGGTTCTTGAAACGGAACTGTTTTGCCGTTTTCGTCTTTGAAGCTGGCGACTAGTGCATTTAGATCGAACTGCCGCACCTACGTTGACAAAAAATCTAATTAACTAGATCTGCAGCCGTTCAACACCAATCTTAATTGAATTTCTGTATCGCAAATCAAATGCATATAGCATGAGATACATACATCATACAATTTAAGTTAATTACTCCCATGTGTAATTCGATTCCCACGGCAGCTGGAGGCTGTGCAATGCTCGGACCGGCGCAACGACGTATGGGTTCAGAATTAAACCAGGCATTTCTCACTCTCACCGGCCGGAAAATGCACATCAGGAAGCAAAGTCGATCCCTTTAATTACCTGGTAGTGCTTGGCCCGCGCATACGGCCCGTCGCCGGATGGGATCTTGTGCGCGACGTGCGCTGCCGCCGCCGCCGCCGCC
Organism: Stipa capillata; assembly: GCA_019208055.1. NCBI lineage: Eukaryota > Viridiplantae > Streptophyta > Magnoliopsida > Poales > Poaceae > Stipa > Stipa capillata. The sequence goes on along the minus strand of JAGXJF010005544.1, from coordinate 50,004 downwards.
GCCGCCGCCGCGGAGCTCGCCGGCTGATGAGCCACGTCGACCTGATCGACGGCCATCTCTCTACAGGTACACGTAGCTACCTACCTAGCTAGCTAATGATTGGCTCCCCTGCTTGCTACTCGCGGCGGGATCAATTGATGCCGTACGGTCAGGCACCATGTCGCGCGAGGCAGGAGAGCTGCCGCCGCCTGTAATGGTAATATATAGCCATCCAGCTGGGCAGATGAACCTGGCCGATCGAGCGGCACACCTGGACGGGGACCCGTCCAGGTTCAGTGTCGCTGCGCGGGGACAGCGGCTTCGTTAATTGGATGGAGCCTGCGTAGCCGGGCATGTTCATGGGAGAGTGTCCAGTAGCCGGCGCCTGGCTTCGTTATTTTCCGTGCCTTCAGTCGAAGGCCCAACACGACCACCCTAATTGATACGTTGGGTTCAGGGGGTTTATAGCGCGCAATAGCAGCTCCCCGCGCACCCTGACGCGGCCCACGAAATAATATGAGCAGCCTGCCGTCCACCCAACCCAACGTTGACGTGTGGCGATCAACACCGTGCTACGAGTCCTGTCACGTGCGCAGTGTGCTCCAGTCAATTTGACAATAAATGTACGTGTCTTAAAAGAAAACAGTGAAACTTCAAAACTTGATAACTTTTAATTCGAGTACTCATAACATGATTCGTTTGAACCCTTATGTTCCTTACTGTGTGACAGTGTGAGTCCTTCGAAGCAAGATCTCATTTATATATAAAGCAAATAAGAAATTTATGGAACAAATAGAAAGTGTTAATAGAACATTTATATACAGTTGAACAAAAATAAGATACTAGTGGAACAAATTAAGAGTGTGCTTGAAATACTTCAAAACTAGTGGTAGAACACAAATAAGAAATAGCACTATTTCTTATAAATGTTCATGTAGCTCACGAGAATTGTTCATGTGATTCATAAAAAATGTTTCATACAGAGTAACATCTTTTTGGAGAATTTTCCACCATTCATGGAAAAATGTTCATCTTTCTCAACAAAAACTTTCACCTAGGTTAGATTCTTTTTGTTATTCAGAGAAAAATGTTCTGCTTTTTCAAGTAGAAAAGAAAATGTCACAGAAGCTCACGAAAAAATGTTCCCTAGCGTTAGAAAATGTTATGCTTGTTTGAGAAAATTGTTCCAAAGTCCAAATTAAGATGAATGTGCCGACTTGTGTGGATCTCATATTTTCATGTCAAACAATACAAAATCACTCGTTGTTGAAATAGAACCATAGCTATTGCCAAAACAGAAAAACTAATCAAAACAAAAACAAATATTCGTGCGGAAAATAAAAGAGAATGACTGGATAAACCAACAAGTATTGGTAGAACACATGAAAAAGGTAAAACTAAATAAAAAATTAAAGCAAAGAAAAAAGGAAAATAAAAAACAATAACACATAAAAAAGTACAGCTAAATGAAAAAATGAAAGAAAGAGAAAATAAAAAACAAACTGAGAAGAGAAATATAAAATGAACACAAGAGGTAAGGATAGCAGGGAGAAGTGTGGCCTGGGAGGCTGAACCCAAAACCTCTTTGAAAGCGGTACTTCATAACCAACTCAGTACATATCGAGTTCATGTTTTTGAATGTCGATTGTCTTAGGGTCTGTTTAGTTGAGCTGTGGCTATTGTCAAAGCTGTTGTTGGCTGGCTGTCTAGAGAAGCTGTTGTGGTTGTGGAAAAGTGAACATATGACTTGAGTTGATCCAAACCATCTACGATATTTTGGGAAATGAGTCTCGAAGCTTTAGCATGTTGCAAAAGACTAGAGAAAAATAGTTTTTTCAAATAGCTAAATTTACACTGTAAAGCCCACAGCTATTGTTGGTAAAACTTACTCTAAAGCTGGTTATTTGGTTGGATTATAACTTTTTTCAGTGAAAAGCTACTGAAAAATCTAATCAAATAGGACTTTAGAATAACAGGAGATGTGTTAATATGGATGGGACGGTCCAAGGCAAGCGGCGGAGTGAGCGGGGACATACTAGCACCCGCAATGAGTTGAGGATAGGGTTTCCGGGGCTCAGGACTCTAGTTCCAGTCGCTTGCGGCCCGGGTCTCTCTCTCAATCATGGAAGCGGCCTGGGTCAAAATAGTTGCGTGACGCGTCTAACAACGTGCTCGTTCAGCAAAATTTGGAGTATATCACGTGCCAGGGAATTCACTGAAGAACTCTTGTACCGAGGAAATTGACAGTTTAACATCGTTTTCCCAAGACTATCGCATAGCATAGATTGTCATAGAACCGGGGTATGGTTTGTTTGCGAAAAGGTTGAAGCTTGAAACTATTGCTGGATGTGATATTCTGCTAATCTTGTGGGAACTGGAGAATCTGAATTGGAAGTGGAGTTTTTACTTAACAGTAGCTTCAGTTTCTCTTCCCCCAGTCCGTCTGACCGTATACCAAGGACTTCAGAGGCAAACCAAAACTTTCGTAGTCTCGCCCCTGCAAGCTTTTACCGCAGACCGCAAATTTCTTTCCAGAGTTCAAGCGACTGTACATAGATTCTGAAACAAAGATCTCCGCGTCACATGGGCTACGAGAGGCCAAGCTGGAAACATATGAACTATTCAAAAATGCTCTTAAATACAGGAAAGATGTCCCAGGAATAACTTAACATTCTTGTCAAAATCCCACAGAATCGAAGCAATGGTACAGACACCATTGGTGATTATAGCTAAAAACTGGGAAGACTAGTCGATTGTGCACAACGAAACAGCGTTAAGGTTCGGTTCCAATCAACAGAGAACGCGGCCCTTATCTCTTTTTTGCAACAATACAGCACCCGATGATCTAATAGTTCTGGTTGCCCCCGCCCACGGCCAGGCCCCATCCGTCCACGACCCCGCACATAGCCCCTGCCACCTGGGCCACCTGGGCCGCCTCCACCTCTGCCACCACGTTCATATCCTGGACCTGCAATGACAGATTACACAAATGATTGTTTAAAGACTTCCCAATGCAACAGGATGACAACGGAAACATTTTCCCCTTTCCGTTTCCTAAATAAGTGCCAATACTAGATGAACTGCGAAACCAAACCCATACCCTTTTGAATTACAGATTTGCTAAGTCTCGGTTGCCTGAGAAATTTGCAAATCTCAGTCACCTAAAATTGTACATTACTTAGCCTAAAATTACAGTATCGAAAATGTGCAACTTTAGTACAATGTTACTCTAATTTTTAGTTCATAGGTTATACATGGAGAAAGGTGGGAATGGAGATGGTTATGTATTAATCCAAAGGCTTAGAAGGTGACTGAAATGTAAAAAAAAGTTTCAGACAACTTATAAATAGACATTCCCTCTAAATTAATGCCTCAGATGATTTACAAAAGAAACAAGATAAAACAAGATATTCTACCATTTTCAGGGGTCATCCCTTTTTCTGAAGCACTTCCTTGTGACGTGCAGTCATCATTCATCATTTCTATCATAACTTCACGTTTGATAAATGTGATGCAATACACATATACATGGACCAAGTAAGAGCTGTTTCAATTGTTTGTTACTTAGATTTGTAATCAGTTGGTGTAAATTACGTGGGAACCAACAGAAATGAAGTATAACTAATGCACAACTAGAATGTAGTTCATGAGATTATACATACCACCATAACCCCAGTTGCCTCTTCCTCGCCCACCCACCACCACCACCTCCGCGGCCTCTGTTCTGGTTGTAGTTCCAGCCACCATTTTCTGACAAGGCAGATGGTTAGAATACAAAGTTGTATGCAATCTTCAGAAAGCGACCAAAAAGTTTTCCAAAAAACAACCCAAAAAAGTGCCAAAAAACATATCAACTGAAGCAATCTAGACACGAAATTCCCTCTGAAGGGATTAACTCGTCATAAACATTTCACCCATGATACTGAGAACTTGAATAACAGTAAACAAAAGAGTTATAACACAGTATTTACCATATCCTCCATATCCACCTTGGTTGTAATCATACCCTCCGTTGCCATATCCACCTTGGTTGTGGCCGTACCCTCCGTTGCCATATCCACCTTGGTTGTGGCCGTACCCTCCCTGGTTGCCATATCCACCTTGGTGTCCATATCCACCATAACCTCCTTGGTTGTTATCATACCCACCATAGCCTCCACCATACCCTCCTCTACCACCCCAGCCCCTTCCTCGCCCTCTGCCTCTTCCACGGCCACGTCCATATGAGTCTTCAATACATACGGAACAAGTTAGCATAGTCACATAGACAAACTACATCTCGTGATTGTATGTTCACCTGTTTGAACTTGATTTTGTCTTGGCTGGTGCTGTTGTTGTTGATATTGCTGAACCTGCTGGTACCTAGGTTTAAGTGGCTCTGCATGCAATGGAGCTTGATATCTACAAAAGACAACAATATTGCATAGAAGTCTATATTAGAATACTCTTAGGATCAAGCTAGTGCATCACTTAGGGTGTGTTTGGTACCAGTCTCACCCTGGCATGGTTGTTCTCTCCTAAGACATGCTGAGTCTAGACATGCTGAGTACATACAACTGCACAGTGTTTGGTAGCCTGTATATGCTAAGACATGCTGAGTTGAGATCTTGTTTGGTGGGCTGTATCTATGGTCTAGACATGGCTGAGAGACTTTGCTGAGAAGTTTTAGTGGGTTGAGGTCAGCCATGCTGACCAGGGAACCTCCACTTGTGGGTTCTCTCCTGGGCATGGCTGAGAGGCTTTGGTGGGTTGAGGTGGGCATGGCTGAGAGAACTCATACATCCTACCAAACACTGAAAAGTGGGTTGAGAAGAGAATAGATGAGGGGATGCACTCTACCAAACACACCCTTAGATGCTTCAAAATAAATCCTGAAAAAGCGAGCAAGTAAAAAAGAATACCCGGGTGAATTCTTGTCAAGCTCCTTAGGTGACAAGGAAATTGAGATCATTGAAACATGACGAGTCATCTCCAATCTGCAATAAGATAACATATATAAATAAAACAAACCAATGGGGTGATCCAAAAATATATCAGCAAACAAATAGTTTTGTGAAACTTAACGGTACAAGGCCTTCCTCGATGGGTTCCCATACATCAGTAATACTGACTGAACTAATCGTTGTATCTTGATGCAAACCAGGGATCCTTTTCTGTGGTTAGATAGAGCTGATCAATTTCCAAAACTCCAAATAATGGTAAGTACCAAAAGAGAGCTAAGAACAGACCAACCTTTATGATCTCAGCAATAGCCACTGTCTTGCTGATAGCCTGTCCCATAGCCTTCAACACAATTTCTTTCACCCGTTTTTCCTGCTTTGAACACCTTATAAGATTCATAGCATGCATAGCAGTACATATGATTCAGATGAGCAGTAATAGTTAGCCAAGTAAAAATACATTGCATGTCACAGAACAATAGACGATAAAACGATACAAGAACTAGCAAAGCAGGTCATGTTTGTACAATAAAGTGTGAAAATATCACATTGGTTACATGACACATCCTCCTTGAGGATTACATGGATGTTTGCCCTCTGCCATCATTTTTAACGGCTAAGGTTGAGATTGTCATCCCCACAAATCTGAAACATTCGTTACAAAATAAACGGACTCTGGGGTTGCGATATCACATCTCCCACTGTGCATTAAAAAATGGTATAGTTGCTATGTGGTACAATAATTGCTTACTGTATTGAGGAAACTTAGGATGACGCCCGGTTGCTCAAGTCCCATGCAGCAGATTGCCAGTGGAAGCTACAGGGTTAGATTAGGTAGGAGGTACACATAATACAAAGGCACAGAGGGCTGAGATGCGCAAAAGCAGCTAACTTGTGGACAAGGGGGGGACCAGGAGCAACTGGCAAGATGCAAAACAACAACCCCCGTTGGCAGCATTACAGCAACGATATTGGCTAGGTGCATGCAAAGGGCCAGCAGGAAGACCGGTTTGATGCGCCTAAGGACAGAAAGGACAGGGAACTCATTCCTATTTTGGTTTGAATCTCGTTTTCTTTGTTTGGCAATTGGTGGGTTGTTAGTTCTGCGATTGAGGGTTCACACCAAGAGAATACCAGCCTTCGCCAATTAAACATGATGGAACCTGTTATCCATCCGGGTTGCATGACTTGTGTGACAACCCAATTCAATAATCAGAACTAGAAGAACAGCCAGCTCATTAAAAGATGAGCTAAAGGTTAAATTGCACGGCACAATAAACAACAACACTTGCCAACCTTCTCCATTTGATTCAATAAGGGGGAATTAGCCTCCTTCTCGAATGGCTATCCTTGACAAAGGATAGCGTTGGTATCATAATCTACATGTAGCGGGTATAGTTTAGTGGTAAAAGTGTGATTCGTTCTATTAATAACTGAATTTGAAATGATATACTTAGGGTGTCCTTAAGTTTTTTAAATTCCGATGAAAACTTTAGTTCTTATAAAGGATTTAATCCTTTTCCTCTCAATAGCATATTGAGGAAGAATATACATTCTCGCGATTTGTATCCAAAGACTAGTTGAAATTGTATCCAAAATACAAATTGGATTATGAGTACAGAGTCGCGAAGCATAATTTTGCATTGGATTAAGTATTCCAATTTTTTAAATATGAGTAAAGGATCTATGGATGAAGAAAAAAAAAGTTTATTTCCAATCGTAACTAAATCTTCTTTTGTTAATTTGTTAAAAAAGGAAATGGAAGCCAAATAGCTAAAAAATGGTAGTTTTGGTTTACTAGAACCATCAGCATATTGTTTTAGCTCAGTGGAAACCCAATTCTTTTCCTCCGGATCTCTTGAATGAAATTAAGGAACGGAGTAAGTAGATTAGATGGGTTCTCCTCCAAGCAGAATGAAGGACGCCATGGACGCGGCTATTCCGAGGCATATTGTATCTTCTTTCTTTTATCACTTAGGAGCCGTGCGAGATGAAAGTCTCATGCACGGTTTTGCATGAGAGAAAGAAGCGAGGAATCCTCTTTTCGAATCTGTAACCAGCACGCTACACATCAATAACAAAAATCTCTTAGATAATTACAGCAGGCAACAAGGGAAATCCCATGTGCCGACAACAGAGCAAAGCGCACAAGCAAGACCTTAAATCTTCAGATTAGCTACAGCCTGGAGGTGTCCATGTACAATTACACATACTAAATTACCACCTGACATCCTAGCTCCATGGTAGCGACAATCCACCTCCCTCATTACTCACGACAGCACCATAACATAATTCCATGTCCTCATTAATCATTACTCACTGCTATACGATAATGTATTGCACAGAGTGCATATATGCTCGACCAAATGGCATTCCTTTCGAGATGACGGGGAAAACATCTTTGCAGTAAATTTGAGGGTTTGGAGCATCAGAACTCACAGGAAACGGCAAATACCAAAACTAGATACATCCCCGTATCAGCGGCATGCCAATCAGCAACTACATCGGACACCCGCACCAAATCAACGCTTCATACCCCAGCACTCGCGTGCCTCTGACTCAAAACCCCCGCTACACCGTACGATTCGATACCATGGCGGGTTCAAACCAACGAGCATTTCCACCACGACCTACGCAAAATGTTTCTCCCAAATATTGCCGTTTTTGACGTGCCGCGGCAAGATCTAGGCGAGGATATCGCGCGTATGCGAGGTTTCCACTTTCGGCGCGAGCTAAGCGGACGGCCGATGGCTACGAGAGCGGCGGCTGGCGCGGTTACCTGGAGGAGGGAGGTGGCGTAGGTGACGTAGTTGCGGATGAGGCCCTGGGTGGTGATACGGATCTCGTTCTCGCTGATGGCGGCGGCCTCGGGCCGCGGCTTCTCCACCCGCTGGTACCGATCCATGGCTCCTTCCTCCGGCGACGCTCCCGGCGGGGCGGCGGCTGCTGCGGCGGCGGCGTTGATGTGTTTCTGTTGAAGGGGGTGGGAGGGCAAGGGAGTGGCGTGTGGGCAGTGAGAAAAACCCTAGAAATAGGGGAGTGGGAGTTAGGGTTTAACGGCATCCGGGTGTGGCGGCCGCACGGATGGAGGGGTGATCTCGCGCGCGCATGTGCCTCTAGATTCACACTTTTCTTTCCGTTCTTATTTTGGAATATATTGCTACGGGATATGGTCCGTCAAAGGAAAAGGAAAATATTAGGATACGGCAGAAATAAGCTATACCAACATCGAAAGCACGACTAAAGCTTTGATCCAATCAATTCAGAACAACCAAAAGAACTGATTCAATTAATAAGAAATCTTATACTATACTGTATTTATTAATTATCCTCTTAATTGTACTAGTACTCTCTTAATTGTCACCAAATAATTACTCGTTACACCCGCTCAATCTTTCGAATTCAATCATATATTCTTCCTGTTTCATTTGTATTCTGCGCTATTTGTGCAGGGAGCTCCATGTGGCCCCTTCTCTTGGTTGTATATATCAAAAATATTCCGTACGATATATATACATGTCCCCTTGGTTGACATACAGTAAAAATTTGTGAGATATGTATTGTTAGGTTAATCACAAATCCTACATGGGTTGGCCATGTATCCCATGTGGTATAAAGAAGAACTTATAGTCAAAGCAAATGAAAGGGATTAGGGGGTGTATGAGTGGACTAATCCACTATGGACCATGTAACATTCCATTTCTCGAGTCCACTATGGACTTATGAACACTTTCTATTTTTTATCTCTCTTACTCATCCCACAAGGACACCTATGATCTTTTGTCATGTGGCTTTTAACCTAAGTTGCTAGCCGGGCTTTGGCCTAGAGCTCCAAGTCTCGATGGAGAGCTTTAGTAGCGATATAGGGAATCCATGACGGTCCAAGTCATGTGCCAAGTCCCACACAAGGTGTCTCCCTTCACATAGTACTAGGTCGTACTTGTGGCGCCCCCGGTTTTAAGGCCGGGAACTCCCTCGTGATTACTGTATCGGTCCCTGGATCAGTAGCCGATACACACGAGTTAACCTGTATATCATCGACATACATGCGTAAACATTTAAATAGACCGATAAGGTCGATAGTCTGATACCTGTAGCCCAACGGCTAGAAATCTGCAGCGGAAATTTAGCGGAGAGATGGCCCATCAGTATGCCATACCCGACAGGCAACTGACTGGGGTTACGCCCTAGCTTTCGCGATCGTAAGCTTCTTCGGACTTGACGTCTCCTTCGTCTGGCCAAATCAACAAGCCAGGTGAGTACATGGAATGTACTCGCAAGCTATTCCCACGGGAGGAAATATACGGCAATATTTCATGCAGGGAATAGTTCAAAGGATGGCTCTAACCTAAGTTGCAAGTTGTGCGGAAATGTAAGTTCTTGTGCGAAATACAGAATAATAGATTCAAGAGCATTTTTGAAATCAAAAATTCGTCTCTGTCGAGACAGCACTCGGTGCTGGATAATCCAGCCGAACAGTCGTCAGCTAGAGGCCGGTAGCTCCATCTACCGCCTCGAACAATCCTTACCACCTACCCGCGCTACCGCCTCGCGGCCCGGGCTAGGTTTCCTCTTCTGCAGTTCCTCGCTACCAGACCGTAGCTTAAACTGCTCACTGTGGACACATCATGCCCACGTCCTTAATCCCATTTCCCAGCTTTCGCAAACAAAACTCAGTCTAACCAGTGTGTGGCCTTACCAGTTTATGTCCATGACCGAGGACGCGGCTATTCGAATAGTTTTAACCCTCTGCAGAGGTGGTACGGCTTTACCCACAAGATGTAAGTCACTCTGGGAGTACTTTGCAACGTATACTGCCAGGGTTATTACAACGAGACCCTTCTCCCGTGTTCACACCAGAGCCGGACTCGCTAGGAGGACTACCCGACCCTCTTCATCTCGAATGACAGAGATGGGACTCTCCCCCTTTGTGTCGGACCATGTTCCACGTACCTTGTAGGACTCTACTGAGCTTTACCCCCACAATACGGTGAGACCCATGAAGAGCTTTTCCCCTACTCAGTCCCGTGGAGATCCTCTAGGGATTCTACGGATCCACTAGCACTTCAACCTAACTTCCCACGATTCCGGGCTCCGGTATTAGACGGGGTACCAGGTCCAGTCCTTCCCATAAAGGACATGTAAACGTACGGTGGGGGAACTGATTCAGCGGCACTTAGGTTCGGTCCTTAACTGATTCGAGCAGGACTCCTTATCCAACCATCTCCTCGGGTAGCAACCGGCTACCCGGCTATTTCCTTTTTCACGTAGCGACCGGCTACTTTACCACCTCCAAACTCCCTTAACATTCCTGCTCGAATCCCAATCCTCCATCATTTTCGTTCGGGATTTTAGCAAACCTTTCATTTTAAAAGATTCCCTTGGAATGTATAACAAACCGAGGGTTTTGATCCCAAACCCATCGTATCGGTAAAACTTAGTTTTTACTACAGCAGGGCTAAGCAGGGCTATCGCCTATACTCCTAGCTAAAATTGCCGATCGTTCCATGATCAGCACTTAACACTAGGGTTACAAGGATAGGATTCATCGGGCCTAAGCCATGCATCTAATAGGGATAACTAGGTCTACATAAAATAACGATTTTACCCACATAGCATGCAATTTCGTAAACAAAATAATTAACGCTACAAATATAGGATTTCAACATGGTCAAGGTAGGAATAGCTTGCCTGACAGTTCCGGATCCTGTTCTCGCTCTTGACGCGAAGGTGACCCTGGGTCTTTCTGACGCACGTACGGCACTCCCTCAACTACACGTCGAAGAAATCGGCGAATGAAAAGAAGGAACAACAACTCCAAACCATTCCAGAAAACGAGAGTGCATGCATGCATGGCACATGAAATGACGATTACTCTAATCGGGTAGTAATAATTGTGTCGTTAGGATCATCCGTTTCATTTGGTACTCTTATGACTTCATGAGTGTTATGGTTATCCTAACATACTGATTGTTTAACGTATTTACCTTTACCATTCCTACGAAATAAATACGTATAGGGCATACGAGGATGAAGGGATACGAACTAAAGGTCACTACGGCTACTCTAGTTGTACTGAACAAGATGGAGGTTTAATCCTTGGTCTGCCCAAGAGATGTACGCATGGTATTTGATGCACAACAGAGTAAGCATAATATAAATCTTTAATGGACACGCTTTAAATAGTTTCAAACGTTAGATTTCTTTTGGACAGCTGACTGCATTCTCTAGTGAGTCGATCAAGTGTTTTGGATATGTTTGCGTACTGGACTAACTAGGAAATGCTTTAGTAGTACTTAGGGCAGCACCTACAGCGTACGAATTATTAAAGCCAGGGTATGAGGTATTTAAATCTTAAACTAGTATTCCATTATAAATATGAAACGGTACTCAATTTCCAAAAGTTTGCAAAGGTAAAAGTCTTGCCATTATTTGAAGAGTTCAGAACCGGATTAGCGGTACCAGAGCTCACCGATTCAATTAACCTAAACACAACCGAAGTAGCCGGGCTTTCAGACAAACTAATTGCGATTTAAATGAGCTGATGCTTTTAATTAAACGGCATCAGCAGCTCGGTTAATTGCTGGAATTAATTGGGCCGCTTGGGCCAATGCTATATGCGCCGGTTGGTGCTAATTTTCTTACCACCTACCTACTCCCTCCCAGGCGGCGGCGGTTGGACCTGTAGGAGCTCCTGACGACGGCGCTTTGGCTGGGGCGGTTGGCGGCGACTTCTCGGACGAAGGGCTACCGGCGGCGAGCTAAGGATAGGCGGGCTACTCCGGCGCCGTCGGGTTTAACCCTGAGGGCTCGGTGGCTAGCTGGGGTAGCTGGGCTAGCTCGGAAACAGAGGAGATGGGGAGGCGGCTTAGCTCAGAGTGAGGGAGGAGGTTCAAGGGCTTGGCGGCGTGTGGAGTAATGGTGGCGGCGGGTGGTGCTTGGCGCTGGTTGCTGGCGGAAGCGGCGACCGGTGGCGGCTGCTGGAGATGACCAGGCGGCGGGTCTTACTGAGGCCGGCGGCCACGCGGGGAGAAGGCGGCTTGTGGCGGTGAAGTTCGTGGAAATGGAGGGGGATGGGGGAGCTTGTTGCTACGGAGATTGGGGAGGTGAGCTCGGGCTTGGAAAATTGAAGAACAGAGGGAAGGGATGAGGAGGTTAGTGCTCTGAGCTTGGAGGGGGTGATGTGGCGTCGAGGAGCTCCCGAGCCCCCTTTTTATAGGCGGCCAAGGGTTCGGCGCTGGTGCTATTCTTCGGTGGGTCGGGGCACTGAGGCACAGGCGCGGTAGTGACCATGAGGAGGTGCGCGGGGTGGCGTGGCTCCAGCTGCTCGCTCGGACGGTGCCGCACCGGCGTGCGGCGCGGCTTTGGCAGACGCGCGCTCGGTGGCATGTCAATCGGGTGGCTCGGCTGTTCGGCGTTCGGCGCGGCGAGGGGAGCTTCCAAGGTTTCACAGCGACGACGAGCTGGTCAGGGTGATGGAATGGCTCAAGGGCTGGAAGCAGGAGCAGCGGCAGCAACGACGGCCGGCGCGTCGACAGCGGGGCTCGCTACTGTGCTACCTCGGTCGTGGCGCGTGCTGGTGGCGATGCATTCGGCGGACGGCGCGGGACAGCTCGATGGCCGGTGCGATTTTTGGGGCAGGTGCGCGCGGGTGCGTGTCGACGGTCAGCGCGGCTTTTTTCGGCGCTCGGCTCGGCGGGAAGCTCTTCCGAGGATGAACAGAGGCAGGGCTGGCGAGACGATGGGATGGATCAGGGAGCGAGGTGGCGAGCTGGCCGGGGATTTAGGCGTTGGTAGCGCGGCTTGCCCCCGGTAATGCACATGGCGGCATGACCAGGCCAGCCCAGAGCGCGGCCACGTGCATGCTCGAGCGGTATGGCCGTGTCCTGGCTTGTTCGGATGGTCGTGTACGTGTTTAGGGTGTCAGTGTTGCTGTGTTGGATGCTCGGAGGCTATACTAAGGCTTGGTACAATTTTTGGTGAGGTCAGGAGAGGTTCAGCTGACTGCCATCGCTTGACTTGATGCGTCAGGGATAGAGCTAAGGGGTAATGGACAGGTAATGGCTGTAGTGAGGCTTGTGTCTATTGGGAACATCGAGGGGTGAGACTTGTAGCTAGATGAGACATTACTCTGCTAGCTTTGCTCAGCACTTCATGCGTAAAGCTGATCCTCGCGAAGGTGTTCGTTGTTGGCTGTGGCAAACTTTTCAACTAAGCTTACCTATATTTTCGTATATTTGTGCTCCTAAGTATGGAAGGGTCCTCGTGTAATTTTATCGGAATTTTCCGAAGCATATTTATAGCGGATGCAGTTCACCTCGCATTTTTGCCCTACGATTAACCAACTACATATGCCAATATTTTTTTGTTTTGAATTGCACATTGTTATTTTATATTATAATTTGATGGGTTATGGCATCAGGCTGTTCTACGAATTTACTCAGGGTTTTTACAGATGACGGGGATGGCCAGGTCTTGCGATCAGGGTTTCTATGGAAATAGAGATTTAATACGAAAGGGTGGTCGGGCCGAGGGACTAGGGCTTCCTGGGTGCGGCAAGGAGATGGGGATGCATGGTAACACTCTGGAACGACAGGGTCTTGGTTCCGGGACATTGGAGTTCAGGGTGCCGCGAGTGTAGGTGCATACCTGCACTTGGGAGCTCTTGCATATATGTGGTGGCATCGATAATCATAACAGGTTATAGAGGCTAGGACTTGGGAGAACACTTCCGGCATACTCACACATATGCATCGGTTTGAGGCAGCGCTGAACGAGGAGGTGGGGTTTCGAGCGATTTGTCGAGAAAGGCGACAATCAGGATTTACGTGTATCAGCTGAGGTAGGGTTTCGGGGAAAAGCGGTATATACTTGTCGTATCTGGACTAAGGAGGGGTCAGGACATATGGTTCGATTATCCGGGGATTGGACCCTACTGCTGGGTATTGTGGATTTGGCGAGAAAGAGGATTCTAGGATTAACGTAGAAGTAGACTAGGGTTTGTCGAGACAGATGGACGTTAGGGTTAGCGATAAAAGATGTCACCAACCGTGGTAGGGTTACGGCCAGGTAAAGTTTTAGGTTTCCGCGGACAGGGAAGATATTGGTGGGGCACTAGAGGTTAACTCGGATCACATCACCTTGGTCCGGGTCTTTTGACCGAGAGCTGGGTTTAGAGGTTTTACCATTCGTCGAGTAGGACGATAACAGGGTTTTGGGTATATAGGGTATATGGGTTTATATCGGTACTAATCCCACTTAGAATGCACATGACCTCTAGTTTAACGCCAAAAAGTTTTTGTAGGCCCTAATTTTCGGGTTTTAGAAAATCGGGATGTGACAGTACTCCACGAGGCGAGCAATTCAAAAAATATCGATGTGTCTTATATTATCAAGTGTACAACGACCCTCTAATAAAACCGTCGTATACGACCCAATACTATTGCGACATATCTATCGAGTTATCGATACCCTATCTCTAATTTTGTTTCTACGACGATAATATGTATAAGAGGTTAAAGGGCACATAAGATAAGAACAAAAGTTTAGCGCCATTAGAAAAACTTTAAATAGTTAATATATTCTAGGATAAAGAAAACAGGTGCAGATGCAATCTTCGCTCCTGCTAAATACTCTCTAGCTCTACCGTACTTGAGTTCTTGTCTGATCAACTGCCTCGTCAATATTGAAGTATTCATTAGCAATAGTGAGATGATAATGCCACCGATCACACTGGAAGGAGTGTTCCCATGCATACTATTCTATCCGCCATTGGTCTTGCCTCCCGTCAGGCCGTCACCTCCGAAATCAAATGTGATCTCCGCACTTTCGTCTTCCATACGAGTGAACCTCTTCCTATCACCGTCGTCCTTTGAATATTTAATTTATAGCAACTTCTGACCTTTTTTAATGAACAAACGAACCAAAATACATGGTAACACGAGATACTGTGGCAAGTCAAGCCCAATTATGCATGTTCGGTTAATTAGACCTTTGTTATAACTTATAAACAAATCGTCTATCTCAGCTCATCCTGTCATATCTTCTCTTTTGCATGTTTTGTCATTATTTTGCCTAATTTTGCCCTCCTCTCGCAGCGACCGAGCTTGCGGATAGTGAGCTGGGACTGGGAGGTAGCCAACCTCTAGAGCTCATTTTGTAGCAAGGAAAAAGTTAGGGATCCCTGCCTAACCCGGGGGAGAATTCTACGTGTGGCATCTTGTCCCAAGTTTACCAATCAGACCATTTGGATGGGATGACGAGAGGAAAATCCTTGCCCTTCCCAATCAAATTCTCGGGATGGAAAAAAACGCATCCTCATATGTGGACAGATTTCTCTGTCTCTTCCTCTCGCGCGACGCCACAAACCCCTCGGAAGGCGCCGTCGCCACCGGGCACTTCCACCGCGTTCACGAGTGGCCTCGTCACCGCCGTTGCCCAACTGTCTGGAACTTGCTCTTCAGTGCTACTTTCCTAGTTAGCCGGCTTCAACCTATGCGTGAGGGCTGCCGACGTCATGCTCCACCACCGTGGGGCCGCCTAGCTAGGCAGTATCACCACTAGCCCATTACTTGGCCAAGCTACGACCTTGCAAGCAGCTTCTTGTTTCTTCTATTCTTTTTCTACTTCTCCAATGTTCACTGGTTCTCTCTCTCTCTCTTTTTCCGGGTTTGTATGCCCTACATCTCCCAAAAAATTCCCTCCCGGGGTGACCTTGCCTGGGAATAATGCCCTTGATGACCAACCGAAGCCTTAGCATGGAATGGTAGTACCCCTTGTTGATATCAGTGTTTTTTCTTTCTTTTGTGGTACTTTTGACAATATTGTCCACCGTTTTAGTCGACTCAACTTTTGGCATCATCATCCTACTAGTGGTTTGACCTTCGTATATAATTGTCATTTACTATCGCACACACACAGCTCCTTCCACTAGTCAGATCGCGATCCATCGCATATCTGTTGCGGTTTCATTTTTCTCGACATGGTGGCCAAGGTATGCTTCTCTCCCTCCCTAATAAATTTGCCATGGTGGCCTTGGTGCTTGCACCTTCCCTACATGGCTCGAACTCTCCCCCAACCACGGTGACAACTCACTTTGCTTTCAAGCTCTTGATGGTCTAAACGAATTTAACACGCAACGTCAACGACGACGCTGTCAGTACAAGCCACCTCATTTAGTCTCAACCAGTGGTGTGTGGAAGTATATTTTGGATGGGTCGCTGATGCCCTGCTGCTTTGATGTTGATCTCTAAGATTAGGAGGCTCTAGCCTTGCAGTTGCCCATAGAGACTGCCAACGGTCGATCCGTCATGAACAGGCCCGACATCATATGCACTAAGGTTCGCCACCAACAATGAGTTCTCCGTCGGCACCTTCGATGATGGAGCAACAATCTGATCAGTTTTTATCTCTCGCGGTCCTTTCAACAAAACTGGGTGGTGTACTTGTCATTTTTTGTTCTTTTCGAGTGGAGTTTTCTTTTCTTTCGGGTACCCATTGCTTGGATGTTTCTTTTTTTTTCGAGAATGCTTGGATGTAATCGCTTTTGAATGTTAATCAAGGTGCTTTGTAGGCCCTTATCAAAACTAAGGCCCAAGTCCACACAGGCTTGCATCCCAAAATTTGGCCCATATGAGCCTATCTGGCGCCGCATCCCCGAAATTTCCAGAAGGCCTCGCCGACGTCACTCGGTGCACGCGGGGCCGCGATTTACAAGTGTGCTCAACTCTGACAAAGCGGCCCCACAGCTCATCTCGTCGTCTCCGTCGCCGAAGAGGACCCCAACGAGAACCTCGTCTCCGCCGCCGCATGGCTCGCCTGTTCCGGCGCGTCCTCCTGCTTCGCGTCGCTGCTGGCGCGGTCTCCTCCTCCGCCAGGCTCGGCCGCGGCGGACGCTTCGACCCCTCCCGCGCCGTCCATGTCTCGTGGCGACCCAGGTGAGCAGTCTCCTCCGCCGGCATATCCCAAACCGTAACGACCTGCCGACAAAGCCCCAGGCGCGTTAATGTACATGCGTTTTTTCGTTTGTTGCATGCGTGCATCCAGGGCGTTGCTGTACAGGGGGTTCCTGTCGGAGGCGGAGTGCGATCACCTCGTCGCGCTGGTGAGTTGCTCAATCTCGCTCAGGTCCCTGTCTCGGTGCTGCAGAAATTTGCTTACTTACCTGGCATGGCTCTGTGGGCGTGTGAACTGCGAAAGCCAAGGAGGAGGCCAGGCTGCAGAAGTCGATGGTAGTGGACCGGGAGTCGGGGAAAAGCGTGATGAGCAAGGTCAGGACCAGCTATCCCCAAGAGGCCAAGAAGCAGGTGAGCATCGGTTTCAGACGTAGAAAGTCAGGTCCTTTTCTGCCAGACCGTCTAATATTCTGTCTATCTATCCGAAGGATGAAGTTGTTGCAAACGTAGAGGAGAGGATCGCTGCTTGGACCTTGCTTCCACAGGGTATGGCCGATGCACTGAACACTGTAAAGTGTAAACTGCTAGTACGATTTCACTTCAGTCTTCTGCAGAGCGCATTTTCTGTTATGTTCGATCGTAGGTAGTTTCCCGGTGCCCTCGAATGCTCAGAAAACGGCGAATCCATCCAAATATTACGTTACGAGAACGGTTAAGTACGAGCCACATTTCGATTTCATTCGTGGAAGAGGCTACCAAGCTCGCGGGGGGACCGAATTGCCACTGTGCTCATGTACCTTTCCGATGTCAAGATGGGCGGAGAGACCGTCTTCCCCAACTCGGATGTAATTTACTCCCCTTGTCGAAAATGCAGATTTATTTCCTAGAGGTTTCTCTGCAACGACTTCAGAGTTTTATTTCCCAACATGCAAGTTGTTACAACCTATAAGACGGTACATGGTCCGAGTGTGCAAGACGGGGGTATGCAGCTATTGCGGACACTTGCCAACGCATGCAAAGTTATATTGCCATGCATTCATTCTGAACCACTGGAAAGCATTCATTAGAGTTTGCTCTGCATTTGATGAGCTCACGATACAATGTTTTCATCCGTAATGTTGGTTTGTATGTGGCAGTGAAACCTGTGAAAAGCGACGCGGTGCTGTTCTTCAGCCTCCACCCCAACGCGACAACCAACCCAGATAGCCTGCACGGAAGCTGCCCTGTGATAGAAGGCGAGAAGTGGTCGTCGACGACATGGATCCATGTGAGATCCTTCGACAATCGCCGGTTATCTGCTACCGGATACGAGGACGAGGACGTTCTCTGCCCCGGGTGGGCTGCCAAAGGGGAGTGCGCAAACAACCCTGGCTACATGGTCGGAACCAGGGACTCACTTGGTTTCTGCCGGAAGAGTTGGAACGTGTGTACACTGTAGTTGCAGACAGGCCCTTGATCGGCCAACTGGAAATAATAATATTTGTTCTGAGTTCTGACAACCCGGTGATTTACCGTTTTCATCTTTTGTTTTCTCTAAGTTACGTGATACATACAGCTCCCGATTAGTACTGTCCCACAAGAGCAGAGTATCTATGTACTACTACACGTGCCCTTCTTTGTCGTGTTCACGGCGGCGACACGCCGTCGTTGCGGGCGAGCGCCCGGTACTTGTCTTTCCTGGTGAAGCCGGTGCACTCGTAGGAGAGCGTGGAGGCTATCAGCTTCTGCACGTAGTTGGCCACCTCGTGGCTGGTCTTGCCGCCGGCACCGCAGGTGAGCTCGGCCGGGAGCTTATCTAGGAATGTGACCGTGTACTCCGGGCTCGGGTTCATGAAGAAGAAGAAGGGGTCCATGGCCTTCCAGCCCCTCGCCGTCGTGCCGTGGAACATGCCCATCCGGCACTCCGTCGCCACGGGGACGATGTCGTCGGTGAGCTCGGCGAAGAGCGCCGAGAACCGCAGCAGGAAGGGCTCCCGGCACGTGGTCCCCTCGGGGCAGACGGCGAGGTCGCCCTCGGCGAGCAGGTCTCCGATGGCAGCAGCGTCGGCGGCGCGGTCGCGGGTGAGGCGGACGGTGCGGATAGGGGAGAGGAACTCGGAGAGGCGGGAGAGCGAGTAGGTGACGACGGCCACGGGGCGACCGAGCGCGACGGAGAGGAAGACGGCGTCGAGGAGCGTGCGGTGGCAGCAGGCGAAGAGCGCGCCCGTGCGGCCCTCGGCGCGCCCGGCGCGCGGCGGGGGCGCGCCCCGCACGACGACGCGCACGCCCAGCGCCCAGAAGGCGCCGTAGAGCCACGGCATCGGGACGAGCGACCCCGCGGCGACGCGGACGCACGCGAGCAGGAAGCCGACGGGGAACCACACCACGGCCAGCAGCGCGGCGAGCGGGGTCGGCCGCTGGACGAGGCGGCCATCGTGAAAGACCACCGGCTTCGGCAGCTTGTCCCCGCGCACGGCCTCCACCGGCGCACCAGGCACGAGGTACGCCTCCTGCACGTGGTCACACAGTTCAGTCCGACGTATTCTGCATTCACGTACAAAAGTTTGGCATTATTCAAGCTCGTAGCCTCGTAGTAAGGTCGCACTTTTAGTTGTTGCATGGTAAGCAAATCAGATGCACCTGAAAGTTTTTTTTTAGCTAGATGCACCAAAATGGTTAATTTGCGTAAGTAGAAACCACGCATAAAGGCATGCAAAAGGGCAGAGTTAATGAAAACGCAACGCCGGTGTTCTCTCATGACTGTCATGGGACATGACTCAGGAGTCAGGATGGGATCGGTCCAAGCAACTACTCCTCGTACGAGGAAACGACTTTTGCGTTGCTCTACCGAATTTGACATACCTTGATATTACTAAAGGTTGGTGCTTGACGCATCATGCATGCTGGGATAATTAAACATGTTGGCTCCCAACCAACCAAGGCCGATTTTGCATGATGCATGCATGCGCTGTGTGTTCGTTTTGTAAATCTTCAGTGCCTAGATGCATATGAAAAAAACATGTGAACGAGCCAAAAAAGTGATGGTTCTTAGAACAAACACAGGCGCATATCGCATGGCCTAGCTACACTAGTGAGCAACTAGTAATTCGCTAACTCAATACTACTTATAGACAGAGATAAGCACGGAAAAACAGCTCATATTCTCTCCTCCAGTTTACTCTTTGTACGTTGCATGCTACTCCGGCGCGGTGCATACATTGCTACCTAGCTCAGTACTCGTCCACGTCCATGCATGACTAGAACGCCAAGAACAACAACTTTCCGCGCCGGCATATATAACTCATTTTCCATGTCACGAACAACATTAACCTGGGAGTGCATGAAAACATTAACGTCAAGGAGAACTGGTGATTAGTGAATTAAGTGACCTTGCAAAGGCTCATGAAGGCGTAGTCCGACCTCTGGTCGCCCAGCCCGACCTCCGGCTCATCGCCGTCGCCGACCATCTCCCTCAGGGCCTCCACCTTCCTCTCGCCGGCGAGCACGCCCCGGCGCGCGTCCACCCACCCCGTGGCGCGCCCGCGCCACGTCGCGAGCTCCGTGCCGGCGACGGCGTCCGCGCCGAGGTGGTCCCGCAGGAACGGCTCCGCCATCACCCTGGGTGTCGCGGTCACCACCCACCTCCGCCCGCACGCCGCGAACACGCGCCACGCGCCCGGGTGCACGTCCGCCGCGTAGAACCTGGGCAGCACGGCGCGCGCCGCGGACTCGATGTCCGCGACGCGTGCGCCCGCGGTGGCCGCGAACACCAGCACCCGCACGCCCGCCGGCTCGGACACCGTGCGGTGCAGCGCCGCTGCGAGCGGGGCGAGGAGCAGGAGGAGGGCGAGACGCGGCACGCCGCCGGTCTCGAAGGCGACGAGCGCGTAGTAGGGGAAGGCACTCCGAGACCGGAGAAGCGTGCCGTCGAGGCCCGACACCACCGTGTGGGCCCCGCGGTGCGACGCGTCGCACTTGTACACCGCCGGGAACGGCTTGCCGCCGGCCACCACCATCGCGCCTTGATCACGACGGCTGCGTCGTCTCTGCGCCTGCGTGCAGCGGGGATGCACACAACTGTACATGTGCATGGATTTATAGCGCTTGCGACGACACGGGGGCGCTGTTGTTTGTGTAGGAGAAAGCACAAAACAACGGTTGAATGGTTAGCGGTAAAAAGTACGGACGAATCATCGATCTTAATGAGACCGAAACATTTTTTTCGCGTAATTGAAAATAAAAGCAAAAATAAACTATAAATATATAATATTTTTTCTTAAAACTGTTAATTTTTTAAGGAAAAAACTGTCAGTTAATCAGAGTAATCAGTAGTACAACACCACGTACTCGCATACGTTTCCAAAGCAAAATCTATTCAAACCACGGTACAATAATCAGGATGCATGCAGCTGGAAAGCATCAAGGATCGATGTAACAAGAGCTTTGGGTCGTTTGCCTGTGCGTTAGCAACAATTGGACTAGCATTAGCATGCAAATTGGGGGACTACAGATGCATCACTAGCTCGTTTCGCCGCCTTCTAATTAAGATCTCAACACCTCTCTCTAGAAAGATTAGCTGATGCTAGGCCGCTTCTTTTCCAATAGGTTCTACTAGTGCACGTGTACTGACTAATTTCCTTTCTGAATGACGATTTGTTTGTTTTTATCTTTCACCACCCATAAGCGACAACCATGTCGGGTAGATTGCGTCCCTTTCCTTTCCAATCAAATCTAGTCATAATTCAGGCCCTCTGATCTCTCCGTAGCCATATTTTTTTGGGAGTAACATACCATGACACTGTTCCTGATAATTGGAGTATGCAGCGACAGCCATGTCTGATATAGATTGCGTTCTTTCCCTCCCCAATCAAACTGAGGCATAATTCAGGACCTTTGATCTGATCTCCATACGATCATACCCATATGTGTTGAGAAGGTATGCCATGACACTATGCTTGTTAACTACGTACTCTTCATTTCCGTCGCATCGTTCATGCTTCCACCATGCATGTTCCTTAGAGTTTGTCCTAACTTCACTCCGTGCCTCGTTCAATCTCGACTGTCCGAAACACCGATCCAACGGCCGGCATGTGGACTCCACCGGATCACTCGCGCGTCTCCCGAATCCTGATCATCAGGTGCACCAGTTCTTGCACCCTCCCATCCCTGCCTCTCTCGAACAGTTGGTTACCCCTGTTGATGCTCGTTACGGGATACGCTGACGACGCCTTTACAACTGCACATCGCTCTCGTTTTCCCCGAGATGTCTGTCTCGTCAG
The DNA here is from genome assembly GCA_019208055.1 of Stipa capillata. Lineage (NCBI taxonomy): Eukaryota > Viridiplantae > Streptophyta > Magnoliopsida > Poales > Poaceae > Stipa > Stipa capillata. The sequence goes on along the minus strand of JAGXJF010005544.1, from coordinate 27,933 downwards.
CGTTGGGGCAAGTAGACGAGGTTATCAGGAAAAAGGCCTGTGCCTAATCACTCTAAAATGTAGAATATACCATACGCGCATGCTCGTGGTCGTACTAACCAAAAGTGTGAGATGCAATCATGCGCGCATGTGGTGTTTTTATTGCGGAGGTTATGCATCGCTCTCCGATTGTTCATGACATGTGCCTTTCACTTACCACTTGATTTTTCTCGATCGCGCGGTCATTCGCTTATCCATACCACTCCAGATATTATATTTCGTCTAGCGAGGGACCTGATATCAGAAATAAAGAGCACTCCGGTTGTACTTGCACCATAACGTCTGTGCGTTGACGTCGTGGGGTTTAGTTGACGATATGCAGAAACTCATACGGGAAACGACAAATGGAATGAAATGCATATGGAGATCGATCAATAGACGATACCGATCTTTTGATGAGAGTTATTGCACAGATTCTTCTGAACCACTCAATAAACACAAACTCGCTTGTGAAGCAGTACATACGCCCTTCTTTTTTATAATAAAAGCTCATTTCTTTGAGAAAGCATGAAGATGATACCAAATGCAAAGAATTTCTCCCGACCTCTGTATCAAACATGTACACAACCAAAAGGTCGAATGCCGGTAACAAATCTCGAATAGAAAAACAATGTGATAGACAAAACAATAGCATAATCCTCATAGTGCACCAAGATGATGACTAAACCCCCATCCATGCTTGGCAAAGAGTTCTCGTAGAACCATCTCGAACGCTCCGGATGCTGAAAGAAGGGGCTCGCGGTTCTCAGGCTGCTGTAGTACAGATCATGAACGCAGCCAATGCATTCACCTGTAGATAACCTGCAAGGGATTTATAGAATTTACGCTTGTCAAAACCCACATTGTTTTTACATAGCCAATTAGACCAACACAAAGTGACCGCGCCAACTAGTATAAGTGCACGAAGGCCTCTGTTACCCTAGTAAGCCAAGGTCCAAAGAGATCAACAATACTAGTGGGTGGGCGTAACCTTGAGGCCACCTGTGTAACTTACCATGCAAAATGAGCGACGGACACTCAAAAAATAAGTGTTGAATATTTTCGTTGTGTGAATAAAAACAACATTTTGGATCGCTTGTCCAGTTACGCCTTTGAAGATTGTCTTTTGTAAAAATAAATCTCCTTCGAAGGTACCATAAGAATATTTTAATTTTTAGATTAGTTTCTAGAGTTGTCTATTTTATCATTGGCACGTCCTAGTGAACTAACTTTGCATATAAGATTTGATGAAAAACTCGCCATTTTGGTGGAGATTCCATTTGAACCCGTCTTTGACATGAGTCAATTGAATCTAGGATACCTTTGTGGTTAGTTCATAGAGATCCATCAAGTTTTGGCCCACTATACCCCATGTCGAAACTCGAAATTTAGTGGGTTTGTTCCTATGAGCTGTGCCATCGTGGCAATTTTTTTAGTGAGCCAAGTTGAATAACCTTGGGTACTGAATGGACAACGGGTTTTTATCAAGCCGCTTATGTAGCCAAAACCTAATCTGGGAGCCATCTTGGAGATGGAAAAACCTATGTAAAAGAAATGTGGATTTAACTTTTATTAGACCCGACCAGAAATTTGAATCGCTTGGCTTGCTCACTATTTGTGACAGTAGCTTGTCTTTGAGATATCTTCTTTATTATTTTCAAGACCCCATAATTGTTTAAAAGATTAAAAAGCCACCCGTAAGAAAGGTGTTTACCTTTCCAACTACTTAGTCATTTTTAAAATGGTCCTTTGTCCCTTTCCACTCTGTATTCTGGAGCTTTCTATAATGAATTGGTATGCCCAAGTAGCGGAAGAGGAAGCTCCCTATCTTGCATCCAAAAATATTTCTATATTGGTCCTCATGTTCTTTAACTTCACCAAAGCAGAACAATTCATTCTTATGAAAATGTATCTTTCAACCAAATAATTGCTTGAAGGCACACAGAAGGAGTTTCATATTCGTTCCTTGTTCAAGGTTATGCTCCATGAGTAATATGGTGTCGTCTGCATATTAGAGAATAAAAAGTCCATCATCTATTAGATGTGGGACGACTCCAGTAATTTGCCCTTCCATTTTGGCTCGATTGATGATGGTTGCCAGCATATCTGCCACTATGAATAGGGGAGAGGGGATCTCCCTGGCACATACTTTTTCTTTGGAAGTAGGGGCCAACACTGTCATTAATCTTAGTGCTGACACGCTCTCCAATGAAAAAACTATGAATCCATTGGCAGCATTTAGTGAAAAACCTTTCAACCGTAATGTCTGTTGCAAGAAAGGCTATTTGATTTTATCATAGGTTTTCTCAAAGCCAATTTTAAAATTGATGCCTCTTTGTTTTTTTTTGGGGTGCAAGTTATGGATTGTTTCATGGAGAATGACAACTCCATCCATGATATATCGACCCAGCTTGAAAGCCGTTTGTGTGGGTCATATAATTTTTTCTGCAACCGAATTAATTCTATTTGTGCTCACTTTGGTGAAGATTTTGAAGCTAACGTTCAAAAGACAAATGGGTCTATATTGTTTGATCTTGTTGGCCTCTTGTATTTTTGGTAGAAGTGTTATGGCTCCAAAGTTGAGACTATACAGAGGGAGGTTGCTAGCATGCAAATCATTGAACATGGCCATTAGGTATCCTTTGAGCATGTCCTAAAAAACCTGGTAGCACTCTGCGGGAAAACCATCCAGTCCTGATGCCTTATTGTGCTCCATTTGGAATATGGCATCCTCGATCTCCTTCTCTGTGAAAGGAGCCGTGAGGATTGGATTTTCCTCTAGAGATACTTGTGGTATGTTCTTCCACCAATTCTCGCCCATAGAGAAATTACTCTCTTTCAGCGGCTTGAAAGTCCTTTGTAATAATTGGTGATATATGCCTTTAGATTGGCATCATCCGTGATTTCCCCTTCATCTTGGTCGAGATGGAATATACACTGTTTGCGGTGTTTACCGTTAGCCATGAGGTGAAAATATTTTGCATTATTGTCTTCCTCCAATATATGTTTAACCTTTGCTCTTTGATGCCATTTTATTTCTTCTTCTTGTAATAGACGAGCTAGCCGTTTATTTGCTGCTTGTTTTAGATCAATATCATCCATCGATAACCCGACGTTCTTGGCTTGTTTATCGTAGGTATCAGTTATAGCTAATAACTCTTTCTTATAAGCTCTGGCGGTGTTTCTCGCCCAACCCTGCAAGCGTTGATGCAAACATCAAACCTTAGCTTGCCAATGAGAGATAGGGGAAACCCCTCTATCGTCACAGTGCCAACAATCAACCACCATGTCATGGAAGCCATCACGGGTCAACCAGCCTAGTTCAAATTTAGACAGGGATTGGTTACCCCTAAACAATGGTGCCCCCGTTTCTACTAAAAGTGGGTATGGTCCGAAAGGAAGCGCTCTAGAGCTTGAATAGAGAATAGCAAAATATTATGCTCCCAATCTGTACAAGAGAGCACTCTATCCTGTTTCTCAAAAGCTGGGTTATCCGCCAAGCTTGCCCAAGTGAATTTTCGCCCGGAAAGAGAAATTTCCTATAGGTCTAGCCCATCAATGACCACATTAAATAGGAATGGCCATCTCGCATGAAAGCGGTCATTGTTTTTCTTGCCCAGGTACCGCATGATATTGAAATCCCCACCAACTAAGAGTGGCAGGGTCCTTGTGCGGTATGTGTCGACCATTTCGGTTAGGACGGATTCTTCAAATTGTGGTTGTGCTACACCATATACAACCATCAAGATCCACTGGAATCCATCATCCATATTAAGAAGGCAGAATTTACAAAAACATTCTTGTTCATCGATCGACACGATATCAAAGGTGGCAAGGTTGATCTCAAGAATAGAATGCCTCCTGACTTGCCATGGGAGGGCACAATGTGCCATATAAAATCTTGTCCAACATTCATTTGATCTAAGGTGGATCTAGAAAAGCACTTTTACTTGTTTCTAGGAGGGCAACGAAATCAAGATCGTGCTCCACAAGCAGTTCTGCAATATGACAAAATTAAGTTAAGTCATCAAGACCTCTGCTATTCCAAAATATATCTTTCATCTGGAACGAGTTTTCTTTTGGCCTTTTTCTTTTTCTAAGTAGCGGATTTGGATTTGCAGGGAAGAGGCTTTGACCCACTGATTAGGTGGTCCAGCCCCTCATCCATGATCTCATCTATAACATCATCGCAAATATTATTATGGAGATTATGAGTTGTGTTATCTTGCTCATGTGCTTCCTCGTCGTCAGAACCGGTCTTGATCGACGTTGGTTACTGAGGTGTCATGAAAGACAATAGATTACTGTCCAACTCAATCTTTTTAATTTATTAACAGAGATAGAAACCTCATTTCAATTGCTACCCAGGTTTATACCCACCCTATTCAGACTAGAAGCAACAATATGAACCGGATACGAAACGAAAGAATTGCCGTCATAACTAGGCGTACCTTCACGTGGATCCAGGCTGTGCTTCGCTGTCTGGCGCATAGCATGCGTGAGAGAGTCCTTCTCAGTCGCAGAAATACATGACCTTGTTGGGGTGTTCACCCGTTCGCTGCGGTGTGACCCGACGTCGACTGCTACCCCGGTAGTAACTGCACGCCGCGGCAGCCCAGCCACCATTCGCGGTGTCCCACAGGAACCGCGCGAGCCCGCTGTTGCAGTGGCGCCTGGCTCATGCAGCAGCAGCTGCTGCACCATCGCGGCAGGTGAGTGGCCCTGCCGCAGCTACAGTTGGCTTGTGGGAGGCCGCCGCGGCAGTCACAGCCAACACACGCGACGTGGTCACCACGGTCTCGTGCAGCAGATGTTTAGCCACAGTAGCAATTGCTGCCGGCGTGGGGGAGTCTGCCGAAGTAGCAAGGACTCCTGTTGTGACAGTCGCTAGTTTGGCCGCAAGGGCCATAGGCTAACTGCCTCAGCTCGTGAGCACCCCTCAGGGCTGAGGGACGATGCATCCATGTCTGGCTCGTGCAACACATCAAGCCGCTACTCCGTCAAGGTATCACCGAAGCCTGCCACAGTAGGCTTTTGTGCCACCAGAACCTCCTTGTCCACAGCCTGTTTCTCTTTCCCAAGCGCGCCACAGCGGTTAGCAGAAAAGGTTCCGCCAGCGGTGGAGGGAGGGTAATAGTTGTCTTAGGAATAACCCAAGGTTCTTTGCTGGCCTGCTGAGTAGGAATAACCTTAGTAGTAGGCTTCTCTGTCTTATCAGATTGAACCGTATCCATCTCGTTCTTTGCATGTTTATGATCTCTATCATTAGATTCAAGATCGTGATCAAGCATGTCGTCATATTCATCATCATAATCATCCTCTGACATAGTAGCATTGTTTGCATCCTCTGACAAGTAGCATAACAGGGAATGCCTCGGCTTGGGTCGGGAACGTCTACGCACCGCAATGGGCAAAGTGACCCATCGGAGTCGAGAACGGGCCGGCGCCCCCACGCGCGAACGCCATGCACGCCCAACGCGGCCGCCTTGCTGCCATGTGTCCAATCCTCTCCACCGACCTTGCCGCGACCGCCCTTGTCACCGGAGTCTATCGCGAGTGGTTGACCACGTTGACAAACAGCGACCAGCAGGGATTAAGGTTGGTGAACGTGCGAGATAAGAGGCAGCGTAACCCTCGGGCAGGAGTGTATTACTGCGTCGGGCGCACTGGCTTTCTATTGAGCCCATCAACCCTAACGGCCCTGGGACAGGCGGCCGTCCCGAGTCCTGTGGCCTGCCTAGCCTGGGCGTTCGAATCGGCCGCAAAACGCGCGCCGCTCCTTGCAGAGCCGTTGTGCCGCCTGGACGCGGCCACTGTTGCCCGCCGGAGAGCATCGCCAACGGTGAGGGGCTCGGAGACTCGCCTCAGAGGTAGTGGTCCTCTCCAGGCCTTCGGACCTTTAGTCGAACCGCGCTCGGTGACGGCGGTGATGAGCCGCGCGGGCGCCGCTGACGAGGACTCACACGCCGCCGTCGACCGTTGAAGGCGAGCCGGATCTTTCGTCGGGATGAGATCGTCGGCGCTATTTGCAAGCTGCTTCACAGAATAACCCATATGCAAAAGATCGCAATTTGCTCGGGTGTGCTGACATCGTCCTCCTCGCCGTCCGGCCAAGCACTGTCGAGGATCCGCCATGCGGGCTGGGAGGTCCCTCGTTGTGACGGCGCGAGCATCAGCTGACGCTGCCTCATCGCCTCACCTCCGAGCGCTGCACCTGCTTCGTGGCGGGGCACCGGCAGGTCATGTGGATGTAGCTTCTTGAGTTTTGAAACCTCAGAAAGGCATCAGGACGGTCCGATTGGACAGCGGATGGCTCAGATTAACCCTAGGTACCGCCTGTCACGCTCAAGAGTCAACTCGAAAATACGCTTCTGACCAAAGTCGTATGATTGAAGAACGAGTTGCCGTTCTAAGCTTCGTACCAGCTTAGATAGTTCGCCGACATGCATGGCGTGGTTCCGTGCTTCTACCTGCTGGTGAAATAGTTGGTGTAAAGCTGGAACACACCAATATTCCAAGGAGCAATGTTGTACATACGAAAACAAATTTTCAAAAGTTTTAGCAACAATATACATTCAAAAAGGATATTAGGCAATTTAAGGAAATCATTTCTTTCTTTCTCTCCGTTACTCAGACCACGTCAGCATTCAAGTAGAATTGTTGTAAAACTTTTAAATAAGAACTAGCACAGTGTTTCACGTAATTGCGTGGGAAACGTTTTTAATTATTTTTATGTTTTTTATACGTGTGATATTATATCAGTACGTGAAATAAAAGTTTAAATCGCGAGCCAGCCTGTTAGGCATTATACAGAGCCGTCAATTTAGGTACAGTTATGATGATCTATCGGATGTGATTTGTTTAATTATCTTTATTATTTTACTTGTACGCATGATATTAGATCAGTACTGATTGCGTGAGAAATATTTTGGTTATCTTTATTTTTTTTACCTGCATGTGTGATATTAGATCAGTACTAATTGCGTAGCGAACATTTTTAATTATCTTTAATTTTTACCCGTACGCGTGATATTAGATCAGTACGGAAATAAAAGTTCAAATCATGAGTCGACCTGTACTAAGCCGTCTATTTAAATACATTTATAAGCCGGCCTGCTAGTCGTTATATCGAGCCGTCTATTTAGGTACTGACGATGGCATGGCACCCAGGTATCGTCAAGGAGAACAAAGCCGGCCTTCTGGACATATGGTGGGCCGGGCCGACTACTCGGAGTCCGACTTCTACACGGGGCGCCTCATCAACTTGGAGTACAAGACAGGGATAAACACTTACCCGGCAATCCCAGATTCTGTTGTAACTAATTAGAAAACCAATCTATAAACCGATCCGAACTCTTGTAACCCTACCCCGGTCGTCTATATAAGGCCGGGAAGGGATCTTCCGATCGGTACGCCTTCATAAGTTCCCATACTCTCATACGCATATCGCCTTAGCAACCTAGAGATTTGTTCTCAAGACTTTGCGGCACTCGGGATACAAGCAATATCATACACCAAACTCAGGACGTAGGATATTACCTCCTCTTAAGGGTCTGAACCTGTCTAAACTTTGTCTCTCGTGTGCACCCATCTAGATTTGCTGTGCGTAGCTCCTGTTTGTTTAGGATTTTTTTGGCTAAAAGCCAAAATCCTGCCAAACAAACAGGCCCGTACGCTGCCCCGTATTCATTATTGCCGGATTACTACACCGACAGTTGGCGTGCCAGGTAGGGGCTGCGCGCATAGATCCATCTAAACGGATCCAGATGGGTTTTCTCCAACGACAACGGCGACTTCGTCCCAGGCCGAATCATGAGATTTGGCTCCGTGGACGTTGTCCTCGATCCAAGACAGTTTTTTCGATTCGGAAAACTGAACTTCATCACCGACAAGCTCGGCAAACTTCACCTCTGCGACTCGGCTTCCAGCCAGTCGGCGGAGGCTTCATCGCCTACCTCATTGAAACTCCTCTCCGAGCCGATGACCTTGGTGACTATCTCCGAGGACGAGGTTACGTGAAAGTTGGATCTACTGCTTGAACATGGATTTTTCACCAGTCGAGCAGGGATCCTGACTAGTTGGCACGATCGAGTCCCTCTTACCCATCCTCAACTATGACTCGGACGGCTTCGAGAGATCGGGAAGCCACCATCCCTTTCGGGAGGTCTTCACGGCTGACTCGGATGCGCTGGCAAAGAACGGTGACCAGTCAATCCCCATCGCGGATCACAGCCGGCACATACGCGGGCGCGCGTTCAACGTTGGCAACTTGGTCCTGCGCCGAATCTAATCCAACAAGGACAAGCACAAGCTCTCACCACAATGGGAGGGCCCGTACGTTGTCGCCTAAGTGCTGCGCCCGGGGGCTTACCGACTGAAGGATAAGGACGGCAGCCTCATCACCAACGCCTGGAACATTGAACAGCTAAGTCGCTTCTATGCTTAAAATTTATACTTCCATATTTTAAGTATGAATACATGAATACAATATTTCTTTGCCCCATCCGAGTAACTCTTGGGGTTCCCGACTGGTCCGCTATGCATGCTCACGGCTACGCATAGTGGACACTCGGGAGCTATACCACGCCGGGTGTGCCCAACCGCACTCGGGCTCTTCTCCTTCGAACAATTATTTTAGTACTATGTAAAAAACTCGATGTTAACTCTTCGTCTTCGATCGCCGATCTATGCCACAACCCTGCGCTACACGGGAAACAGCCCACGGCTAATCTCCACGCAATGGAGGCTACGACGGATCGGCAAGAGCACACACAAAGAGCTAACTTACACACGAATGAATCTTTACGAAAGAGATTAACAAATACAGAAAATGTTTGCCAAAGATACACATAAAAGAGTAACACTCGGACTTCCCGAGTACTTGACATGTATTTCGAACAGTTCATACTGCTAGGGAATTTGTGGCAGCATGGACTTCCTCCATCAGCGCCAGGATCTCTTCATTGGGGACGTCAGCGGGCCTTCGCCTGATCAGGTGCTCGCCGAAGGCGCTCCACGACCACCTTTGCGCGGTCCGAGGATGAGTCGTCTTCCCACAAAGCGTCACAGGCCATCTGACCAGCCGCCTTCAAGGACTTGATCTGCGCTTCCTTCACGGTCACCTGCTCTTGCACTGTGTGGAGGGTACCTTTCAAGTTTTCCCACTCGGCCTGGCACTGGCCGAGTCGAGTGAAGGCCGGGAGCTTGGCTTGGAGGAACTCAGTTTTGTCCCGGTACCTCCTAGCTAGGTTCTGCATAGGCGATACAAAATCAGTTACTCGAGAAAAGTATCAAGACCCTCCGCTCAGTTCCATGAATCGAGTGGAGGCTCGGGGGCTACACCCATTGGGTGCACTGATCATGCCCCCAATGTGAAGCCTACAAGCAAAAAAGAACCTCCGGCCGACTGTTCCAGTCGGCCGGATGCTCGGGGGCTACACTCACTGGGTGCACTAATCGTGCCCCCAGTGCAGAATCTACAGGCTAACAAAGAGCCTCCGCCTGACTGCTCCAATTGGCCGGAGGCTCGGGGGTTACTTCCCAGTGGATGCACCATCTGTGCACTCACGACAACAACGAAAAAAAAGAAGAAGAGCGACTGTAACGTGCCTCCAACGGACCGCTAGTCGGTCACCGAACAACTCGGGACCGAAACGTTACAGTTTGAAGGGTTTTGGTGGTTGGCCTTTGGGGGAACGCAATCACTTGAGTACACCTGAGCCAGGGGCAGTTGTGGTGCGCCTTCAGCGAGCTGCTAATCGGATACCGAACAATTCGGGACCGAAGCGCTACAACTTGTGTTCTGGTTCTGACGTGAATTTCGAGGGCACTCCCCCAGAGGGACACTAGCTGGACCCGAACCACTCGGGAAACCAGATACCACTCGGGAACTTGGTCGGGATTCATGGTATGTCCCCAGCTGGGCTATCAGCCGGTCTCCATCCACTGGAAATGACTGGATACCACCAGAACTTACTCGTTATTAACTCCCCGTCATGATATTCCTGCCCTATGGGTGAATATTACTCGGCTTACTATCTCAACTCTACATGAGTTCTATGAGTTCCTCACAATCTTCCTGCGGACCATAATAGGGCACGCTCAGACGGATGCCACTCGGGAAGGAGGCAAAAGCACTCGGCTTGGATGTTACCCCGATAAGCTGCAGCCAGATCGTGAAGGACTCTGGGGCTACTGACGATGGCATGGCACCTAGGTATCATCAAGGAGGACAAAGCCGGCCCTCTGGACATAGGGTGGGCCGGGCCGACTACTCGGAGTCCAACTTCTACACGGGGCGCCTCATCAACTTGGAGTACAAGACAGGGATAAACACTTACCCGGCAATCCCAGATTCTGTTGTAATTAATTAGGAAACCAATCTAAAAACCAATCCGGACTCTTGTAACCCTACCTGGTCGTCTATATAAGGCCGGGAAGGGATCCTCCGATCGATACGCCTTCATAAGTTCCCATACTCTCATACGCATATCGCCTTAGCAACCTAGAGATCTGTTCTCGAGGCTTTGCGGCACTCGAGATACAAGCAATATCATACACCAAACTTAGGATGTAGAGTATTACCTCCTCTTGAGGGCCTGAACCTGTCTAAATTTTGTCTCCCATGTGCACCCATCTAGATCTGCTGTGCGTACGCTGCCCCGTATTCATTATTGCCAGATTACTACACCAATAGGTACAGTTATGAAGATCTATCGGTTGTGATCTGTTTATGTACAGTTATGAAGATCTATCGGTTGTGATCTGTTTAGGTGCAGTTATGAAGATCTATCGGCTATGATCTGTTTAGGTGCAGTTATGAAGATCTATCGACTGTGATCTGTTTAGGTGCAGTTATGAAGATCTATTAGTTACGGTCCACTAATAATAAAAGGGTCCACCAAATTAACGGTCGGATGTTTTGCTTTTTTGTGAGAATTTCTAGCCTTTCTCTATTTTTATTGTATTATATGATTATTATATTCAAATAGGCACACTCTTTTTGAGTGAAGGTACACTTTTGAGAATTTAAAGAAATATAAATTTTTGTTCAAAAAATACAGAATCTTTTTGTTGCAATTTAGACGTGAGTGGTCCTTTCTTGGGTACAATTTTGTTGCAGGGCATCCACTATTCGCAGGGTACGACGCGCGGCATTGCGTGCATGCATGGATGATGGGTCGCCACGACTTGACTGAGTTTACTCGGTGCCGCGGTGCCGGGTGCCCGCATGCGTACATGGACGATGGGCGCCGCGCGTGCTCGATGGATCCGTCACGGATGGCACGATCGCCGGTTGCTCACGAGTTGATCTCCACCATTTAATGGGGCAACAGAATTGAAAGTTGGGTGGCACCGCGGCGGTGTGGCCTTTCCTCGAAAGAAAAGCAGGGATCGTGGACGGCACCGGTACAAGAACCTCTTGAAATTCCTTCTGTTCCTGTGGAGTCGACGACAAAGATGAGGGAATGTGCGTGTCGGCGTGCAATTTGCCTGCCTGCGTACGGTGGTAGGGCATGGCATGCAGGATTATACTGGTCACTCGGGCTTGAGATGATGTGGGGTGGGCTCTTGCCTCTTCCCTTCACTGGGGTTTTGCCACCCCGGACACCTCCAACCCATTTTGGTGTTACCTACGGCCATTGGAGTTCTTGGACCGGCTGTGTCCGAGGACAACTTACAGCCTTATACTAGCAATGATAGATTTCTCTTATAAAAAAAGGCAACGATAGATGAACTCATACAATCTGGTGTTTCTGTTTTCCTCTAAAGATGTAGTGTTTTATTTTCCTTAATAATATTTTTTTATGTTCATAAAATACTTGTGACTATTTTTTCGAGAGAATAACTTATACATATTAGATACTAGCAACCGAGCACGTGCAATGCACATTTTTTTACTATATATATTACACGTGATATCTACTCATGGAGACATACTTGTCCATGCAACACTACAAGGTGTGTGGTTTTAGATTATTTGAAACATGAAAAGTTAATAGATAATAATTTGGAAGAAGTGATTAGGGGTGAGCAAGGTGGTATTTTTAGAGCAGGGAGTAAATGAGGAGTAATTAGAAGGCAATAACTATAGGAGATATTATGAGATAAATTTTTACAACTATTTTTATCATTTGTTGGATTGAGTTGAATGGCTAGGATGAAATGTGTCAAACTCTAACTCATACTTTTATAAGTGATATAGATAAGAGGTCTTTTAAGGTATACCCATTACATCTTTAGAGGTAAGACTTCCCAATGAATCAAGGCCATTGATTCTTGGTGCCAGTTTTAGCCTAGTAGATCTGTCACCAACCATTTAAGGTCATTCATGTAGGTCAATAGAAGGAAATGAATCAATGTCATTAATTGCATAGGAGCAAGCACTTATTGCAAGATCGTGGTCTTTCTTTCCAAATCAACATCAATTCCATGAAGACATGCATAGAATGTTTGAGAATATTTGAATGGATTTTGAATACATGTTTGATTCAAACTTGAATATGAATGGGAGACAAAATGCAAAATAGGGCTTTTTCCATGGCAAATCTGTTTGGTTAGTTCTTTTTAATGGGGATTTTCCCTTTTGGGTCAGAGAGAGAGAGAGAGAGAGAGAGAGAGAGAAATCAAATTATAATTTGGAAGGGTTTGATTTGAATTTAAATTCTAGAGGGTTTGGCAAAGTCTAGGGCACATCTTGAGTCCAAGCTTTCCTAGTTTTGAATCATTTCACCCTTGGTTCTTTATTTTATATTTATATAAATTTATGATACTTTAGGTTATATAGTGACTAGGTTTTTAAATTCATGGTTTGGTTTAGGGGAAATTTGTGACAGAGTGGCACGACAGAAGCATTGCAGTGGTCCATATGATACAAACATAATTTACAAACTCGAATTACAACATAAGTCTTACAACACATTTCCAAAAGTACGGGAAATTTAAAACCGTTATTGATTGGTTACAGCAAAAGTCTTATCTACACCTAACTACTCTCACGACCTATTACACTACTCGGCGTTGTCCTCGTCGCGGTACTCGACGTAGTAGTCGACGCCTTCGTCTTCCTTCGCCGTCAGCTGATCTTCAGGAGCTTCATCGCCGATCTCGATGTAGACCACTTCTTCCTCGTCGGCTCACAACCTACTCAAAGGAATTAGATAGAGGGATGAGTACAAAAGGTACTCAACAAGTCCAGGAATAGCAAAGAGGTGTTTGATGCACTAGCTACTGAGAACGGCAACGTTCTCCCAAAAGAAATGCAGGTGGAGAAGGTAAGAGAGTCAAGTTTTAATTAAAGAGACTAATGATCTCATGTCTCACAAGCTGCTAGGATTCCCGATGAATCCCTTTCTTGCCGGGTTCGCAGTTCCAACCGGGAACACGGAGTGACAATGCCACGATTCTATACACTCTGCAGAGGTGCACAACTGTACCCACAAACGATCATAGTCATGGAGTTCATGTCGTCACATGCACTACCAGACCGTCAAATCACAGAGCCGTTTCACCGCCCGCTCGGTTATACTCCGCGTCGCAGTCCTGCACAACGGGCCAAGGACTACCAGTCTCACGTTGATACTCCGGATACAACGTGTTGTGGATAGCCAACGGCTAGCGCCACCTTCCCAATAGCTGATACCCCGCATACAACTATTGAGGTCTTCCTTTCCCGGGGGAGTATAGACCTAGGGTAAAGGGTACTTTAGCTCAGCCCTGCCCATACAGGGTATGTGGTATGCGCGATCACTACGGCCCTTAAGCACAATCGATCATTGGTTGCATTAACCTTATATGAAACTTTCCCGTGTGATGAAATCCACCTTCCCAAATGTGCCAACTGCACCCATACCAGGATTTCACCACCCGCCATGCGATCACCCAAAAACCGGCGATCCAAAATAAAACAACAGTTGATTCATCTTTAGAAATTAGGTTTTCAGTGCATGTTATAGACAAGAGGGAAATCGAAGAACAGTCTCAACGGACATGAACAAGAAACTGGACTTGCCTGGTAACGGATAGGTAGTGGAGTTCGACGGTCCTGACTGCTGAACTCCGGTTTCTGATACAAGCAATGAAGTCCGATAAGGACTAATTCAAGAAATTCCAATATGAATGCAACTACTATGGCATGCATGAGATGATATGTTTATCAACATATTCTAATAGAATTTAAACATGATTCATCTCAACATTTTTTAAACTATCTAGAATTTAACTAGATGAATGATCAAGCTTCAATCATGTTAAGGTTTACGTTGACTTCAACTAGGTTAAATTAACTTCATCCCTACATCAATTCTCTTAAGAAACTAGATTAGGTTAAGTTCTCTCTTCCCAAGGAAATATCCTTAATTTAGATTAACTTGTTAACTTATTTAATTAAATTCTCCTCTTAAGAAATAAGTGTCTTGGCCTAAGTAATTTTCAATCTTCATGTTTCTTCCTTATATATATATACATATATAGTTATACTCATTTCTTTTCAAACAAGGGTGAATAGACTTATTTTGATTCTATTCCTTATTTTAAGAATTTGAAAGAAACTAATTGATTTAGTTCATCCCAAGACTTCCTTTATTAATATTATTCTTCCTCTCTTATAAAAGAAAGATATACCAAATTCAATTGGAATGGCTTATCTTTTAAGTTGGTGTTTAATTTTATGCTCACAAAGGGAACACTATGATCTATAACTTAAATACTCTAAAGTTTTAATCTTACTCCCGAATCTACATACATGAATACATATTTTTAACATGGTCTTTTTCTCTCCTTTTTAAACCCTAAATCAATTTATTTCCTGCTTCACCTCTCTTCCATTTTCATTCTTATTTTCATAAAGTTTTCCTTTTTCTGTTCTTCTTAACCCCTTTTTTTTTCTTCCTTTGCTATACCCGCACCCTGGCCCCCTTATTCATTTCTTCATCTAAAGACTAAAATCCCTAAATTCTCTCCCTCACTGCACCCGACCGGAATCCCCTTTTGGTCTCGGTGCCGCCGCCGGCTCTCCTCCGGTCGCCGCCGGTCCTCTGCCTTCTCCTCCCCTCCGGCTACTCGCCGCCACCTAGGGCGCGATTGCCCTCACCGGCGCCTCCTCTCGGCTTCGCCCCTGTGGCCCCTGGTCGCCGCCGTGAGGTCCCTTGGGCGCGAGCTCCTCCCCGCTGCTCCATTTGACGCCGCCGCCGCCCGGTTGCTCCGCTGCCCCGGTCGCCCTCTCCACGCCGCCCGGGATGGCCTAAGGTCGCCTCCTGGGCCCGTGCGCCTTGGCCGCATCGGCCCCTCGTCGCCTTGCCTCGGCCGCCGCCCGGGTTGGCCGTGGCCGGCGTCGCAGCTCCGACCTCGGGGCTCCGCCGGCCCACCCCCGCTGGTGGCGCGCCGCAGTGCCCGTGCCGCCCGACTTGTTCTCCAGGTAAGCATTCTTCTCTCCCCTTCTTGCTCCCTCAATTCCCAGGGTTGCTATGATGATTTGGGTTTGATTCAAGTGCAATTGGTTATTAGATGATTCAATTGTTTGGTTTGTGCGGTAGTTGACTGATTTCTGCCTAAGATCATGGGTATGCTTCCCTTAGCTATTAAACTGAAGAACAGATTTTACACTTGCTTCTTGCTATACTGGTTGATTGGTTAAACTGGTTGACAAACATTATACTTGGTTCAGTTTGCTAAGGATGATGCTTTCATATCCAGATTGCTTTCAATCTGGTTAGACTGATAAGAACACGTACTTTACACGATGCCTACTTTGGGTTTCAGTACATATATTCATATATACTGATGAGAGCAGATGCTACAACTTGTTGCCTAGTTGATGCCTTGACATATATATAAGATGATCTCTTTTGAGAAAGGGTCTGAGAAAAGTATTCGGATGCCCTGATAAGAACAGATATTTATCACTTGCTGCCTATCAAAGGAAAACCTAATGATGTTGTTCTATTCTGAGAATTCTTGTTTGGGATTTCTATAGTTCAAAATGATAAGAATAGGTGCTATTTAATTCCTTTACAAGAATTCTGTGATGATAAAATGGATACTGAGGGTCCTCCTTAACATGCCAAAATGCATGGATATAAAAGGTTTGTATACTCTAGATGCTCTTTACCTTAAATTGATTTGGACTAGGGTAAGATGATTTCCTCTCCTACGCCCTGCCACCCTTCTGGTTCCTAGCTTCCTAATTTCCTCCCCTGCTCGTGTTGATCCAGCTATTCTCAGGGTTCTTGAGGCCTTGGTCTCTTGGAATTGCTTCCTGGTCGCCTGGTTCAGTTCTTGGAAATGCTAGACTCAGCGGCTATTGCTGCTGTTGCATTGCCTCTTCTGATTATTTTGCTCATTCTTACTAGCTCTCGGTTGCCTAAGTCGGTTGGGCAATCCCCTTGCCAAGTTTGGCCACCTCATGCTTGCTTATTTAGCTACGTGGGCTGCTGATTAAACCATTTAGCTGGTCTGATGTCTATCTATTCCAGATTTTTATTTGGTAAAAATCTATGGCTGCCTTGGATGCTAAGCTATTCACTTGAGTAATTTTTGTTGGCTGCTTGAGGTCCACTCGATGGCTGCTGCTCCGTTCACACGGTTGGAAAATGGCTGCTAGATATAGCACTTGCTGGACTGTTGCCTTGGTCTATTTTATATGTGTGGCTGCTAGCACACTGGTTGCCTTGGCATCTAAACAACTTTTGTGGGCTAAATGATGAATATAGGTGACTGCCTTATCCATGTTTTGTTTTATAAAAATGATTTCTTTTTAAACAAAGATCATGGAGGCAATTTAGTATAAGGAAGAATAAAATTATTGTAATACTCTTCTCACCTCTTTTATCCCTAATATAAAATACTAGGGTTTGTCCGATGAGGGTCTTAGCCACGTGGCCCTCGGACACTTTCGAAAACAAAAATGTTTTATAAAACTATTTTCAAAAACTAGAATGTACTGTAGGTCGTCGGCACTATTTTGCCCCCGCAGCTACCCCTGCGGACGTCGGCGGAACTGTGCCGATAAGACCACACGTATTTTAAAATATAGGGTTAGAAACTTTTTGCCTCCTACAGCAACGGCACGATTCCCAACGGTCTCGAGTACCCATACTCGCTGACCCGGGATAACCGCCTACATTCCCGAAGGCTTCCCCCTTCGGCTCTCGGTATCCCTCTCCGACTTGAAGACTTCGAAGACCCGAAGGTTCAAGACCTAGGTTAGATGATGTATAGATAGAAAGAATTAATTATGTAATTTTCTTTCTTCTTCTTTATTCTTTTGTAACCATGTTGTATCATTAACATTTGTATCATGCATTTGAATTAATAAAGTTTCTACTTAAATTCCATTTGCATTCTATCTTGCATGAATTCTAAATGCCATGTATGCGATGAATGCGAATGCACAACAATTTTCTCCCCCCTCTCGACTAACTCTCGACGTAGCTCGTTAGGTTTAGCTCAACTCAGCAGCGCGATTGCTCCACAACTTCCTCCTCACGCCCCTCTCGACCACACCAGTATTAGGGTTCTCACATCCTACCCTCCTTAAAAGAAATTTCGTCCTCGAAATTAAAGATGAGGTACCTGAATAAGGACGGGTAGTCTCTATGCAGATCTTCCTCTTTCTCCCACGTCGCTTCTCGGACGGGATGGTTCTTCCACTGCACCTTGCAATACTTGATCGCTCGGTTTCTCAACTGCTTCCATTCTTCGGCAAGAATCTTGATCGGCTTTTCAACATACGACAAGTCATCTTGCAATTCCATTTCCGCGGGTTCCACTCTATCGGTCGGTTCCTTCAAACACTTCCGGAGTTGTGAGATGTGGAATACATCGTGTACCTTCGACAATGACGTCGGTAGCTTCAACTGATAGGCTACTTCTCCCTTCCGGTCTAGAATCTGGAATGGTCCGATATATCTGGGACTCAACTTCCCTTTTATACCGAATCTCTTCACCCCTTTGGTAGGACTCACTTTCAGATAAACCAAGTCTCCTACCTCAAATGTTACCTGTCGTCTCTTTTTATCCGCATAACTCTTTTGACGACTCTGAGCTGTTTTCAACCGCTCTCGAATGATCGCTATTGCATCATGCTTCTCCTTGATAAGATCCGGTCCGATGAGATTCTTCTCTCCGGTTTCATACCAACATATCGGTGATCGACATTTCCGACCATATAGGGCTTCAAATGGAGCCATCTGTATACTGCTCTGGTAACTATTGTTGTATGCGAACTCCGCCAAAGCGAGATGTTCATCCCATGTACCTCCAAAGTCAAATACACAGGCTCTCAACATATCTTCCAGAGTTTGATTTGTTCTTTCCGTCTGTCCACCGGTCTGAGGATGATATGCTGTACTGAAATCGAGCTGAGTACCTAAAGCTTGCTGTAATTGCTGCCAAAATGCAGATGTGAATACCGATCCTCGATCAGACACAATCCTCTTGGGAACTCCATGCTTGCTAACAATCTCTTGAACATAGAGCTTGGCAAGTCTTTCACAAGAATAATTCTGATTTATGGCGATAAAGTGCGCCGTCTTGGTTAACCGATCAATGATAACCCAGATAGCATCTTTATGCCTTTGAGTCCTCGGTAATCCGGTAATGAAATCCATACCGATCTCCTCCCACTTCCACTGTGGTATCGGTAACGGCTGCATTAATCCTGCCGGATTCTGATGTTCTACCTTAATTCTTGAGCAAGTGTCACACTCAGACACGAACTTAGCAATCTCCTGCTTCATGTTGTTCCACCAAAATGTTCCCTTCAAATCCATGTACATTTTTGTACTTCCGGGATGAATACTATAAGGAGTTTGGTGAGCTTCTTTCAAGATTATCCTCTTGATCTCCGGAATGTTTGGAACACATATCCGGTTCTTATACCATAGCGATCCATCTTCCGCTAAGGTAAACTCCGATGGTTGCTTTGCTTTGATCCTCTTTACCTCTTCCGCAATGAACTTATCTTCCAGTTGATGTGTCTTGATCTCTTCCTGAAGATTCGGTTGAACCACTAAAGCTGCAACACTGACTTCACCTTTGTTGATTACAACCTCAACTCTATCTTTGTCCAAGTCCTGAAGAATATGCTTGGATATATCTTCGACCTTCTCCGGTTGAATTTCAGACTTCCGGCTCAGGGCATCTGCTACAACATTGGCTTTTCCTGGTGTATAGTTGATTTCCAAATCATAATCCTTGATCAGTTCAAGCCATCTTCGCTGCCTCATGTTCAATTCTTTTTGCGTGAAGAAGTACTTCAGGCTTTTATGGTCCGAGTATAGCTCACACCTGGATCCATAGAGGTAATGTCGCCATTGCTTTAGCGCGAACACTACTGCTGCCAACTCTAAATCATGTGTCGGGTAGTTGACTTCATGCGGTCTGAGATGTCTCGAGGCATAAGCGATGACTTTCCGGTCTTGCATTAGCACACATCCTAACCCTGACTTGGATGCATCGCAGTAAACACTGAAATTCTTACCACTTTCTGGTAAAGTTAGCACTGGAGCGGTAGTGAGTTTCCGCTTTAGCTCCTGAAAACTGCTCTCACAAGCTTCGGTCCACTGAAATTTGGTATCTTTTCTCAACAACTTGGTCATAGGTCCAGAAATTTTGGAGAATCCTTCGATGAATCTCCTGTAATAGCCTGCTAATCCCAGAAAACTTCTGACTTCTGTGACCGATGTTGGAGATTTCCATTCTACAACCGCTTCAATCTTCTTCGGATCCACTTCTACTCCTTCTTTTGTGATGACATGACCTAGAAAAGAAACTTGATCTAGCCAAAATTCACACTTACTGAACTTAGCATACAACTGATGCTCTCTCAAAGTTTGCAATACTATCCGAAGATGTTCTGCATGATCCTCTTCACTCCGAGAATAAATGAGAATATCGTCGATAAACACGATCACGAATTTATCGAGATACTTCATAAAGATCTTATTCATCAAGTTCATAAACACTGCTGGTGCATTTGTCAGTCCAAATGGTACCACAAGGTATTCGTGGTGTCCATATCGAGAGACAAATCCTGTCTTCGGGATATCCTCCGGCTTGACCTTGATTTGATGGTATCCCGATCGCAGATCTATCTTGGAGAAAACTCCAGCACCTTTAACTTGGTCAAACAAATCGTCGATCCTTGGCAAAGGATACTTGTTTTTGATAGTGACATTGTTCAGATTTCTGTAATCTACACACATCCGAATGCTACCATCCTTCTTATCAACAAAGAGAACTGGTGCTCCCCAAGGTGATATACTTTCCCGGATAAATCCTTTCTCCGTTAACTCATCCAACTGCTTCTTCAACTCCACGAGCTCTACGGGTCCCATTCTATATGGCCTTTGAGCTATTGGTGATGTGCCTGGTATCAGATCAATAGTGAATTCTACCTCTCTATCTGGTGGCATACCCGGCAACTCATCTGGAAATACGTCAGGAAATTCCCTAATAACTGGTATTTGCTCGATACCCTTCTCTTCCAAAGTGTTTAACTGAAATTCCGGTTCAGTCTCTGGGTTCCTCTGACCTTGGAGCACAACTTTTCCACCTACCCAATGGTTAAGAACTACGGTCTTGCTAGCACAATCAATCTGAGCTTTATGACGTGCTAACCAATCCATGCCTAATATGACGTCTAGGCCTTGGAGTGGTATGATCAAAAGATGAGCGAAGAATGCATAGCCACTAATCTCTATGACTAGCCATTCTATCTTTTTATCCACTTTTATAGGTCCTCCAGGTGATTGCACCTGTAAATGCTTCTCTAAAGAACTAGCTTCCCATGGTATCCCCTTCATGAATTCCTCAGAGATGAATGAATGCGTTGCTCCAGAATCAAAAAGTACGATACCAATACGGGATGAGATAGGTAGTGTACCTATCACCACGTCGCTTGCTGTTCCGACCTCTTCAGCGGTCACATGGTTCACCCTTCCTTGAACCTTGCCTCTGCCACGGACTTGAGTACCTCGTCCGCCTCGAACTGCTGCTCCTGGAGCTGGTGCTGCTGGCTTCGGTGCTTGAGGTCGTGGCTGTTGAGCTTTTGGATTCGGGCAATCGCCGATCTTATGTCCCGGTTGACCACAACCATAGCAATTTCCTTTCTTCGGGCATTGTGGTGCATAGTGACTTCCTCCACAAGTGTAGCACGTACCCGGAGGTATCGGTGCTCGGCTTGCTACTCCAGTAGGTATAACTCCAGCTTGATTCCTCTGAACATAAACCACTCGACGAGGCTTATTCTGCTGATACTGCTGTCGCCTCGGCTCAAACTTCCTCTTCCGGTCCTCTTGCACCTTGCGATAGTCATTTTCCAGGGTAATGGCACGATCCACAAGATCTTGAAACTCTGTTGCACGGACAAGTCTCAACTGCATCAACAGGAACGGATGAAGTCCCTCCATGAACTTCTGCTGTCTCTTGCTCTCCGTGTCCACATCATCCGGTGCATAACGTGACAATCGATTGAACTCATGCACATATCGGGTAACGGTCATGTTACCTTGCTCCAAGTCCATGAATTCCTTCCTCTTCAGTGCCACTATACTGGATGGCACGTGAGCTTCACGAAACTTCGTCTTGAAGATATCCCATGTGATTACTCCTCCAGCTGGTTGAATTGCCTTGAGATTGACCCACCATGCCGCTGCAGGTCCGGTAAGTTGGTGTGTGGCATAACGTACCTTCTCCTCATCATTGCATCCGACAGTCTCCAATCTCCTCTCAGTGTCTAGTAACCAGTCTTCCGCATCCATTGGTTCAGCTGATGTGGCGAAGATCATGGGCCTGGTCTGCTGAAAATCACCCAAACTGACGCCTCCTCCGGCTGGAGCTTGAGTATCGCGGGCTCGTCCTTCCATCCGATTCAGCATCTCAGCGAAGAACTTGTTTTGATTCTCCTGAGCTTCACGCCGCTCTCGCCTTTCTTCATCTCTGGCCTTCCGATCTTCTTCCATCTGGCGCATATACTGCATGAAAGCTTCTTCGGTGCTGTACCTCGGTGACGGTGGAGGTATACCGCTGCCTCCACTTCCACTTGCTGCATCAGCCTTCGCCTTCTGCTCAGCTTCCATCCTGGCCTTCTCTTCTGCTTCCTTTCTGGCTTTCTCCTCCGCTTCCTTCTGAGCTTGCTCGTCCGTCAACCTTAAGGTTTCCTCACTTGGACTCGCCATTCACCTACATTGTGATATGAAGCAAAGCTTAATAATATAATCTTCAACGACATATACTAAGCTTTTATCTTCATAATCACAACTAAGCACTCATGCAAAGATTTGAGAAAAACCATAACTCCAAAAAGACACTCAAGTTCATAAAACGTGACAACCTATGTGCATTTATTTACGGTATCCAAAACAAAAACAAAAACAAATATCTTATTATCGATATTTAGGGTTCTAACCTTATAACCTATTTCCTTACCCTTATACCCTTGTCATGATTACTTCTTTTTCTTTTTGAAATTTCAAATCTCCTATAGGTTAAGAAGGTAAGTGAGTATATGATATGTTGCTATCTTTTTCTCAAAGCAATTAAATTAACCCACAACCTTAGGTATTTCTAGAGAGATTAATAGGAAAGTTGTTTGAAAATAATACATTTATCCTTGTTAAAAGAAAACTATAGATGAGATAGTCCTTATAGAGGTTCCAACTTCATTCCTAGGGTTCACAGGTCTCCTAACTAGACTTTTATGCCTAGAGGTCTCAACAATTGCTCTGATACCACCTGTGACAGAGTGGCACGACAGAAGCATTGCAGTGGTCCATATGATACAAACATAATTTACAAACTCGAATTACAACATAAGTCTTACAACACATTTCCAAAAGTACGGGAAATTTAAAACCGTTATTGATTGGTTACAGCAAAAGTCTTATCTACACCTAACTACTCTCACGACCTATTACACTACTCGGCGTTGTCCTCGTCGCGGTACTCGACGTAGTAGTCGACGCCTTCGTCTTCCTTCGTCGTCAGCTGATCTTCAGGAGCTTCATCGCCGATCTCGATGTAGACCACTTCTTCCTCCGTCGTCGGCTCACAACCTACTCAAAGGAATTAGATAGAGGGATGAGTACAAAAGGTACTCAACAAGTCCAGGAATAGCAAAGAGGTGTTTGATGCACTAGCTACTGAGAACGGCAACGTTCTCCCAAAAGAAATGCAGGTGGAGAAGGTAAGAGAGTCAAGTTTTAATTAAAGAGACTAATGATCTCATGTCTCACAAGCTGCTAGGATTCCCGATGAATCCCTTTCTTGCCGGGTTCGCAGTTCCAACCGGGAACACGGAGTGACAATGCCACGATTCTATACACTCTGCAGAGGTGCACAACTGTACCCACAAACGATCATAGTCATGGAGTTCATGTCGTCACATGCACTACCAGACCGTCAAATCACAGAGCCGTTTCACCGCCCGCTCGGTTATACTCCGCGTCGCAGTCCTGCACAACGGGCCAAGGACTACCAGTCTCACGTTGATACTCCGGATACAACGTGTTGTGGATAGCCAACGGCTAGCGCCACCTTCCCAATAGCTGATACCCCGCATACAACTATTGAGGTCTTCCTTTCCCGGGGGAGTATAGACCTAGGGTAAAGGGTACTTTAGCTCAGCCCTGCCCATACAGGGTATGTGGTATGCGCGATCACTACGGCCCTTAAGCACAATCGATCATTGGTTGCATTAACCTTATATGAAACTTTCCCGTGTGATGAAATCCACCTTCCCAAATGTGCCAACTGCACCCATACCAGGATTTCACCACCCGCCATGCGATCACCCAAAAACCGGCGATCCAAAATAAAACAACAGTTGATTCATCTTTAGAAATTAGGTTTTCAGTGCATGTTATAGACAAGAGGGAAATCGAAGAACAGTCTCAACGGACATGAACAAGAAACTGGACTTGCCTGGTAACGGATAGGTAGTGGAGTTCGACGGTCCCTGACTGCTGAACTCCGGTTTCTGATACAAGCAATGAAGTCCGATAAGGACTAATTCAAGAAATTCCAATATGAATGCAACTACTATGGCATGCATGAGATGATATGTTTATCAACATATTCTAATAGAATTTAAACATGATTCATCTCAACATTTTTTAAAACTATCTAGAATTTAACTAGATGAATGATCAAGCTTCAATCATGTTAAGGTTTACGTTGACTTCAACTAGGTTAAATTAACTTCATCCCTACATCAATTCTCTTAAGAAACTAGATTAGGTTAAGTTCTCTCTTCCCAAGGAAATATCCTTAATTTAGATTAACTTGTTAACTTATTTAATTAAATTCTCCTCTTAAGAAATAAGTGTCTTGGCCTAAGTAATTTTCAATCTTCATGTTTCTTCCTTATATATATATACATATATAGTTATACTCATTTCTTTTCAAACAAGGGTGAATAGACTTATTTTGATTCTATTCCTTATTTTAAGAATTTGAAAGAAACTAATTGATTTAGTTCATCCCAAGACTTCCTTTATTAATATTATTCTTCCTCTCTTATAAAAGAAAGATATACCAAATTCAATTGGAATGGCTTATCTTTTAAGTTGGTGTTTAATTTTATGCTCACAAAGGGAACACTATGATCTATAACTTAAATACTCTAAAGTTTTAATCTTACTCCCGAATCTACATACATGAATACATATTTTTAACATGGTCTTTTTCTCTCCTTTTTAAACCCTAAATCAATTTATTTCCTGCTTCACCTCTCTTCCATTTTCATTCTTATTTTCATAAAGTTTTCCTTTTTCTGTTCTTCTTAACCCCTTTTTTTTTCTTCCTTTGCTATACCCGCACCCTGGCCCCCTTATTCATTTCTTCATCTAAAGACTAAAATCCCTAAATTCTCTCCCTCACTGCACCCGACCGGAATCCCCTTTTGGTCTCGGTGCCGCCGCCGGCTCTCCTCCGGTCGCCGCCGGTCCTCTGCCTTCTCCTCCCCTCCGGCTACTCGCCGCCACCTAGGGGCGCGATTGCCCTCACACGGCGCCTCCTCTCGGCTTCGCCCCTGTGGCCCCTGGTCGCCGCCGTGAGGTCCCTTGGGCGCGAGCTCCTCCCCGCTGCTCCATTTGACGCCGCCGCCGCCCGGTTGCTCCGCTGCCCCGGTCGCCCTCTCCACGCCGCCCGGGATGGCCTAAGGTCGCCTCCTGGGCCCGTGCGCCTTGGCCGCATCGGCCCCTCGTCGCCTTGCCTCGGCCGCCGCCCGGGTTGGCCGTGGCCGGCGTCGCAGCTCCGACCTCGGGGCTCCGCCGGCCCACCCCCGCTGGTGGCGCGCCGCAGTGCCCGTGCCGCCCGACTTGTTCTCCAGGTAAGCATTCTTCTCTCCCCTTCTTGCTCCCTCAATTCCCAGGGTTGCTATGATGATTTGGGTTTGATTCAAGTGCAATTGGTTATTAGATGATTCAATTGTTTGGTTTGTGCGGTAGTTGACTGATTTCTGCCTAAGATCATGGGTATGCTTCCCTTAGCTATTAAACTGAAGAACAGATTTTACACTTGCTTCTTGCTATACTGGTTGATTGGTTAAACTGGTTGACAAACATTATACTTGGTTCAGTTTGCTAAGGATGATGCTTTCATATCCAGATTGCTTTCAATCTGGTTAGACTGATAAGAACACGTACTTTACACGATGCCTACTTTGGGTTTCAGTACATATATTCATATATACTGATGAGAGCAGATGCTACAACTTGTTGCCTAGTTGATGCCTTGACATATATATAAGATGATCTCTTTTGAGAAAGGGTCTGAGAAAAGTATTCGGATGCCCTGATAAGAACAGATATTTATCACTTGCTGCCTATCAAAGGAAAACCTAATGATGTTGTTCTATTCTGAGAATTCTTGTTTGGGATTTCTATAGTTCAAAATGATAAGAATAGGTGCTATTTAATTCCTTTACAAGAATTCTGTGATGATAAAATGGATACTGAGGGTCCTCCTTAACATGCCAAAATGCATGGATATAAAAGGTTTGTATACTCTAGATGCTCTTTACCTTAAATTGATTTGGACTAGGGTAAGATGATTTCCTCTCCTACGCCCTGCCACCCTTCTGGTTCCTAGCTTCCTAATTTCCTCCCCTGCTCGTGTTGATCCAGCTATTCTCAGGGTTCTTGAGGCCTTGGTCTCTTGGAATTGCTTCCTGGTCGCCTGGTTCAGTTCTTGGAAATGCTAGACTCAGCGGCTATTGCTGCTGTTGCATTGCCTCTTCTGATTATTTTGCTCATTCTTACTAGCTCTCGGTTGCCTAAGTCGGTTGGGCAATCCCCTTGCCAAGTTTGGCCACCTCATGCTTGCTTATTTAGCTACGTGGGCTGCTGATTAAACCATTTAGCTGGTCTGATGTCTATCTATTCCAGATTTTTATTTGGTAAAAATCTATGGCTGCCTTGGATGCTAAGCTATTCACTTGAGTAATTTTGTTGGCTGCTTGAGGTCCACTCGATGGCTGCTGCTCCGTTCACACGGTTGGAAAATGGCTGCTAGATATAGCACTTGCTGGACTGTTGCCTTGGTCTATTTTATATGTGTGGCTGCTAGCACACTGGTTGCCTTGGCATCTAAACAACTTTTGTGGGCTAAATGATGAATATAGGTGACTGCCTTATCCATGTTTTGTTTTATAAAATGATTTCTTTTTAAACAAAGATCATGGAGGCAATTTAGTATAAGGAAGAATAAAATTATTGTAATACTCTTCTCACCTCTTTTATCCCTAATATAAAATACTAGGGTTTGTCCGATGAGGGTCTTAGCCACGTGGCCCTCGGACACTTTCGAAAACAAAAATGTTTTATAAAACTATTTTCAAAAACTAGAATGTACTCTAGGTCGTCGGCACTATTTTGCCCCCGCAGCTACCCCTGCGGACGTCGGCGGAACTGTGCCGATAAGACCACACGTATTTTAAAATATAGGGTTAGAAACTTTTTGCCTCCTACAGCAACGGCACGATTCCCAACGGTCTCGAGTACCCATACTCGCTGACCCGGGATAACCGCCTACATTCCCGAAGGCTTCCCCCTTCGGCTCTCGGTATCCCTCTCCGACTTGAAGACTTCGAAGACCCGAAGGTTCAAGACCTAGGTTAGATGATGTATAGATAGAAAGAATTAATTATGTAATTTTCTTTCTTCTTCTTTATTCTTTTGTAACCATGTTGTATCATTAACATTTGTATCATGCATTTGAATTAATAAAGTTTCTACTTAAATTCCATTTGCATTCTATCTTGCATGAATTCTAAATGCCATGTATGCGATGAATGCGAATGCACAACAATTTTCTCCCCCCTCTCGACTAACTCTCGACGTAGCTCGTTAGGTTTAGCTCAACTCAGCAGCGCGATTGCTCCACAACTTCCTCCTCACGCCCCTCTCGACCACGCCAGTATTAGGGTTCTCACAAAATTCGAACAAATACTTGAATTTCGACTGAACCAAGTTGAATTTTCATAATAAAACATATTTATGAGTTCAACGTCCACGTGTTGCGCTTGTTACAAAATTTTCTTTTCTTTCACATTCACATAATTTCAATATGGCATGGATGAAAATTAGCAATATCTTCTAAATATATTATTTTCTATAATGCTGAACATAACGATACAAGAGGCATTAGGATCAGGTTCAATCTAGGCCCTTGAATCAAAAGAAATAGACAATCCAAAATAGTTTGAGAGAATCTTAAAATTTCTCTAGATTTAGTTTTGTCACTGATGGGGGGAACCCATCCGGGTAGGCCCAGCACAGCGAGTCGGCCCAACTAGCTCAGGCCCGCACGGGCGCAACGGCTGAGTGTCATCAAGAAAGGCGTTACAACCTCATCAAGACATACGTTTCGCCAATATGAAGACTGGCGTTACTTGGACGGTTACGCGGAATGAAT